>CM037791.1:28714857-28731315 GCA_021229015.1 Solen grandis | reverse complement strand
ACACATCGATCTTTCACCAAAACAGTTTTTTCTTCTTTTTATTTAGTGCTTTAAACGCCAGAAGACGTCAAAATTGGCGGGATAATCTCGCGTGCGTGACGTTTTTTTAATGACGTCATGTATTGCGTAAAACCCAGCACAGATCATTTTATAACGTAAAGTCGGGTTCAAGTGTGAAAATCATAAAAATGGTAAATTTCACTGTTTTAATTCAATGACATTTCCCTATAATCCACCGAAAAGCATTAATCAATAAATTTTAATATACTTTATCAATTGATTTTTTATTATAAATATTTGTGTCAAACCCGTGACATTACGTTTCGGCCATCTTGCTATAACGAACTGTTACTTTCGCGCAATGTCGAGGTTACTTCCCTTGCTTAGACGCTTATCAAAAACTTTTTTGTAATAATCACCTGGTCCTTGTTTTTTTGTGAAAAACAATATGACGTTATCTTAATATTACTTAACCTAGCAATGAAGTTTAGGTTTAGGTGACGTTTATAGAAACATTTCGTATTTGATATAACTATATAAATGATTACAATGAAATTACAGAAAGGCAGATGGATTGGCAGATAAACTGACTGACTCAATGTGAACAAAATACGAAATATATAGCCAAAAGGTTTAATAACAAGAAAGGCTAACAGTCGGGCAGAAATAAGGACAGACTAGATTTCATTCGTTGATACGAATGATAGGACTTTCTGCAACATTTTGAAATGTAAAGATTAATACCGTTAGAAAGAATATATATTATATTTCCTACCTTTTACTTTTTTTTCGTATGGACTTCTCATGCATGAACTTTGTGAAGTAAGCCATATGTCGAAAATAAATAAATCTTTATTTTGATATCGCTTTCTTATAACTTGACCAATTTTAATTGTTGTTGTTGTTGTTGTTGTTGTAATGGGGTTTACCGTCACTGCGATAGTATTTCAATCATATAGCGACGTCCAGCTAATTACAGGTGGAGGAAGACCCCGAATACACAGAGATACGCGGATATAACCACCGACCTACCGCAAGCCAGCTGGAAGGCTTCCTCACATGAAAAATCCGAAGTCCCTACCGGAATTCGAACCCACAGCGGTGAGGGGCTGAGAGATTCCAAGTTTAGCATTCTAGGTACCAAAATAAATGTCCTGAAAATCCCTACAATTCAACTGAATTTGGGTCTAGTTTTATAGGTTTTCAAAATATAAGCAATTAAACTACATATTAATTCTGCATATCAAAATTCTTTTTTTTTTAATTTCGTGTACAGTCGCGGGAATAAAACCGTAAATGCTACTATGAAATAGATTCGTCGACGCGTGTAGCCTCGTGAGTTAAATTTCAATAATGCTTGTACATACGATGGAGACGACTGTATTCGTTATAGTGTTTATTAAGAGAGAATTTAACAGTTAAGAAGCCAGAATGAGCGTAGCGAGTGACGGCTTCTTAACTGCTTAATTCTCTCTTAGTGTTTAAAATTATATTTTGTCCAATGAAATCATTCCATTTTTTTCAAAATTTTGTCTCCATTTAATTCATTTAATCGGCATTAACTTGTCACTAAACACTATTCCGCTAAATCAACTGATCAATTTAAAACCTGCTTCAAACACCTTCACTGCGCATGTGCGTCAAGATGTGTCGAGAAGCGGAGCTTTATGTGTTCACCAAAATAGACTAAGACCACAATTACCTGCCCTTGGTTACCGGATGTTCCTACACAGAAAAAAGTGACCCTATTTAATGCTGAATTAAGGTGAGATTTTGACTGAAAGACATGTAATAAAGGATTGAATTCTATAGAACAGTTAAAATAGTCATAACATGCCCAATTTGGAGGCCTTATTGCACAACAATCTTAATAGTTTAGCATTACCGAGGGGGGGGGGGGGGGGGGGATTTTTGAGAAAATTGGCATGAAATGGCCGACCGGTGCACTAAATTCATACGCATGTCATTTGGCCTTAAATAGGTCAAAAAGTAGTCGGGTGACTCCATGTTTAAAATGTACAGAATTATTTCTCTTGAATAGATCTATCTAATGAGGGTAAGTTTGGATGCCAATGTCCCTTACAGCACGCATGTGTAACGTGTTACAGGGATTTTTGATGTGAACGCATGAACATCGACAAAAAATAATACACAGCAACCATAGAGAACAAACATTTACTCACCAGCATTCCGATTAATCCAAAATAACAAAAGAACTCTGTCCTTCCGCTAAGTTTAGTTTAAACATGTATTATTGCCTAAGTAATGGTGATACAACATTGAAGATTTAAAAAAATAAGTAAGATGGTTTGACCACAAGTTCTAACAACATTAGTATCGGTCATCGCTTGAAAGACACTTGTGTAATTTCAATGTCTACACATGTTAACACAGAATGGGCAATATATAACTAATTACTAAACAAAGCGATTAAGTAAATATCCGATTAAATAAATTCAAATTGAAAAATGTATATAAATAATGAGAAGAGAAGAAAAAAAAACACTAACAAACAAGGGTTACTTAAATAAATAAAAAAATAATAATGTCCAAAACACAATATATAGAGGTGCAGATATATGAACCTTTCTAAACAGTATCTTTTATTCAAATTTCAATCACCACTTTTTTGCCGAAGAGATCAAAGTCGGCTTCCGGTTCAATGCTCATTTGGAGCGTAGATATACACAGCTAGAGCGACGCATTGACCTTTGACATAACATGTTACATGTCACGTGATGTAATTCACGCCGGGAACAGGTTGATAGGGCGGAGTCTCAAAAATCAATACAATATTTGGAATGTGCGACTGCGTTAAATTTCAAAATATAATTCCAAACACTAAGTAGGTTAATGTTATTTAGTAAGCATTAAGTCCATTAAATCGGTCGCGCGGCATTGCCGCGCCACACCGATTTAATTTCATTAATGCTTACTAAAAAAAACACTAACCTATACTTAATTAACACTGACTAACTTAGAGTTTGCCCCGCCCTATTACTACGTTATGCTGCTATATTAGAAGATGGTACCATATAATTGTTACGTCAGCGTGTTGTTAAAGTATTCACGCACGTGCACGTGCTTTCCAAATATGGATGTAACACATAAATTTCGCGCATTTTTTGACCGTCGGCTCATTTCTTTTTCAGATTTCAATCAATTTATGTGATGGCTGTTTTTTTATTTATTTATCTTGTTTTAATTAGTTGAGAAATCAGAAAATATCAACTGATTGACATTAAGGAAAGAACGAAATATGTAAAAAATAATCATTTAAAAAAGTCGGTGTCAGCGGATGATACCAAGGCTAGGAATACCCCGGAAATACCAAATCAAACGAGATAACACATGATCTGTAAGTTGTTTAAAAACGTTATATCAATTATTTCAATTCTTGTATTTACCAAATTCGTAAATATAGGTACTGGTATAGCTCCCTTGGTTAGCGCTCAGCTTAATAAGGGTAGTTCCAGGACTGATGGCCCGGTGTCCGGTTAATATGACTGGGTGTGGTATCATGCCAAATGTCTACGACGTGATACTGTGCAGTGTGACAACACTACATTTGTCTCAAGTAGACATTGTCTCAAAAAGACTTAAATACTGTCGGTGGGACGTTAAACCTAATAAACTAAACTTGTATTTTAGTATTTAATTTAGCATCTTTTTCTTTCCTTAGGAGTCCCTTTGCAAAAAAATATTTCCGAAACTCCTCATTCTTATGTAAATGTTTATCTATAAACATGGTTATATAAGCAACTTTAATAAACGTTTACAAAAGACGTCAACATGCGCCAGTGTGCACACCTCGTGTGTAGTGATCGGTGTAGTAAACACTGCCATATATGATATCAGTTTGTTTGTTGGGTTTAACGTCCCACCGACAGTAATTCAGCCAGTCACGATGTCTACTTCATGCGGGTATAGGACTACCACACTGCAGTATCACGCCGTAGACATATGGCATGATACCACACCCAGTCACATCATCCTGATACTGCGCTAACCAGTCCTGCAAATACCCTTATATGCTGAGCGCCAAGCAAGGGAGCTCCATTTTTTACGACTTTGGTATGTCGGGTCGGGAATCGAACCCACGACCTTCCGCTCCCGAGGCGGACGCTCTAACCACTCGGCCACCGGAAAAGGTACGCTTGTTTAGCTAGTAATATCAATATGATATAAGTTAAAAGGTTTTTTGCAATTTATATGACTAATACATAGCTGTAAACTTACATATTTTCCGAAAATGCTTCAATTTAACGTGAAAGCGAAAGTAGGATATTTCTCGAAAATTCTCACACTTGGGTTTATATTCGTATTTTTGATGTAACTTCCTTATATTTTAATCAATTTTAAAACTCTAGGTACCAAAATAATCGTCTTAAAATTCTCTACATCTCATTTGCTTAAGATGTGGACTTTTTTCTAATGCGCTTTGATCATCTAAAACTAAATATCATCTGAAAGGTCTTTCTAAGCACTACAAATTATACGCATAGTGTCTCGATAGAATATTTACCGTTTTTGAGATATTTAAGGCCGAAGAAAAAGCCGATAATTGATATATGACCTTGACCTTTGGGATTTGCCGGAAACGAAAGTGACATGGCTCCATAGAATCTAATACTGCATCTTCAGACAAAATTTCAAGCAAATCATACAAAAAATGAAGCCTACAGGGCTTAAAAACCGTTAAGTTTTAATACGAAAGTTTTATTTGCATTATGACGTCATGTGACGTCATATGACGTTCATCTTTTTAGAATATAAAGAAAACCTAGAGAATAATATTCAGTCCAAATATCAGCTTCCTAGCTCTATTGGAAGCGATTTTATACGCATTTGAAATTTGACGTCATTAGTTCGAATCTTAGATTCGCCATAAAACTTTTGCCTTTTCGAATTTGGTAAAACGGACACCGGGATGCACAACTAGAGCCTAACATACACATTCTGTGAAATTTTGATGAAAATCGGTCCAGCAATAATGGCTGTAGACCGCGTACAAACTTTTTAACCTGACGTCAAATCTGACGTTATTTGACGTCATATGAATATGAAATTCATTGCATCCGAAAGCTCATGGTTTGAAATATATGCCATAAAATTTTCATTGTTCTGAGTCAATGGCAACACCTCGAAATTAACACAAATATAAGAGGAAGAAAATAAGAATAAGAAGAAGAAGAAGAAGAAGAATAACTAGATGTCATTCGTCTAAACGAATGATAGGACTTTCTGCAACCTGTGTTAATGCAAAAAGCAGGAGATAGAAGTTTCATGTAATGACTCACCTCTGGTAGTATTTCATGTTCATGCTGAACAATTGACATTATTTTCCACGAAAAATAAGACTTTAGTTACGAAGAAAATCGAAATTTCAGCATCTGAAGCCTGTGTCATTAAATTTTCATAGCCCTTCGAAAATTTCAACATAAAGAAATAATCCAGTAAATATTAGAAATACATTATCATATAATGAAGTCACGTGACGTCATATGACATTAATTTTCATAAAATCGTTAAGACTCCCAGAGACCTATATACTGACCTAATATCAACTTTCTATTTCAAAAAGGACCGATTTTATAAGCATTTGAAAATTTACGACCTTGGTTTGAATATTGGAATCGCTATAGAACCTTGGACTTTTCGAATTTTGAAAAACGGACAACGGGATGCACAACTAGAAATTAATATACACATTCTGTGAAAATTTGATAAATATCGGTTCATCAATAATGGCTGTAGACTGCGTACAAACTTTAGTAGCATATGTCAGTTGTGACGTCATATGACGTCATAGACATATGAAATTCATAGAAATAAAAATTTCCTCATGTGACTAATAAGCCATAAAAATTTCATCGTCCTAGGGTTATTGCAACATAGAAAAATAATCGTTTACTAAGGAAGAAAAAAAGAATTATAATAATAAATATATGTAAAATGACGTCACGTGACGTCATATGACGTTTATTTTCTCATAATTGTTAAGACACCCAGAGACCTACTAACTGACAAAATTTCAACTTTCTATCTCAAATAGGACAGTTTTTATAAGCATTTAAAAATTGACGTCCTTGGTTCGAATCTTGGATCCGCCATAGATGCTTGGACTTTTCGAATGTTAAAAAACGGACACCGGTATACACAATAAGAACGATATATACACATTCTGTGAAAATTTGATGAAAATCGGCCCATTAATAATGGCTCTGGACCGTGTACAAACTTTCGTAGTCAATTTCAAATGTGACGTCATATGACGTCATAGGCTTCTGAAAATCATCGAAATCGAAATTTCAGCATCTGAATCATTTGTTACGTCACGTAACATCATATGACGTTTATTTTCACAAAATCTTTAAGACTCTTAGAGACCTATATACTGACCAAATATCACTTTTCTATCTCAAATAGGACCGATTTTATAAGCATTTAAAAATTTACGACCTCGGTTCGAATCTTGAATTCGCTATAGAACCATTGACTTTTCGGATTTTGAAAAATGGACACCGAGATGCACAACTAAAACTTAATATACACATTCTGTGAAAGTTTGATGAAAATCAGCCCTTTAATAATGGCTCTGGACCGTGTACAAACTTTCGTAGTCAATTTCAAATGTGACGTCATATGACGTCATAGGCTTCTGAAAATCATTGAAATCGAAATTTCAGCATCTGAAGCATGCGGCATAAAATTTTCATTGCCCTTCAAAAATTTCAACATATAGAAACAATCTTGTTAGAATTAGAAATTCATTATCATATAATGACGTCACGTGACATCATATGACATTTATTTTCACAAAATGTTTAAGACCAGAGTTTCCCAGAGACCTATATACTGACCTAATATCATCTTTCTATCTCAAATAGGACCGATTTTATAAGAATTTGAAAATTTACGACCTTGGTTCGAATCTTGGAATCGATATAGAACCTTGGACTTTTCGAATTTTGAAAAACGGACACCGGGATGCACAACTAGAACTTAATATACACATTCTGTGAAAGTTTGATGAAAATCGGTTCACAAACAATGGCTGTAGACTGCGTACAAACTTTTGTAGCATATTTCAAATGTGACGTCATATGACGTCATAGGCATATGAAAATTATAAAACATATTAATTGCATGTATACATTATCATATAAATATGACATTTATTTTCACAAAATATTTAAAACTTCTAGAGACCTATATACTGACAAAATATCAACTTTCTTTCTTAAATAGGACAGATTTTATAAGCATTTAAAAATTTACGACCTTGGTTCGAATCTTGGATTCGCTATAGAACCATGGACTTTTCGAATTTTGAAAAACGGACACTGGGATGCACAACTAGAGCCTAACATACACATTCTGTGAAATTTTGATGAAAATCGGTCCAGAAATAATGGCTGTAGACCGTGTACAAACTTTTTCACGTGACGTCAAATCTGACGTTGTATGATGTCATATGAATATGAAATTCAATGCATCCGAAAGCTCTGGGTTTGAAATACATGCCATAAAATTCTGATTGTTCAGGGCCAATGGCAACACATCGAAATTAACACAAATATAAGAGGAAGAAAAAAAGAATAATAACTAGATTTCATTCGTTGATACGAATGATAGGACTTTCTGCTAACATTGAAAAATATAAATATTAATACCGTTAGAAAGAATATATATTAAATTCCCTACCTTTTACTTTTTTTTGGTATGGACTTCTCATACATGAACTTTTTGAAATAAGCAATGGCAAAATTACATGTAGAGTTTTTGTCTCTGCTGTGCCCACTATACAATTCATGCAAGCAAGACAGATGCAAGAAATAGAATTAATAATAGTTACCTTGCCTGATCCAAAATGTTTTTCTTTAGTCTTTAGTCTTGTTGATGAGAAATGAGAACTTTCACTCTGCATCACCACCCTGACTATATACATGCCTTATAAAATGTATTATAAAGTTATCGCGGGATCCCATATTTTGCCATATTTTCACTATTTCCGTTACCATAGCAACCACAATTTTAGTCAAAGAACAAAAATAAAATGATGTGCATAATCTACATATTGCCATCTAGTCATATACCAAGTTTCATCAAGTTAGCTTGCTTAGTTATAAAGTTATCATGGGATCCCATTTTTGCCATATTTTCACTATTTCCATTAACATAGCAACAACAATTTTAGTTGAAAAAAAAATAAAACAAGTGCATAATCACACATTGCCATCTAGTCATATACCAAGTTTCATCAAGTTAGCTTGCTTAGTTATAAAGTTATCGCGGGATCCCATTTTTTTGCCATATTTTCACTATTTCCGTTACCATAGCAACCACAAATTTAGTCGAATAAAAAAAATAAAAACAATGTGCATAATCTACACATTGCCATCTAGTCATATACCAAGTTTCATCAAGTTAGCTTGCTTAGTTATAAAGTTATCGCGGGATCCCATTTTTGCCATATTTTCACTATTTCCGTTACCATAGCAACCACAATTTTAATCGAAGAACAAAAATAAAACGACGTTCATAATCGACACGTTGCCATCTAGTCATAAACCAAGTTTCATCAAGTTAGCTTGCTTAGTTATTAAGTTATTGCGGGATCCAGATTTGAGCGGACAGACAGACGGACGGACAGACGGAGGGCAAACCTATAGTCCCCTCCGGTGTGAACTCCGGTAGGGGACTAATAAATCTTTATTTTGATATCGCTTTCTTATAACTTGACCAATTTTACTATTCTAGGTACCAAAATAAATGGCCTGAAATTCCATTGTAGCATATTTGGTTCTAGTTTTATAGGTATTCAAAATATAAACAATTAAACTTAAACCTCTTAATTCTGCATATCAAAATTCTTTTTTACTTTCGTGTACAGACGCGGGAATGAAATAGTAAATGCTACCATGCAATAGAATCGTCGACGCGTGTAGCCTCGTGAGTAAAATTCAAATAACGCTTTACATACGATCGAGACGACTGTATTACACAAAGTTACTAAATTTTGCGCTTTTAGCTAATGCCTAGGTCACACATTCAGGATTTTTACTGCCGTCCTTGATAGGACCATTCCCGATTAAAATGTGTCAAAATTCTGATCAAGATCCTGTGATTCGTGGCTGGAAATTCAAACTTTTTTATCAAAATTTGTAAAAACATTTATTTAATCACGACAACAATCAGATATTGTTCAGGAGGCGTCCCGATCCAGCCGTTTCCAGTAGAATTCGTCCCGATTATCCCGTTCTCAATCCGATTCTGATCCGATACAGCAGAATCTGTCACGACATAGTCACGATTGTAATCCGACTAGACAAAATCGGCTGAGTTTCCCGAATGTTACGGGACGCACCAACTGTCAGGAGTGCTTGGCCGACCTCTCCGGACCATTCCCGATCCGTAGGACTCTGTTACGAACATATACGACTGAGTTCAGACAATGATAGAACATTGAGGATAGTAATCCGACTTTTTCGCTTTTCGTGTCGTAGCGCTGTCTGATCTCAAACGGGAACCATAATCGGCACTGTGTGAACGCCGCATTACAGACAAATTAGCTTGCAGCGTCTTGAACGGATGACATGTGTTGATCATTTTGTTTCAAACGTCTACACTTATACACGCTCATGGTATCTCAAGCTGGCAATTAAATTACATTGTACTATAACATATATTTTCACATAGGTTATCATTTATCATAAATTTGGAATATAGCTTGTACAACATTTATCGATAGATGCAACAATAAAGTCGGGAAATTGCAATGTTTCAACAACGGTCTAAATGACATGTGTCAAAACGCTCAAAGGATTATGGGTAACGCAATGCTGCAACTGATATTCATAAGTAACGTAAATAAAATGATTTGACAAAACATTAAATCATTGTCAACACTTGTTTAGTTTGTTTGTTTGTTTGTTGGGTTTAACGTCCCACCGACAGTATTTCAGTCATTTGGAGACGATGTCTACTTAATGCAGTTATAGTGCTGCCACACTGCAGTATCACGTCGTAGACATGTGGCATGATACCACACCCAGTCACATTATCCTGATACCAGGCCAACCAGTCCTGCAACTACCCTTATATGCTAAGTGTCAAGCAAGGGAGCTATAACAGTACCATTTTTTACGACTTTGGTATCGAACCCACGACCTCCCGCTCCCGAGGCGGACGCTCTAAACACTCGGCCACCGGGAACGGTACACCTGTTTAGCTAGTAATATCAATATGATATAAGTAAAAAGTTTTTTTTTTCAATTTATATGACTAATACATATCTGTAAACTTACATTTTCCGAAAATGTTTCAATTAAGGTGAAAGCGAAAGTAGGATAATTTATGAAAATTTTTACAATTGGCTTTAAATTCGTATTTTTTATGTAACTTCCTTATTTCTTGATCAATTTCAAAACTCTAGGTGCCAAAATAATCGTCTTAAAATTCTCTACATCTCACTTGCTTAATGTAAGCACATATTTCTAATGATTCTTAAGATATAAGCCGGAAAACTCTTGACATGACGGCAGAATCGCAGAAATTCTATATGTTTGAATTCTTATTTTTGATGTAACTTCCTTATACTTTGATCAATTTCAAAACTTAAGGTACCAAAATAATCGTCTTAAAATTCTCTACATCTCATTCGCTTAATATGTTGACTTATTTAATATGGGTTTTAAGATATAAGCCGTGAAACTCTTACATAACGAAAAAATCGCTGAAATTCTACATGTTTAAATTCTTATTTTTGATGTTACTTCCTTATACTTGGATCAATTTCAAAACTTTAGGTACCAAAGTAATCGTCTTAAAATTCTCTACATTTCACACGCTTTATCTATAGGAATATTTTTAATATTTTTTGAGATATAAACTGTTAAACACACTGAGGGTTACCGAATTTTTGTTTTTCCGCCATAACTCAACCGATTCAATCCCGATCATCAAAAACTAAATATCATCTGAAAGGTCTTTCTAAGCACTACAAATTATACGCATAGTGTCTCGATAGAATTTTTTCCGTTTTTGAGATATTTAAGGCCGAAGAAAAACCCGATAATTGATATATGACCTTGACCTTTGGGATTTTCCAGAAACGGAAGTAACATGGCTCCATAGAATCTAATACTACATCATCAGACAAAATTTCAAGCAAATCATACAAAAAATAAAGCCTACAGGGATTAAGAACCGTTAAGTTTTAATACGAAAGTTTTAATAGCATTATGACGTCATGTGACGTCATTTGGTGTTCATCTTTTCAGAATATAAAGAAGACCTATAGACTAATATTCAATCCAAATCTCAGCTTTCTAGCTTTTCTGGAAGCTATTTTATACGCATTTGAAATTTGACGTCATTAGTTCGAATCTTGGATTCGCCATAAAACATTTGCCTTTTCAAATTTGGAAAAACGGACACCAGGATGCACAACTAGAGCCTAACATACACATTCTGTGAAATTTTGATAACAATCGATCTAGAAATAATGGCTGTAGACCGCGTACAAACTTTTTCACCCGACGTCAAATCTGACGTTATATGACGTCGTATGAATATAAAATTCATTGCATCCGAAAGGTCATGGTTTGAAATATATGCCATAAAATTTTCATTGTTCTGAGTCAATGGCAACACCTCGAAATTAACACAAATATAAGAGGAAGAAAAAAAGAATAATAAGAAGAAGAAGAAGAAGAATAATAAAAAAACAGTACAAACCCAATATGACTTTCTGCCTGTAGGCAGAAAGTCCTAATAAGAAAAAAACGAATGATAGGACTTTCTGCAAGCTGTGTTAATGCAAAAAGCAGGAGATAGAAGTTTCATGTAATGACTCACCTCTGGTAGTATTTCATAAAATTGACATTATATTCCGAAATTAGTGCAAATGAGACGTCATATGATATCATAACTCTAAACATATGTAGAAATTCTGCAGAACTGCAAACTGTTTAAGTTTCAACTTTCTACCTCATCCTGAAGCTCTCTAATCCTAAAATGAAATTTTCGGTCCTATGTTCGAATCTTATTTCAGCCACAGAACTTCGGTCTTTCGGAATTTCGATTAGCTGACAGGATATGCACACCTAACTTTCAAGATGTACCATCTGTGAAAATTTGAGGAAAATCCGACCATAAATGACGGCTGTAGAGCGTGAACACCATTTTTCACTATATTTAGCTCTGACGTCACATGACGTCATAGTGTGCTAAAGATGCTTTTGTTCAAAAGGGCATATTTTATTGTCATAACTCTGAAATTTTCGTTATTCTGAACAACTGGCATCATGTCAAAATCATTGCCCAAATATGAAAATTAAGAAGTATGCTTATGACGTCACAAGACGTCATATGACGTCAAGACTCAAGATATATGTAGAAATTCTGCAGAACTGCAAACTGTGTAAGTTTCAACTTTCTATCTCACCCTGAAGCTCTTTAATCCTAAAATGAAATTATCGGTCCTATGTTCGAATCTTATTTCAGCCACAGAACTTCGGTCTTTGGGAATTTCGGTTAGTTGACAGGATATGCACACCTGAGTTTCAAAATGTACCATCTGTGAAAATTTGAAGAAAATCCGACCATAAATGACGGCTGTAGAGCGTAAACACCAGTTTTCACTATTTTTTGCTGTGACGTCATGTAACGTCATAGGGTGCTGAAGATGCTTTTCTTCAAAAGCGCATACTTAGCTTTCATAACTCTGAAATTTTCGTTATTCTGAACAACTGGCATCATGTCAAAATCATTGCCCAAATATGAAAATTAAGAAGTATGCTTATGACGTCACAAGACGTCATATGACGTCAAGACTCAAGATATATGTAGAAATTCTGCAGAACTGCAAACTGTGTAAGTTTCAACTTTCTATCTCACCCTGAAGCTCTTTAATCCTAAAATGAAATTATCGGTCCTATGTTCGAATCTTATTTCAGCCACAGAACTTCGGTCTTTGGGAATTTCGGTTAGTTGACAGGATATGCACACCTGAGTTTCAAAATGTACCATCTGTGAAAATTTGAAGAAAATCCGACCATAAATGACGGCTGTAGAGCGTAAAAACCATTTTTCACTATTTTTTGCTGTGACGTCATGTAACGTCATAGGGTGCTGAAGATGCTTTTCTTCAAAAGCGCATACTTAGCTTTCATAACTCTGAAATTTACATTATTCTGAACAACTGGCATCATGTCGAAATCATTGCCCAAATATGAAAATTAAGAAGTATGCTTATGACGTCACATGACTTCATATGACGTCACGACTCAAAATTTTTGTAGAAATTCTGCAGAACTGCAAACTGTGTAAGTTTCAACTTTCCATCTCATCCTGAAGCTCTTTTATCCTAAAATGAAATTTTCGGTCCTATGTTCGAATCTTATTTCAGCCACAGAACTTCGGTCTTTCGGAATTTCGGTTAGCTGACAGGATATGCACACCTTTGATTCATGATGTACCATCTGTGAAAATTTGAAGAAAATCCGACCATAAATGACGGCTGTAGAGCGCGAACACCTTTTTTCACTATTTTTAGCTGTGACGTCACATGACGTCATAGGGTACTGAAGATGCTTTTGTTCAAAAGCGCATACTTTCTTTTCATAACTCTGAAATTTTCATTATTCTGAACAACTGGCATCATGTCGAAATCATTGCCCTAAAATGAAAATTAAGAAGTATGCTTATGACGTCACATGACGTCATATGACGTCACGCCTCAAAATATTTGTAGAAATTCTGCAGAACTGCAAACTGTGTAAGTTTCAACTTTCTATCTCATCCTGAAGCTCTTTTATCCTAAAATGAAATTTTCCGTCCTATGTTCGAATCTTATTTCAGCCACAGAACTTCGGTCTTTCGGAATTTCGCTTAGCTGACAGGATATGCACACCTTTGATTCAAGATGTACCATCTGTAAAAATTTGAAGAAAATCCGACCATAAATGACGGCTGTAGAGCGCGAACACCATTTTTCACTATTTTTAGCTGTGACGTCATGTGACGTCATAGGGTGCTGAAAATCATTGAAATCAAAATTTCCTCACGTGACTAATAAGCCATAAAAATTTCATCGTCCTAGGACTATTGCAACATATAAAAATAAGCGTTTAGTTAGGAAGAAGAAAAGAATAATAATAATAATAACTAGATGTCATTCGTTTAAACGAATGATAGGACTTTCTGCAACATCTGCTTTATATAGTATATATAGAAGATGACATAATAGATAATCTGTCCAAATTGCAACTTTCTATCTCCTCTATTTCTATATAAAATAGCACAAATAGAACACATTCTGTGAATTTTAATAAAAGTCCGCCCATATCTTGCACATGTAGTTTACATACAACATTTATACTATGTCATATGACATGAAAGAAAAATGAAACAGTGTTCAAATGTAAGTTTCTAACTTTCATCACACATAGAATTTCATCACTCCAGCTCAGTTGTAACCTTGTTTAATTTTAGCCTCATTAGGAAGAAGTATTGAATATTTGTATAGTGCTATATCCTTTCGACACCTGTAACGTAGTTAATCGTATTTAGCGATTTTGGCGTGTTTGGGCTTCCGTAGTTTTGCCATAAATTCCTGGAATTTCGAACTATGGTGATATTTTGAAAGGTAACATCCCAGCCTACAAACTGATGCAATATGAATATCGTTAGCATAACAATGCAGTTTTTAGATGGTCTAAAATGTGGGGCTGCGTGTGAATTTTTCAAGGCTTGCAAACTGCTCGCTAGCTACATAGTGTTGCAAATACGGATTTTTGTCTTGTGCCGTTGTACATGTATTAACTTCAATGCTTATTTTGGAAACAGTCAACATTCGACAAAAAACAACAACAACAAAAAAAAAAAAAAAAATCAAGATATAGCCCATCAATTGCAATTTGATTTTTTTTTTTTTTTTTTTTTTTTTTTTTTTTTTTTTTTTTTTTTTAAGTCGTTGCGCAACTATTTTAGCTTGGTGACCCCTGCGCGTGACCTTTTCCATATTTTTATGATGCATGATTATGAAATATCTTATTCTCCATGTAACTTTCTTATATGAAGTCCAATTTCAATAAACTTGGTACCGTGAAAGCTCTTAAAACATGCTACATTTTACATGCATAATGTATAAACTTATCTTCAGTCGTTTCTGAGATATTGACTGTTAAACCTCAAGAAAACAGCATATTATCAGCAAAATTAGCTTCATTTCATTAGTTTTTTTGCTTATAACTTTGCATTGCGTAAACCAATTTTAATAAACTAAATATCTTTGGAAACGTCAATTATTCAGCTATAATTCGTATTCATACATATATTTACAAAAATCGATATTTATTGAGATATGGCTACATATATGCAGTAGGGGTGAAATCAAAATTTCCTCACGTGCCTAATAACCCATAAACATTTCATCGTCCTAGGACTATTGCAACATATTAAAATAAGCGTTTAGTTAGGAAGAAGAAAAGAATAATAATAATAAACAAATGACGTCACGTGACGTCATATGACGTTTATTTTCACATAATTGTTAAGACACCCAGAGACCTATTAACTGACAAAATTTCAACTTTCTATCTCAAATAGGACAGTTTTTATAAGCATTTAAATATTGACGTCATTGGTTCGAATCTTGGATCCGCCATATATGCTTGGACTTTTCGAATTTTGAAAAACGGACACCGGTATACACAATAAGAACGTAATATACACATTCTGTGAAAATTTGATGAAAATCGGTTCATAAACAATGGCTCTGGACCGCGTACAAACTTTTGTTGCATATTTCAAGTGTGACGTCATATGACGTCATAGGCTTCTGAAAATCTTTGAAATCGAAATTACAGCATCTGAAGCATGCGGCATTAATTTTTCATTGCCCTTCATAAATTTCAAGATATAGAAATAATCTTGTTAGAATTAGAAATTCATTATCATATAATGACGTCACGTGACGTCATATGACATTTATTTTCACAAAATGTTTAAGACTCCCAGAGACCTATATACTGACCCAATATCATCTTTCTATCTCAAATAGGACCGATTTTATAAGAATTTGAAAATTTACGACCTTGGTTCGAATCTTGGAATCGCTATAGAACCTTGGACTTTTCGAATTTTGAAAAACGGACACCGGGATGCACAACTAGAACTTAATATACACATTCTGTGAAAATTTGATGAAAATCGGTTCATAAACAATGGCTGTAGACGCGTACAAACTTTTGTTGCATATTTCCAGTGTGACGTCATATGACGTCATAGGCATATGAAAATCATAGAAATCAAAATTTCAGCGTTTGAAGCATGTGTCTTTAAATTTTCATTGCCTTTCGACAATTTCAACATATAGAAATATTCTTGTTAATATTAGAAATACATTATCATATAATGACGTCACGTGACGTCATATGAGAAATATTTTCA
>CM037791.1:28687139-28714757 GCA_021229015.1 Solen grandis | reverse complement strand
TTGTAATGTTATACAATATTTAACCTTTTGACTTTCCTGACATTATATCATAAACTGATCAAACAAAGTTCATCCATGTAGATACCTGTATTTAGTTAGTACAGTTTGCATGAACATCAACTCCTTTTTTTTTCCCTTAAATTCTAAAATCGCGCAAAAATTCCCCTTTGGAAGGGCGGCAGGTGGCTTCCCCCAGGAAGGATAAAAACCCCTGGATATGAAGAGATTAAATTATTGATACAAACATCTACTACGTTTGTTTCATGATAAATAAATGATCATTAGGTTAATCCTTGAAGAATTCATAAATTTATAAATAAATGAAACTGTTGAAATTTTATGGTAATTAAGATGATGTTTTGAATGCGATGATTAAATTATTGCTACAAACATCCACACTACGGAATAAAGTATAATTGTCGGCGTTTTTGTGTTGAGAACACGAATTAAAGGTACGTGAAGATATAAAAGTGTGAATAAATAAAGGAAATGTGCTAAATCTATCTTTATGATGTAATTAATTAGAGAGATCAATAGAAACCGCTGTTTTCGCGGTTTACTCTCGCTGCAACATATATATATATTTCTCAGACTTAAATTCGTCATAATGCATTTTGTTCGGTTATATTCTGTGTGGACATATAAAGTTTGTGTTTTAGTCGTAATTTATATAGAAAAACTGGACTAGGCATCGTGTGGTTAGTATGTCTAACCCTCCGTGTTTGTTCTGTAGCAGGCCTGTGTATCGTTACCATCATGCCATCAGCTGCGACGGTTGCAACGGATGGCAGCACCGCGGCTGCGGAAACACAGGTAAATATTTTTTTTATTAGTTAGAAATACAAATGTTCACATTTCTGTGATTATTTGAAAGAAAATGTAACATTATTCCATGCGTTCATTAAAATATTCATATTTCTGTGATTATTTAAAATGAATTTTAACGATATATTTTCCGAATTATCATTTCATTATCACTACGTTTGAAATATATTTTTTCTCCTTACCTATTGAAGACAATGCTATTTTACTAACATAACCTATAGGAATAACAGCAAGACAGGCCGTACTGAAGAGAGTGAGTTTTCACTTCTTGTGTGTGTCATGCACTACCAGGACTGACGGCCAGTGGAATCAGACGAGGATCGGAGGCCGATCCTTCATTGAACCCAGAAGTAACTCTAAACCGTATCTATCTATCTATCTACCTACCTACCTACCTACCCAATTTAAATTAATAAAAAATATCACTCATGATTCAGTAATCTTTAAACATTTATCGAAAATAAATGTAAGAAATTCTTAATTATATAAATAAACCTTTCTATTTTCGTACAGATACAAATACAAACTCACACATTGGATTGTTCACACTTCAAATGAATATCCACTTGCCTTAAACATGTTCTTTTATCAAATTACTTGATTATTCACCGTTCGTAACCCACTCATTCTTAATGTCACGTTGCATTAAACACGTTCCTTTAATCAATGTATCTGATGTTCACACGTTCGTAACCATTTATATATAAAATTAATGGGCCGTTTATATGGGGCCGTTTGACCGACCTTTCACCCAGTTGGGGCCGTTTTGACCAATTGGCACCGTTTTTAAACTTGGGTCCGTTTTTGACTTGGTCCGTTTTGGACTGGATACCCACATGAGAATGCTGGATATCGAACTCAGCCAAGATATTATGGCAATACACATGTGTGGAAAGTTTGAAGAGGATTTGGGCAACAATATTGAAGTTAGAGCCCAGACAATCACAATATCAAGTATTTTGTGTACATCAAGGGCCATAACTTCTAAGTCATTCACGCAATAATGCTGGATATCGAACTCATCCGTGATATTATGGCCATGCCATATGTGAAAAGTTTGAAAAGGATTGGGCTACGTATTGAAGTTAGAGCCTGGACAATCACAATTTCAAGTATTTTGTGTACATCAAGGGCCATAACTTTTAAGTCATTCACGCGATAATGCTGGGTATCGAACTCATCCGAGATATTATGGCCATGCACATGTGTGGAAAGTTTGAAAAGGATTGGGCAAACGGTATTGAAGTAGAGCCCGGACAAACAAATGTTCCACGCCCGCAGCCCGCCCGCCCTGAGTGTTCACATAATACGCCCCATCTTAAGATGGGCGTATAAAAAATCAAAAGATATCCTGAAAATTCCTTACAAAGTAAGGAACGGAGGAAATCATAATACAAACCAAGTTACATCCAACAACCCTTAGAAATATCAGAATCTCCTACATCAAATCCTGCTAAATGCAAGCATCTCCAAGTTCAAACCCAGTCGCGATTGTCATCACATGGAAAACCAATGGAATTCGAACAAGTCAGCTTTAAATAACACTCACGTTTGAATATTCAGACCCGGTAATATTGAATTAAACCGACAAACCCAGTTATCTCAACCTTACCATAAACCCTAAATCCCCGAATCCGTCAAGCATAATCCAATACACAAATTATTACAAATGCAACTATAAACAACAATATCCGGGTTACTGTAAAGCACGCGCATACGGAGGTATGACTCTACCAATTTTATATTAACTAAAGTAAAAAGGCAGAAAGTTTCAAACTCTATCTAACTACTATGGAATTTTAAAATTTTGTTCGTAAAGTTGAGAGAAACATAGCCAGAAACTTTATATATAAATACACTCCTATTTATGAAATTAATCTACACCCAGAGCATTAAAAAATGTAGAGTAGAATGTCCGCTAGCATTGAGTCAATAGAACAAAAACATAGTAACTAGTCATCTAGGGACAAAAAAAAAACACCAAAAATGTATGCATTTATAATAAAAAAAAGAAGTAGGTAGTTTAGATTTGTAGTTTAACAAAAAAAAAAGTCGTAGTTTATAGGCAGAATAATGGTACAATAAAGATAAAATAAAACAGTTAAAATACCATAGGAAGATATATAAACCTATTTTTTCTTCTACATGATTAAATTCATTTATGTTTTTTAAACATACAGACGAAAGAGTACCCCTAAAACTAAGTCCAAAAAAATTCTACACCCTTCCTCCTCAAATTTTTACTTTCCTATATTACTATCCTAACTATAATAAAGCCTCACATAACAACAGATCTCTCTATCTTTTGGGAAGGAAAACCTCACCCCCGCAAACACATAACCATATGACCTCACAGGAGGACATCCCTAGTCCATATGAGCCCCAAAAGGGGGGACATCCTAGTCCCATATGAGCCTTCACAAGGAGGACATCCCTAAGTCCCATATGAGGCCTCACAAGGTAGGACATCCTAGTCCATATGAGCCTCACAAGAAGGACACCCTCCTAGTCCCATTTACCTCACAAGAAACCTCACAAGAGGACATCCCTAGTCCCATATGAGCCTCACAAGGAGGACTTCCTAGTCCCTTTATGACCTCAAAAGGGAAAGACATCCCTAGTCCCATATGAGCCTCAAAGGAGGACATCCCTAGTCCCATATGAGCCTCACAAGGAGGACATCCCTAAAACCCATAAATGACCCTCAAAAGGGAGGACATTCCTAGCCCCAAATAGCCTCACAAGGAGGACATCCTAATCCCAAAAAGGAGCCTTACAAGGAGGACACCCTATTCCCATATGAGCCTTACAAGGAGCACCCTAATCCCATATGGGCCTAACACGTCACTCATATACCCAGAAACGTAAATATACATTATTTTTACTCACATTGTAGCACACTTTTTCTCGAAACTTTTGGGTGATTTGGCATTATAATCAAAATATGGAATTAGATTTTTTTGGATTTCCATCTCACCGTAAAAAATCACAAACATTCTCTACCGGGTCAGCCAGTCTTGAACTGTGCCAATAAAGGGCGCTATATAAGGCGTTTTTAATACCTAATCATCGAACTTACAATCTTCAAACGGTCAACCAAATAGTGCTTTAAATACAGATTGAGCCTGCACGTACTTTGTGTTTATCATGTTTTTGTAAAATTCTCTAACTCTACTAAAGTTTTGCCGTTCCCTTCTTGCGAAAAGACGGGAAAAACAGTTTAGGAGTGGGATTCATCTAAGCTTTGACCGTCCTGGAAGAACTCGCGTTTTTCAAGCTTAAAACATTTTTTTAAACCGAATACTATAAACGTTTTCTGGATCCCTTTGACTGCCAGACCGCTGACTTCACGCACCAGTCCCTGCTAGATACCAGACCGCTGACCTTCACGCCCTACAGGATGCAAGTATGTCAAAAGCTTACTTCACCCTCCTCCTGCTAGGATACCAACCGCTGACTTCACGCCTCCAAAACTGCTGGGCCCTGCAGACCGTTGACTCACGTTTCCCCCCAGGATGCTAGTGGGGTCAGGCAGCTTCCCCTCACGCCTCCAGCCTGCTAGGCGCCAGACCGCTAAATTCACGCAACCTGGATGCTAGGCTGCCAAACCGCTGACTTCACGCCACAAAGCGCTAAAACCGACAAAACGCTGAATTTCCCACGCCACCGGGCTGCTATCTGTAAATCCACTGACTTCACGCCACCAGACTGCTAGCACCAGACCGCTAACTTCACGCACCAAGGCTGCTAGCTACCAGACCGCTGAATTCACGCCGCCACCGGCCTGTTAGCTGAAAAAACCGCTAATTTCATGCCCCCAGACTGCTAGGCAACAAAGACCGCTGACTGACGCCACCAGCTACTAGTCTGTCAACCACTAACTTACGCCACCATCAATTTCTGGTAGCTACCCGAGACCCCCTGACTTACGCCACGGGCCCCTGCTAGTCTGTCAACCCTAACTTAACGCCACCAACTGCTAGGCAACAAGACCGCTAACTTCACGCCACCAGGCGGGGTTTAAACTTGCCAACCGGTGGACTTCACGCCACCCAAAACCTGCTAGTAACAAGAACGCTGACTTGACGACACTAAGCAAATAATCTGCAACGCTAACTCACGCCACCAAGGGGGCAACTGCCAGAAAACCCGGGGACTTCAACGACAAAGAATCTAGCAACAAGAACGCGACTTTGACACACAAAACTACTAATCTGTCAGACGGCAAACTTCACACGCCCCGGGGTGCTAAGCTGCCAGATCGCTGACTTCACACCACCAAGACTGCTAGGCAACAAGACCGCTGACTTACCCATCAAACTACTAGGCTACCAGACCGTTGACTTGACGCATCAAACTACTAGGGAACAAACCCCCTGACTTGACGCCATCAAGCTGCTAGCTGAAAATAAAAAAGTCCTGGCTGCTAGGCTGTCTTCCTTTTAACTTCATGCATATCCCGCATAACTCCTGTATCTTTAGCATCTAAAAAAAATGACTTTTATGCATGAACAAATTTTTTGATTTAAAACCAATTGAACCCATCCCCCTTAAAACATATAATATAGATTTTTCCTATGATTTTTGTCGAACGAACAATACCACATCAATTTTTTAAGTAAGTCCCATAAAGTAAATAAATGAGTAAATAAAGCAATTTATATCGATATTCAAATAAAATTATTTTTAAAAAGGTATTTTGCTAACCCGCAAGCAATTTTTTTTTTTAAATTTAAATTGCCCACTAAAGAAACCCTATGTACCTTGACAGGGGACTTAAAGTTTTCACATGTTACAAGAATTATCTCGTCAACAGGTATGTTAGCGGACAAGTGTAACTTAAAAACGTGAACTTTAATTGAAAATTTTCCAAAAAAATGATTCTTATCATTTTTGTATACACTCGGGTTTCTTTGTGTATGCACTTGTAACTATACACACACCAGCTATTGTGTTTTGGTGAAAAAACGAAGAAATATGGGATATCGGTTAACATTGATACACTGTTTTTGTTTAATACCGTTCTTCGAAAAACGAAAAAAAAAGTGGGTTTTTCCGGGAAAAATCAGCCTTTTTGTATATCGAATTATACGTATGTTCTAGCCGGGGGGAGATACCGGAATGTTTCTTACAGGGGCAATTAATAATCTTATACAAACGCAGTGTGTTTTATTTCGGGTTTTAACCCCCTTATTGAGGAAAAAAACATAGTCCCCACGTAAACATTTTCAATCTCGAGATTTTGGATGGGGGTTTTTTTATTTTATACATTCAGAAGGAAAGGAAAAGTTCATGTGACCCTAATGAAAGTAGATTTGGGGAAAAATGCCATCTAGGGCATCAAAAGTATTTCTTGATGCTAACGAGGAATACCGTATATGCCACACTGATTTTAAAACCCCGTTTAAATTTTTTAAGACGTTTTGTATGCTTTTAAAAAATTTGTGATAGTACGCTAAAAACAAAAAGGAAGTGAAGTTGTGAAGGGTACAAATGGGTTTTTATATTGGGATTTAAACTAAAGGGAAAATTTAATTTTAAAATCATGTTTTTTTTTGTATAGTTCGTCACTAGTAAGGTTTGGTTTCAATTTTTCAGCAGATGGATCTATGATAGTAAATTCAATCCGTATTATGGCATGATGTCAAAAAGTATGAACCTGTGTCAGCCATTTTATGACTGTGTGGTATCATACCGATGTATATTTGGCCCACACATAATGTAGGGGCCCCTGGGGCAGGATAATGTGACTTTTGGGGTTACATCCAGATGTAAATTGTGTGAATCACAAAAGGTTGGCCCTGGGGCAGGATAATGTACTTTGTGTGGAAATCATACCGATGTTTTATTGTTGTGATATCACAAAAATGTACCCCCTGTCCCAGGTGATGTACTTTGGGGGGTATCATACCGATGTTATTGTTAAAGGTAAATAATTAAGGCCTGTGTCAGGTAATCTTACTGAGATACGCTCCGGTTATTTTTTTTTTTTGGGCCCCCTCCGCTGGATCTCTACCCAACCCTTATAAAAAAGCTTCGGGAAATTTACCCCGTCCCCCAACTCGTTCGGCCTTTTCAAATCGATTGTTTTATGAGGGCACACCTAAAAATCCACGTATGTCTAGTAAGAAGACATATTTTTTTTCCATTCATTCAACTATTGTCTTAGCTTGCCGTTTTCATAAAATACGGTGACGAAAACACCAACCGCTCCCCCTCATAGTTTTAAACAGACATTTTGTAAATATTGATCACTTGTATGGCGAAACAGTTTTAAACTACGCTCCATTATTTTACGACTGTAACAGCAAAAAGGAAAATGCTTTTGCCAATAAGTCGGCCCTGGAAAAGTCAAAGAAATTTGGCTGTAAAAACGATTTTCAAAAGAAAATTTATGTGAAATGCGTTCTATTTACTTATATATCGAGAAAACCACACACCGCCGACCGCATAACCGGGAGTTTTAACCTAACTGTTTTTTTCCAATCACGGATAAGGACGTATAACCCTCGCATGTAAACAATAAAGGCTTTTAAAAGCGAGTTTTGAGGTTCGTGAGTCTGTAGCTGTAAAACTGGTGAAAACGTAAGCCAAAGGCAATGAATTTTAATAAAAATGGAAAGAAAAAAAAAATTCTTCTTTCTAGACATGGGGTAGATTTTTAGGTGTGCTCCGAAAACAATCGATTTGACGGCCGAAACGAGTTAGGGTAACGGTGTAAATTTCCCGAAGCTTTTATATAAGGGTTGGGTAGAGATCCAGCGGAGGCCAGAACGAAAAAAATAACCGGAGCGGATCTCAGTAGAGATTACCTGACACAGGGCCCATACATTATGTGATTCACACAATATACATCTGGTATGATACCACACAAAGTCACATCATCCTGACACAGGGCCCATACATTATGTGATTCACACAATATACATCTGGTATGATACCACACAGTCACATTATCCTGGCACAGGGCCCATACATTATGTGATGTCACACAATATACATCTGGTATGATACCACACAGTCATAAAATGCTGACACAGGGTTCATACATTGTGACATCATGCCATAATACGAGTTTGAAATATTACTATGCATAGATCCATCTGCTGAAAATTGAACCAAACTTACTAGTGACGAACTATACAAAACTAAACATGGATTTTAATTAATGTTCCTTCAGTATGTAAATCCCAATAATAAATCCCATGTTGTACCCTTCACAAACTTCACTGTCCTTTTTGTTATTAGCGTACTATCACATAAATGTTTTAATAGCAATACAAAACGTCATAATAAACATTTAATACTGGGGTAAAATCATGTGTGTGCATATACGTGTATGCCTCGTTATGCATCAAGAAATACTTTTGATGCCCTAGATGGCTATTTTCACCAAACATCTACTTACCTTATGGATCACATGAACTTTTCCTTTCCTTCTGAATGTATAAAATCATAAACCTCCCATCCAACGTCTCGAGATTGAAAATGTTTACGTGGCACTATGTTTTTGTCCTCAATAAGTGTGTAAAACAGTAGAATAAACACACTGCGATTTGTATAAGATTATAAACTGCCGTGTAAGAAATCATTCCCGGTATCTCCCCGTCAGGCTAGAACATGACTGTACTAATTCGATATACAAAATGGCTGATTTTCGGAAAACCTACTTTCTTTATCGCTTCCACGAAGTAACCCGGTAATAGCAAAAACAGTGTATCAATGTTAACCGATACTCCAATATACTTCGTTTTATCACCAATCACAATAGCTGGTGTGTGTATAGTTACAAAGTGCATACACAAAGACCTGAGTGTATACAAACATCAGATAAGATTACATAACCGGAAAATATTCCAATTAAAGTTCACAGTTTTATAGTTACACTTGTCCGCTAACATATACCTGTTGACGAGATAATTCTTGTGAACATGTGAAAGCTTTAAGTCCATGTCAAGGTACATAGTTACTTTAGTGGGCCAATAATTAAACAAAATTGGCTTGCGGTTAAGCAAAATACCTTTTTAAAAATACATTTTATTTGAATATCGATATAAATTGCTTTATTTACTCCTTTATTTACTTTAAGGACTTACTTAAATATTGATGTGCGTATTGTTCGTTCGACAAAATCATAGGAAACATCTATATTATATGTTTTAAGGAGATGGGTTCAATTGGTTTAAATCGAAAAATGTTCATGCATAAAAGTACATGTTTTTTAGCATGCTAAAGATAACATGGAGTTATGCATGATATGCATGAAGTTAGAAGGAAGACAGCCTAGCAGCCAGGACGTTTTAAGTCAGCTAGCAGCTTGATGGCGTCAAGTCAGCGGTCTTGTTGCCTAGTAGTTTGATGGCGTCAAGTCAACGGTCTGGTAGCCTAGTAGTTTGATGGCGTCAAGTCAGCGGTCTTGTTGCCTAGCAGTCTGGTGGTGTGAAGTCAGCGATCTGGCAGCTTAGCAGCCCGGTGGCGTGAAGTTAGCCGTCTGACAGATTAGTAGCTTAGTGTCGTCAAGTCAGCGTTCTTGTTGCCTAGCAGTCTGGTGGCGTGAAGTCACCGGTCTGGCAGTTAAGCAGCCTGGTGGCGTGAAGTTAGCCGTCTGACAGATTAGTAGCTTAGTGTCGTCAAGTCAGCGTTCTTGTTGCCTAGCATCCTGGAGGCGTGAAGTCAACGGTCCTGCAGCCTAGCAGTCTGGAGGCGTGAAGTCAGCGGTCTGGTATCCTAGCAGGCTGGAGGCGTGAAGTAAGCTTTCTGACATACTAGCATCCTGTAGGCGTGAAGTCAGCGGTCTGGTATCCTAGCAGGCTGGAGGCGTGAAGTCAGCGGTCTGGCAGTCAAGCATCCAGAAAACGTGTATAGTATTCGGTCTTAATAAATGTTTTAAGCTTGAAAAACGCGAGTTCTTCCAGGACGGTCAAGCTTAGATGAATCACCACTCCTAAACTGTTCTCAGTCTTTTCGCAAGAAGAACCGGCAAAACTTAGTAGAGTTAGAGAATTTTACAAAACCTGATAAACACAAGAGGTACGTGCAGGCTCAATCTGTATTGAAAGCACTATTTGGTTGACCGTTTGAAGATTGTAAGTTCGATGATTAGGTCATTAAAAACGCCACTTATATAGCGCCCTTATTGGCACAGTTCCAAGACTGGCTGACCCGGTAGTAGAATGTTGTGATTATTACGGTGAGATGGAAATCCAAACAAAATCTAACTACCATATTTTGATATAATGCAAATCACCCAAAAGTTTCGAGAAAAAAGTGTAGCTACAATGTGAGTAAAAATAATGTATATTTACGTTTCTGGGTATATGATGTGACGTGTTAGGCTCATATGGGATTAGGGATGTCCTCCTTGTAAGGCTCATATGGGACTAGGGATGTCCTCCTTGTAAGGCTCATATGGGATTAGGGATGTCCTCCTTGTGAGGCTCATATGGGACTAGGAATGTCCTCCTTGTGAGGTTCATATGGGTCTAGGGATGTCCTCCTTGTGAGGCTCATATGGGACTAGGGATGTCCTCCTTGTGAGGCTCATATGGGACTAGGGATGTCCTCCTTGTGAGGCTCATATGGGACTAGGAATGTCCTCCTTGTGAGGCTCATATGGGACTAGGGATGTCCTCCTTGTGAGGTTCTTGTGAGGCTCATATGGGACTAGGGGTGTCCTCCTTGTGAGGCTCATATGGGACTAGGGATGTCCTCCTTGTGAGGCTCATATGGGACTAGGGATGTCCTCCTTGTGAGGCTCATATGGGACTAGGGATGTCCCCCTTGTGAGGCTCATATGGACTAGGGATGTCCTCCTTGTGAGGCTCATATGGTTATGTGTTTGCGGGATTGAGGTGTCCTCCAACAGATAGAGAGATCTGTTGTTATGTGAGGCTCATATTATAGTTAGAGATAGATAATATAGGAAAGTAAGAATTTGAGGAGGAAGGGTGTAGAATTTTTTTGGACTTAGTTTTAGGGGTACTCTTTCGTCTGTATGTAAAAGACATAAATGAAATGAAATCATGTAGAAAACTAGGTTTACCTAATATCTATCCTATGGTATTTTAACTGTTTTATATTCTATCTTTATTGTACCATTATTCTGCCATATAAACTACGACTTTTTTTTTTGTTAAACCTACAAATCTACAACTACCTATTTAAATGCACTACATTTTCTGGTGTTTTTTTTTTGTCCCTAGATGACTAGTTACTATGTTTTTGTTCTATTGACTCAATGCTAGCGGACATTCTACTCTACATTTTTTAATGCTCTGGGTGTAGATTAATTTCATAAATAGGACTGTGTATTTATATATAAAGTTTCTGGCTATGTTTCTCTCAACTTTACGAACAAAATTTTCAATTCCATAGTAGTTAGATAGAGTTTGAAACTTTCTGCCTTATTACTTTAGTTAATATAAAATTGGTAGAGTCATACCTCCGTATGCGCGTGCTTTTACAGTAACCCGGATATTGTTGTTTATAGTCTGCCATTTGTAATAATTTGTGTATTGGATTATGCTTGACGGATTCGGGGATTTATGGTATGGTAAGGTTGAGATAACTGGGTTTGTCGGTTTAATTCAATATTACCGGGTCTGAATATTCAAACGTGAGTGTTATTTAAAGCTGACTTGTTCGAATTCCATTGGTTTTCCATGTGATGACAATCGCGACTGGGTTTGAACTTGGAGATGCTTGCACTTAGCCAGGATTTGATGTAGGAGAATTCTGATATTTCTAAGGGTTGTTGGATGTAACTTGGTTTGTATTATGATTTCCTCCCGTTCCTTACTTTGTAAGGAATTTTCAGGATATCTTTTGATTTTTATACGCCCATCTTAAGATGGGGCGTATTATGTGAACACTCACGGCGGGCGGGCGTGCGGGCGTGGAACATTTGTTGTCCGGGCTCTAACTTCAATACCGTTTGCCCAATCCTTTTCAAACTTTCCACACATGTGCATGGCCATAATATCTCGGATGAGTTCGATATCCAGCATTATCGCGTGAATGACTTAGAAGTTATGGCCCTTGATGTACACAAAATACTTGAAATTGTGATTGTCCAGGCTCTAACTTCAATACCGTTAGCCCAATCCTTTTCAAACTTTTCACATATGTGCATGGCCATAATATCACGGATGAGTTCGATATCCAGCATTATTGCGTGAATGACTTAGAAGTTATGGCCCTTGATGTACACAAAATACTTGATATTGTGATTGTCTGGGCTCTAACTTCAATATTGTTTGCCCAATCCTCTTCAAACTTTCCACACATGTGTATTGCCATAATATCTTGGCTGAGTTCGATATCCAGCATTCTCATGTGGGTATCCAGTCAAAACGGACCCAAGTCAAAACGGACCCAAGTTAAAACGGTGCCAAATTGGTCAAAACGGCCCCAACTGGGTGAAAAGGTCGGTCAAAACGGCCCCATATAAACGGCCCCATTATATTTTATATATGAATGGTTACGAACGTGTGAACAATCAGATACATTGATTAAAGGAACGTGTTTAATGCAACGTGACATTAAGAATGAGTGGGTACGAACGTGTGAATAATCAAGTAATTTGATAAAAGAACATGTTTAAGGCAAGTGGATATTCATTTGAAGTGTGAACAATCCAATGTGTGAGTTTGTATTTGTATCTGTACGAAATAGAAAGGTTATTTATATAATAAGAATTTCTTACATTTATTTTCGATAAATGTTTAAAGATTTACTGACATCATGAGTGATATTTTTTATAATTTAAATTGGGTAGGTAGGTAGGTAGGTAGATAGATAGATAGATACCTGTCTAGAGTTACTTCTGGTTCAATGAAGGATCGGCTCTCCGACTCCTCGTCTGATTCCACCTGGCCGTCAGTCCTGGTAGTGCATGACACACACAAGAAGTGCAACTCACTCTCTTCAGCTACGGCCTTTCTTGCTGTTATTCCTATAGGTTATGTTAGTAAAATAGCATTGTCTTCAATAGGTAAGGAGAAAAAATATATTTCAAACGTAGTGATAATGAAATGATAATTCGGAAAATTTTAATCAAGGAAATATGAAACTATTATTATTTTTCTTTAAAAATAAATCACAGAAATATGAATATTTTAAGAACGCATGGAATAATGTTACATTTTCTTTCAAATAATCACAGAAATGTGAACATTTGTATTTCTAACTAATAAAAAAAATATTTACCTGTGTTTCCGCAGCCGCGGTGCTGCCATCCGTTGCAACCGTCGCAGCTGATGGCATGATGGTAACGATACACAGGCCTGCTACAGAACAAACACGGAGGGTTAGACATACTAACCACACGATGCCTAGTCCAGTTTTTCTATATAAATTACGACTAAAACACAAACTTTATATGTCCACACAGAATATAACCGAACAAAATGCATTATGACGAATTTAAGTCTGAGAAATATATATATATGTTGCAGCGAGAGTAAAACCGCGAAAACAGCGGTTTCTATTGATCTCTCCTAATTAATTACATCATAAAGATAGATTTAGCACATTTCCTTTATTTATTCACACTTTTATATCTTCACGTACCTTTAATTCGTGTTCTCAACACAAACGCCGACAATTATACTTTATTCCGTAGTGTGGATGTTTGTAGCAATAATTTAATCATCGCATTAAAACACATCTTAATTACCATAAAATTTCAACAGTTTCATTTATTTATAAATTTATGAATTCTTCAAAGGATTAACCTAATGATCATTTATTTATCATGAAACAAACCGTAGTAGATGTTTGTATCAATAATTTAATCTCTTCATATCCAGGGGTTTTTATCCTTCCTGGGGGAAGCCACCTGCCGCCCTTCCAAAGGGGAATTTTCGCGCGATTTTAGAATTTAAGGGAAAAAAAAGGAGTTGATGTTCATGCAAACTGTACTAACTAAATACAGGTATCTACCATGGATGAACTTTGTTTGATCAGTTTATGATATAATGTCAGGAAAGTCAAAAGGTTAAATATTGTATAACATTACAAGGACCAATGGTGAATAGATATTGGTTGAAAAGTAAACAACACAGTTACAGATTTGACATCTTCATTGTCATTTCGGAAAACTTAATTGTCTTTATATACTGGTTTAATATATGCATTTGCTATTTGAACTGTCAAAACAATACAAATACTGTCATATAATTCTAAATGAAAATTAAATGAATTTAATTGACATTTAGTTTTATAAATAAATTCTAAAAAATATTTCATTCAAATTCGAATAAAATTTTTAGAATAGGAAAGGTGTTCATGTTAAAAAAAAATAAATTTTATCATAAATCATTACCTGACTAAAAACATTATATGGAAATATCAAGTGAAATTAAAAAAAAAGAAGAAAAATTGGGTACGTTATATATTGGGTACGTTTAAGTTTGGATTCGTTTTGACTCGCTCCATTAGCGATTAGTGTCGAGTCATTTATACACATTGGTACATCTATGCTATTTACCAGTTGGAATCTAGCTAGGTAAATCAATTAATCAATTTAAATCTTTTAAAAGAAACGGTAGTGATGAAACATTGCTGATGTTTTTCGCAAATGGCCGCCATTGTGATGATTGCGCAATTTCATAGCAATTCCAAATTCAGGTATAAACAAAAGTCGGTAGAGAGTGTGACAAATATAAACAAGTTCTAAGCTGCCAATACCATCCGAGTATTCCACATCTTTGCATAATTAAGAAGCCTTAGAATGCTTGTTGATTGGATAATCCCACAGCAGGTGCTGGTTACGTAAAGTAGTATACAGTGTAGAGCGACCTGTATTTTTGTGCATTACGGAACTTTAAATAACCGCGGTACTAATTTACTGATTTCTTAGTATGCGCCAAACACATTCGCCAATTTGAAGCGAATTTTTGGTTAAATCGTCGAAAAATCGAACTTTCTGGGGAAAAAAACTCAAAGGGAAATTTATGCTTAGTTTGGGGGAAAAAATGTCTTATTTTGCCGAGGGGAAGCTGCCGTTAAACGGCGGCTCATAAAGAAGGAAAAAAACCCCTGATATCAATAATATAATTTCATTATAACAGTTTCAAACATATTTCTGTTGACTTAGAAGCTCGTAACAACTCATCCTTATATTTATACTATAATTTACAATAAATTTTACATGGGGTCCGTTTTAACCAAAGTGGCACCGTTTTGACTATAAATGGCACCGTTTTGACTATTTTGAATAAGGATGGGTCCGTTTTGACTTTTTTATGGGTCCGTTTTGACCAATTTGGCACCGTTTCAACTTGGGTCCGTTTTTACTTGGGTCCGTTTTGACTGGTAACCCTCATGTGAATGACTTTGAAGTTATGGCCCTTGATGTACACAACATTACTTGAAAATTTGCTTGTCCCTAGTCCTTAGACCCTATGAGGTGTTGCCACATTTTGACTTTCTAACGCTAAAAGGGATGTTGACAAACATAACTTGTAAGAATGATGTCACATGGAATCCATTTAATAAAAAAACAAGGTCAAAACAAAAAAGGCGTCGGAATATTGATGCGTCAGAATAGAGTACCGTACGATAGTATTTAAGTTTTCCCCTCTTGTTTTGTTTCTGTTGATTAAATGTTTGTATTACCCAACACCCCGTTATTTATTTGTTGAAGTTAAAATATAGCTGGTAACTGGTATTGTTAGTATACAAGACAATTGTTAGTTAGATATTCATTCATTCTTCCTCATCATTTATCTTTCATTCGTTACAGTCCATGCATACAAATAGACCTGCCACCAAACAAAAACAGCATTGTATGGGAGATGTTCCCCCACTGAACGACTGGATGGATCAACCTGCCCAGGGCGAAACGCACCCATCTTCAGTCAGGCATAGGAGCCCACTGGTAAAGAGGTGTGGTGGCAGCATGGCAGAACCTGAAGCGGATTTGAGATCCCAGGTGCAACCATCCACCACCCCTGTCAGGCCAATTCAGGTGATTTCACCCTATTCCTACGGGATATTGTGTTTTTTAGAGGCTTGAGATGTGTTGTGCGTGGAGGGATTTGAGATCCCTTGTGTTTCAATTAGAGTCTGTTTTTAAGTTGTGATTTGAGATCTCGTGTATGAATTTAAGGTAGCCGAAGGGGTGGGCCTGAATATGCCCAGAGGGATTTAAGATCCCAGACGTGCCCCAACATCTATCCAAAATTCATGTGGATTATAGACCATAGATCTCATTTATGAATTTATTGTATGAGGTGGAGTGGGCCGGAGGGATTTAAGATCCCAAACATGCCCTGCATTTTGACTGATTCAACTGCAGAGTGTGTGTGTGTGTTTTTTTTTTGTTTTTTGTTTTTTCATTATATATTTGATATCTTTTTAGTTTAATTTTGTATTTATTTTTCATGCGTTGTAGTATGCTGATATTGCTTAGGTAGTTTATAACCATTTGATGTATTGTAACTTGATCTTTCTTTACAGGAAAGAGTAGAGTTTCTCTGTTAACTATTTTTATATTAATTGCATTCAGTGCTCTTTCTAATAATTTACATTCTTTTTTGTATTGTATGCATTTGAAGAAGACGTGATGTAAGGTTTCTTTTTATGAGCACCATTAACAGTCTGTTTTTAAGAATCTTTCTTCTCCCAAGTTACTAGATCTTAGTCTTAGCTGAGTAATTATCCTGTCGTGTTTCGGATTTTCAAAATGTGTTATTTTTGTTGGACATGTACCATATTGAAAATTCTTTTCTGTCTTATAAGATGGGAAAATGTTGTCTCTAAAGAGTGAGTTAACCTTATTATTAATGATATGGTACATTTCTTTAGTGCTTAGTTTTATGTTTAACCTGTCACCAGTTAATGCTCCTTTTTTCGCTGCTGAATCAGCCAATTCATTAACTTGTATACCAACGTGACTCGGTATCCATCTGTATTTGATGTTAATATTGTTATTGGCTAATATGTTGCTGATTGAAATAATTTAAACTATGAGATCTTGTCGAGAGATTGAGTAAGCATTTTCTAGTGACTGTAATGTACTTAATGAGTCTGTGAATATACATGTAGCTATATTATTTGGGATTGAGATTTTAGATCTCTTAAAGTTTAACCATTGTAACACCGTGTTGATTGCTACAAGTTCACAGGTGAAGATTGATAATCTGTGATCTAGCGTTAGGCTTCTATCTTGAATTTTCTCATTGTTTTGGTCCATAATCACTTTTCCTGCACCTGCATTCTCTTTTTTCAATATCTCTACTGCTGTCAGTATAGATTGACCAGTCCCTATTGATTTGAGATATATAATTGTTAGCGATATCTAGATTAACTGATGGATTGACCTGTTTATTGACAGTTTTGACTAAACTTGTGTCTATATTAAGAGACTGTAGTCCACTTAGTGATTTTAAACATGGTTTTTCATTTTCATTTTCTTTGAGTTGATATTTCTTTATTAAGTCAATTATTTCTTGCACGTATGTTTTTTTTGTATTTTTCAGTTTGGCTACTCTTGAGGAATAGCCTGGATCTATTTTAATTTCTTTATTTATTGGGAGAGAATCCCCTAATGGGATGGAATGTGCCCAATATTTTAGCATACACGTTTCTCTGTTTAAGTTTAGGGGTATTTCACTACATTCTATGAGCAAAGGTATTGTGGCTGTATTCTTTTTACAACTTGTTATGACCTTGAGGGCTTTATTTTGTAAAATTTGTAGTTTATTTAGTAGTTCTGGACATGCTGAGTTATAGGTTATGCTAGCATAGTTATTTTTAGATTTGATTAAGCCTTTATAAACTGTTAAGAGAGTTTTTTTTGCTGCACCCCAGTTATGTCCTTTAATGCACTTTAATAAGTTGATATCAGATTCACATCTTTTTATAAGGTGCATTATATGGTTTCTCCAAGTTAGGGTCTTGTCAAATGTCATACCTAATAGAGTTACAGACTCAGAATATGACAGGGTTTTACCACATAAGTTCAGTTTCGGGATATTATTGCTATTCTCATCTAAATTTACTCTTTGTTTTCTAAAATTACTGCTTGAGTTTTGAATGGGTTTATGACAAATCCAAACTTCTTGCCCTAGTTTTCAATAGCATTTAGTGCTTCTTGATTACTTCTAATTCTAATGATTTATGGGCTGTTGTCCAGATTGCTCTGTCATCTACAAATTGTGATAGGCTGATTTTGTAACTATTTTTGGACTTGTTGTTCATGTTTATTATATGATCCGTAAATGTGTTCATTATAAGTGAAAAGATAATTGGAAAGAGTGCCCTTCCTTGTGGACAACCATTAATTGTTTCTATAGTTTCAGATGTTGTCCCTCCATATTTGACTTTGATTATGCCCCCCTTCGAAGAAGAGGGGTATATTGCTTTGCTCATGTCGGTCGGTCCGTATGTCCGTTGGTCCGTCGGTCTGTCGGTAGACCAGACCTTGTCCGAGTGATAACTTAAGTTCTATTTGACCTTTAAGTCTCAAACTTCATGTGGTTGTTGCACCCCTATTGATTTTGGTGTCATTACCTCAAAGGTCAAGGTCACAAGGTCACATGTTGTGTATGTATAATACCAGACCTTGTCCGAGTGATATCTTAAGTTCTATTTATTTTAAGTCTCAAACTTCTTGTGGTTGTTGCTCACGATTAGTAGATGACCCCTTTCGATTTTGGTGTCATTACCTCAAAGGTCAAGGTCACATGTTGTGTATGTATAATACCAGACCATGTCCAACATTATGAAGGCAAACTCCTTGCATGTAATATAGCTATATACATATTATGGCATATGAGGGGGGCATATATATGTTTCACAAACATTTCTTGTTTTTCTTTGTTTTAGGAAGTCTGCTAGCCAATGTAACATTTTACCCTTAATCCCTATTTTTTTAAGTAGAGAATGGCAACTGTGTTCCACATTTTGTCAAATGCTGACGATAAATCTAGAAATACCGCTATGACGTTTTGGCTTTTTAGCTCACCTGAGCATAGCTCAGGGTGAGATTTTGGGATACTTGATTGTCCGTTGTCCGTCGTGCGTCGTCCGTCAACAATTTTGATGTTTACACACTAGAGGCCACAATTTTGATCCAATCTTCCTCAAACTTCGTCAGAATGTTTGTCTTGATAATATCTTGAACCCTTTCGAAAATGGGTTAGGTTGGATCAAAAAGTAGGTCAGTAGGTCAAATCTTAGAAAAATCTTGTTTATACACTAGAGGCCACAATTTTGATCCAGTCTTCCTCAAACTTGGTCAGAATGTTTGTCTCAGTAGGTCAAATCTTAGAGAAATCTTGTTTACACACTAGAGGCCACAATTTTGATCCAATCTTCCTCAAACTTGGTCAGAATGTTTGTCTTGAAGATATCCTGAACCCTTTCGAAAATGGTGGTTGACAAAAAGTAGGTCAGTAGGTCAAATCTTAGAAAAATCTTGTTTACACACTAGAGGCCTCAATTTTGATCCAATCTTCCTCAAACTTGGTCAGATTGTTTGTCATGATGATATCTCGAACCAGTTTGAAAATGGGTGGGGCTGGACAGAAAAGTAGGTCAGTAGGTCAAATCTTAGAAAAATCTTGTTTATACACTGAGGGCAACATTTTTGGTCCAATCATCCTTAAACTTTGGCAGAATGTTTGTCATGATGATATCTTTTGTGGATGGGGTCAGAAAATTCCTGAACATTGTTTCACCTCATCATCTTTATTCTTAAACAATCTGTTTTGTACAGGCAATGAATGATACTTTTCTCAGGTGAGCGATCTAGGACCATCTTGGCCCTCTTGTTGATTGTGCTTTTCTTATGTCATTTTCTAATTAAACTAACTTGTCTTCACAAGAGTGATTTGCTCGGCATCTGGATTAAAAGTCTGATATAAGATTATTCTCTTCTAAAAATTGACATAGTCTGGGCTTTATTATATTTTGTAAAAGTTTTGTGAAGGTAGATGTTAGAGATAATGGGCGATAAGAGCTAGGTGATTCTTTGGGCTGTTTTGGTTTTAACAGGGGGATAATAACTGCTTCATTCCATGAATCAGGGGTTTTTCCTTTGTTCCATGAATTGTTTAGTAGTTTAAGGAGAGTTTCCTTGGCTGTAAGAGGTAGGTTTTTAAGGGCAGCGTAGTGTACCATCCTCCCCCGGGGCTCCATTTTTACAGTTTCAGTGCTCTTTCAAGTTCTAGTAAGCTAAATTCAGCATTGTATGGAATATTTGTGTGTTTTTCATTTTCAGTGAGTTTCATGTAGTTCTCAAGTATTCTTTTACTTTTTTGTTTTTGTTCAATGAATTCTCTATTGAACCCTTCATCACTACTAACCGTTTTGAAATGTTGAATTAAGGCCTCAGCTTTTTCCTTAGGGTCTGTATTTAGTTTGCCATTTACCATGAAGGGAGGGCAGGCCTTTTTCTTGCCATTTTGGGATTTTTATTTTTTTTTGGAATTGGGAATTTTTCGTGCGAAAACAACCTTTTTTGGGAAGAATTTAGAACATATAATTCCAAGCCTTAATTATGATTCTCTTTATTTCTTCTTTTTATTCAATTATGTTTCTCATTACTGAACATTATTACAATGCCATTTTTCTGGCCTTAGCATCTCTAAAGATGTTGCACATTTGCTCAAGGTCTTCATTCAGTAACTGGTCTGGACCTTCAGCACAGATGGTCATCAGGCTGGAGAGTTTAGGAACAAATTTCAAGGGGGATTCTTCTTGAAATGATATAGGGGTTGCTTTTTCGGAATGGGTTTTTCAGCCATTTTTTCATTTGTTTTTTTTTCGGGAGGGTCTACGGGTGCCGGTTGTTCAGGACAATCGGCAGTTACTGTTGAATCAGTTGATGTTGAGGCAGCATCCTCCTCACTTTGTTTTGAAAAATACGAATATAACTTTTTTGTCCCCTCTTTATCTTTTTTACGAATGCGTTTTCCGTAGTACTTACTGTTGTGCGACGAAATCTTGACAACGTGAATAGTGCACGCTAAAAACCGGGACACACAAGACAATTCTCCGGGAATAAACCTTTTTTCGATATTTACATCTTGAAATGCATTAAAGGTAAAAAGGCAACTAGAATTTGTAAATTATAATGAAATTATCGTTTTAGGGAATCACAAATGGAATGGACTTTAAAAAAAAAAATCGATCTGCAAACAGGCTTTCCCGAAAACCGTGGTAACCGCGTAATAGTGTCTTTACTATTTTCGGAATACGTCTGCCATTTTCATTGTCGTATCGTAAACAAGTTTTGATGGGACTGAACATCTCAATAAATAGGCGATATTTGTTCATTTTTTCTCCTTTTAGGCAGTGGGAATTTTATTCACTCGCATTGGGAATATTTTTATCAAAATTGGGAAAAATACACGTTATTTGTCATTGGGAATGGGTCCGTTTAACGGACCCGTAGATGCGCCAGAAAAAGGCCTGAGGGAGGGTTACTTGGTGGTGGGTCTACCTTTGATTTTGCTAATGAATTGCCATAGTTCCTTAGACTTAGTTTTGTTATTGATGCCCGAGCAGAATTCCTCCCATTTGGCTCTTATAGCTCTATTTATTATTCTTTTTGCTTCGGTTCTTGCAGTCCTAAAAGTTTCATAGTCTAATGGTCTTTTTTTTATCCTTAAGTCTTTTCCTTAGTCTTTCTCTTTTTTTAACCGCGGCTTCACACTCTGCAGTCCCCCATGGGACAGGATTGTTTTTATGTGTTTTGGGTGTTTTGTTTTTGGGGATTGTTTTGTCAATTTATTTTTTTGGAGGATGTCATAGAAGTTTGTGAAGTTTTTATCTACGTCATTTTCTGTTATGCCATAGTGAAGTTTCATTGCAGCCAGTTCTTTAAATTGTTTCCAATTATCTACCGTAGCTTTGTTAAAGTTCCATTTTCATTTTTTTTCATCTCACCTGACCAAAGCTCAGGGTGAGCAATTGTGATCCCGTGAGTGTCCGTCGTGCGTCATGCGGCGTCAACATTTTTTATTGATTACACTCGATCACCTTTATTTCTTAAGCAATCATCTTCACACTTTAAAACAATGTTTATGACCATAATGTCTCGATTGAGTTCGATTATGGCTGAGATCGGTCAATTAAGTCTGGAGTTATGCCCCTTTTAATATTAAAAAAATGGCATATTTCACTTTGTTTACACTCTAGCATCTTCATCTTTTGAGCAATCATCTTCAAACTTTATGGCAATGCTTACAGGGCTTTTTTTCCAGAAATTGGGAAGAGGCCTTAGCCTTTCATTTTGGGAAATTCAAGCGCGATTTTTGACAAATTGGGAAAGAAGTGGACTGATGTTCAAACAACAAACAAAAAGTACACATTAAGAACTGCATTTATGTCATTCATTCAGTATTACAGTCAGTGTCATATTACAAAGGCAGCTGCCTATTCTTAAACGCCTTGAAAAGGTCAACAATCTTGTCGAAATCCTCCTCTTGTGGTGTGCAGGCATTGATCCTCATCAAAGCATCCAGTTGTTGAGTGGTCAGTGAGGTTCTCAAGAACGTACACAAGTCATTCATGAGACTGAATGACCTCTCAACAACTGCAGTGCTCTGAGGGATCAACAATGCCAGGCCATATAAATCCACAACTCTTGTGAAGCACGCTTTCAGTCCCATGGAAACTTTAACTCATATTTAATAAGTACAGCTTTACGACCATCATATGTTTCAAGATGATCAACTGATACAGGTTGGGTGGGTGATGGACTGGCTGTCAATAAATTTCCTTTATCAACTGTTACACTGGAGCAAGATTGATCAGGGGGTAATGTTGGAGACAAACTACAGATTGTGTAGATTGACTTTCTGGACTTACACTGACGACTGATTGTGTAGATTGACATTCTGGACCGATACTGACGAATGATTGTATAGATTGAGTCTCTGGACTTACACTGACGACTGCCTGAGAAGACTGACTTTCTGGACTGACACTGACAACTGATTGTGTAGATTGACTTTCTACTTTGCTTTTTTTCACTCCAAAGTCAAAGAGACTTCCTTGATTTTTTGTACCGGCTCTTTTTACCGACTTCACATAGTATTTCCCGTTATTAGACGGCATTTTCCTCATACCGGATGTTTACATCGTGCGCTTGTTTGGAAAATTGAAATACGATTATTTTGCTGGAATAATTTGGCTGACCCAATTACAAATATCGCATTGTGATTAATTGTATAAACTTGAAAAAAAAAAAAAAAAAAAAAAAAAAAATTTTATAGTTCAGGTGCAACATTTTTTGTAAACTAGCCTATAATTATCAATAACGTTCGCGCATTTATTTGGTTCGACTGCGTACAAAAACAAAAAATCAGCGATCGAAACACGTGCAGTCGAATCGAATCAGAATACTATTTTTAGAAGCACCTTTAACATAAATAAAAACAAATAAATTTTCAATAAATACATTCTTGCCTTTCTAAAAACTCGTATCCAGGAACTATATATATTTATAAATTAAATTTTTTATCAAGCAGGACATGTACGTAGATAGGCCATTTTTGTTGTTGATTTGACCTATTTTCGATACCTCAAAGTTGAAGAGTATATTTACATAAATATTTGCATTGTGTCGCGAGAAGTCATATGATTAAATGGAGAAGGAAAGATTCAACTAAGAGACCTCATTAAATCTCTGTTGCTCTGCAGAATGTAAAAGTAATTAAAAAACCTACTTTTATTATAATGTTATAAAATAGATTTAATCAAAATGTCTGATTAAGACATTTTTATTTATAAAAATTGATATGGTCGAAAGAAATGTAGGATGGCTATGATGTAAACAAATAGTTATGTCAAATGAACAATGCGCGCGCACAGTAACATATTATCGTAAACGTACTTACTAGAAAAGGCAAAAAATGTGCTTCGCTTCAACAGTGGAAGAATCACGTGCACAGACATTTGGTGTAAAAAATATGAATGGCAGTTGGGAAATTAATTCTTTATTTTGGGAAATTTGCTGATAAAATTGGGAAATAATAAGGCTTTTTTGAATTGGGAAGTCACCGAATATCGGCCTCAGTTATATAAGGTAAAAAAGCCCTGGCTTATGACCATTATGTCTCAATTGAGTTCGATTATGGCTGAGATCGGTCAATTAGGTCAGGAGTTAAGCCCCTTTTAATATTCAAAAATGCAAGATTTCACTTTGTTTACACTCTAGCATCTTCATCTTTTGAGCAATCATCTTCAAACTTTATGGCAATGCTTATGACCATAATGTCTTGATTGAGTTCGATTGTGGCTGAGATGGGCCATTTAGGTCAGGAGTTATACCCCTTTTAATTCAAAAAATGCAGGATTTCACTTTGTTTATTCTCTACCAACATTCATTTTTATAACAATCTTTTTTAAACTTTAAGACAATGTTTATGCCCATAATCTCGCCATCGGGTTCAATTATAACTGATAGTGTCTAGATAATTTAGGAGTTATGCCCTTTTCACCATAAAAAAAAAAAGCCAGATTTCACTTTTGCACTCTAGCATCATTATTTCTTAAGCAATCATCTTTCTCAGGTAAGCGATCAAGGGCCATCTTGGCCCTCTTGTTTTTTCTAGTTGAGTTTTAAATTGGATTTTTAGTTCAATTGGTAGATGATCACTACCCATAGAGTTATCAGTGACATAGAATTCTGAGTGGGATTTGAATTTAGCTGGAATAATGGCTAAGTCTACCGCACTATCTTTGTGTCCGTGGGAAGTTGCATTACGGGTGATTTGTCCGTCATTTACTACATTTAAGTTCTTAGAGTGTAATAGATCTAGGAGGGGGTTGGCCTCGCCGTCGCACCTAAAATCTCCTATGGGGTTCCAGATTATGTGTTTTAAGTTAAAGTCTCCCATAATGATGCTATTTTTGCCTATGTTTTTAAATATTCTATCATAGTTTTGTTTTGTGTTATATTTGATCAAGGGGACATATACATTGTAAATTTCGATGTTTTCATTCTGGCCATATACCTTGATTCCACATATTTCTATCTCGCATTTCAATTCTATTTTGATTTATGTGAATCGAATGATATGACGGCGAGGCTGGATTCATTATTTTGTTGTTGGTTTGTCGCCGCCATATTTAATATTATTTATTTATGTGGTATGAATATCAGGAGTTTTAACCTATCATTGTGAGGTTAGTACCCAAATGGGCGGGGAGGGCCTTGTAGAAGCTGGAAATGTCCTGGGAATGGGGAGGGTGGGGTCCATTCCAGAATAGGGGTGGTGGGGGTCTCTGTAGTAAGGGTCGTTTGTGCTGCTTGTTCCAGTATCTGGGGGGTGGGGTCCCTGTAGTAAGGGTCGTTTGTGCTGCTTGTTCCAGTATCTGGGGGGGGGGGTCCCTGTAGTAAGGGTCGTTTGTGCTGCTTGTTCTAGTATCTGGGGGCTGGGGTCTCTGTAGTAAGGGTCGTTTGTGCTGCTTGTTCCAGTATCTGGGGGGGTGGGGGTCCCTGTAGTAAGGGTCGTTTGTGCTGCTTGTTCCAGTATCTGGGGGGTGGGGGTCCCTGTAGTAAGGGTCGTTTGTGCTGCTTGTTCCAGTATCTGGGGGGTGGGGGTTCCTGTAATAAGGGTCGTTTGTGCTACTTGTTTCAGTATCTGGGGGTGGGCGTCTCTGTAGTAAGGGTCGTTTGTGCTGCTTGTTCCAGTATCTGGGGGGTGGGGGTCCCTGTAGTAAGGGTCGTTTGTGCTGCTTGTTCCAGTATCTGGGGGGTGGGGGTCTCTGTAGTAAGGGTCGTTTGTGCTGCTTGTTCCAGTATCTGGGGGGTGGGGGTCCCTGTAGTAAGGGTCGTTTGTGCTGCTTGTTCCAGTATCTGGGGGGGGGGGGTACCTGTAGTAAGGGTCGTTTGTGCTGCTTGTTCCAGTATCTTGGGGGTGGGGGTCCCTGTAGTAAGGGTCGTTTGTGCTGCTTGTTCCAGTATCTGGGGGGTGGGGGTCCCTGTAGTAAGGGTCGTTTGTGCTGCTTGTTCCAGTATCTGGGGGGTGGGGGTCTCTGTCGTAAGGGTCGTTTGTGCTGCTTGTTTCAGTATCTGGGGGTGGGGGTCCCTGTAGTAAGGGCCGTTTGTGCTGCTTGTTCCAGTATCTGGGGGTTGGGGGTCTCTGTAGTAAGGGTCGTTTGTGCTGCTTGTTCCAGTATCTGGGGTGTGGGGTCCCTGGTGTAATGAGGGTCTGTGTGGTGCCTTGGCATTTTTTGTTTGGTTGGTATCTTGGTTTGTTGTGTGTTGGTGGTCTGATGGTCTGTTTTGTTGTTGTTGTTGTTGGTTGTTCCTGAATTGATGGTGTGTTGGTATTTTGATTCAATTCATTAGTCAGTATGTCTATGATTTCGGATTTAGTTTTTCCTACTAGTGATTTTGCTAAAGTTTGGATATTAAGTATCTGATTTTTGGATTGTGTTGGATGTTGGACTGGTATTGGGACGGGAGTGGGTGTTATACCAGCTTTCATTTGTTTCGTCATTTCTTTTGGAATTCTGTGTTTTTTAGCTCGACTATTCGAAGAATGTGAGAGCTATTGTAGTCGCCCTTGCGTCGGCGTCAGCGTTGGCGTTGCAGCTTTTAGTTAAAATTTTGCATGCAAGTTACTATCAACCTTATATCTCAACAACCATTCATGGTATTGACTTGAAAGTTTATGAATATGTTTAGGGGCATCAGACAACCAAGGTAGATAGCTCTTGATTGAATATATTACAAATTATGGCCCCTTAGCTTAGAAATTTTGGTTAAAGTTTTGCATGCAAGATACTCTCATTCTAATATCTCAGTATCCAGGCATGCTATGATTTTAAACATCTTTAATATGTTTAGGGGTATCATACTATCAAGGTAGATAACTTTTGATGGAATATATTACAAGCTATGGCCCCTTTTTAACTTAGAAACTTTGGTTAAAGTTTTGCATGCAAGGTACTTTCATGCTTATGTTTCAGAGTCCAGGCATGGGATTGATTTGAAACATCTCTAATATGTTTAGGGGTATCATACTATAAAGGAAGATAACACTTGATGGAATATATTAAAAATTATGACCCCCCCCCCTTTAACTTAGAATTTTGGTTAATTTTTTGCATTCAAGCTACTACCCAACTTATATCTCAGAAATTGCTTGTGGAATTGACTAGAAAGTTAAGGAGTGTCTTCAGGGGCATCAGAAAACTAAGGAGGATAACTGTTGGACTGAATTTTATGCAAATTATGGCCCTTTTCAAACTTGGATTTCTTGTTGAAGTTTTGCATGCACAGTGTTATTGTGCTTTTGTCTCAGTAACTTGGCATGGGATTGATTTTAGACATCATAAAACTATTAAGGGGTATCAGACTATCAAGGTATATCATTTTGACTATTTTTATGTACAGGGTATGTGAAAGGCAAGAATTGAAATAGATTTCATTTGATTTACCAACAAGCATTTTGAATAGTCAAGCGTTCTGTCCTCTGACAGCTCTTGTTCTATTGATACTTTATATGTAACTAATGTATGATTTGCATCCTTTATATGCGGCGCTGTGATTACCCTTGCAATTTGCACATTGTTTTTGTTTCATTGGGTGCACTGGGCATGTGTGTGGGGTCCTGCACAATGAGGACATGTGGTTTTGCCGCCACTTAAGGAGAAGTGATGATCAAATTTTTGGCAGTTTTTGCACCTTAATGTTTGCATGTAGGCTGGGTTGATGTCTATGTTATTGATTTTTAAGGGAGCAACCTCACTGTTGAATGTGACTGCTGTTTTACCATATTTTGGTTTGCCTATGTGTGATATCTGGTTGGAGTCTAGAAGTTCCTT
>CM037791.1:28645183-28687039 GCA_021229015.1 Solen grandis | reverse complement strand
TTTCAATGTGATATACTTATTTTTTTTTTTTGGAGCAGAAATAACACTTATAGAAACTGAAATTTCTATTTCGATGTACCCTTGAACTTACCTTTCAAAATGACCGCTAAGAGTATGGATATTCAATGATGGAAAAATGGTACTCAATAATATATTACACAGTTACCAATTAGAAATGACACTCTGCATGTTGAGGATTTTCTATGAGGATATTCATTTTATAAATTTACGGTGTAATGAATACGATTTTTCATACAAAAATATTAATTCATTTAAGTTTTAAAACTTAAATACTATTCATGTTAGAGAATATAAATAAATATCACTAAAAGTTGGGCTTGACTTAAAAAAATGTCTTCATTTCAAATGTATGATCCCACTTAAAATATGTAGCGTTGCCTGATGAGAAATTAACTTTAAATATTTGAAGTGCTTAAATGTTAATAATTTTCATACAAAATTATTAGTACTATTAGTTTATCGAAGTTAAAATAGATCTACTGTTTTTAAGTGAAAATATATTTAATCACAATGGAATCATCATGATCTTATTTCCTACTTTCGTTTCCCTCATCTCGGATGCGTCCGTACAAAATCGAAAAATGCTAAAATGCATGGTATGATCAGCTACGTAAAGTTTCCGACTGTCTTCGACGAAAATTTGTGATGGGGAGCTGGATTATTTTTGCTGGTAATTTTGTTTATTATACTTAATTTAAAAAGATGCATAGGATTTTCAAGCGATACCAATCCAATTACCGATTTTGATCTGCATTCTGATTTTCAAAATGTAGTCTCATTGCTTTGATATCGTATCCGCGTCTGTATTCTTTTGGACAGGGCTCGGTCGCTATAGCTAATGCATATATCAGATTCTACTACATTTAGCACTGGTAAGTAATGTTATCAGATCAATTTTAATATGTCTGTAATATTTTGTTCAAACTTCGCAATCTACTTCGCAATCTATTACTTTTATTACATACTTTGGCGTGATTTGTGTTCCACTGACAAGTTTAAGAGAAAAAAGTCAATTTTCAATGTTATCTTATATACATGTAATCCTAATATACATTGTATCAGATATATCAGTATACATTCCCGCTGAGATGTAAGAGTATATCCTTTTTGTCGACTGAAAACAAAAACAAAAAATAATCCTGAAATGGACGAAATGCATCCGACGGGGCTCGAAACGTCAACCTTCGGGACAAGGATCAAATGCGCCAGTACTTAACAATATATTTATTTTCTTCTTTAAATTTAGGTGTCATGTGTATTTAAAACTTGCACACCTTATGCAGGGTTTATAAACTTCCGTGTGTATACTATTCAAGGTTTTCAAAGGCCCGTTTAAACCGTGAATGCATATCTACATACACATATTGTGCCATGTGTTAGATCGAAAAAGGAATGCAGGAATGAGGTAAATATTTGTTTTTGAAAAATGATTTTATAAATATAGAATTACAAAACATATGATCATTGAGCTTGCTATCATTATGACTATGCAATGCAATTTGACTTATTTTAATTGCAGGTACAAACTTGGTTTTAACTTCATGTTGTACTTCAGTATTATCTTTGTGATGTTGATGTATATTTTGTATTGGGCATATCTAACATGAATACCGTAAGAGAAAAATAGGAATTTATACACATGTTACCTGTTTATTGATAGGTCAAACATGGGGAGATCAGGAGTTCACAAACAACTTAGTTTCCTGGTAATTGCAGTAGCCATTGTGTGTAAGGAAGTTTGTTTAATCAATTCTCATATTATTTGCCAAATATACAATGCCTTTGTTAATTTCGATGTTCTTAATTATTTGAATTGATATAAATTAGATATGGTCTACTCTGTGTGTAAAGAATCTGGTATAAATTACAGTATCACCCCGTTCGTTTAATCATTAATTACTAAATGCAACAATATAGCAATATAGAAAAACTTTAATGAGTTTTATTATTTTTTTTTAGGTAAAGTTTCATGTGCATGTGACAAAGTCGTGAACTGTGTCGATTGTTATAGTGATAAAGGAACCTATCGATGTACGCAATGTACACCTGGTTATTACATAGGCAGTGAAGGTAATTGTTCCTTGTGCGGAAGTACCTGTGCCACGTGTGTGTCACAGTACAACTGCTCCAGGTGTATGACGGGATATTATGGGTTATGGTGTAGTGAATCGTGTGACCCAAGGTGTATCCAGACTGAATGTTACCAGTATAACGGTACATGTGTACACGGGTGTTCTGGTGGATATTATCAGGCCGGCTCCGGGTGTTATAAATGCACTGTACAGAACTGTGAAGAATGTTCTGATTATAGGCACTGTGACAGATGCACTAGATATACATACGGTTTTTTTTGCAAGTTCCAGTGTAGTGACGGCTGTAATAACGGTACTGGTACCAACGTGTGTGACAGAGTCACAGGACAGTGTATAAATGGATGTAAACCGGGATATACTGGATCATTTTGTTATGACAGTAAGGAAAATTTTATTTAAAAAATATTTGTTGAATAATTCTATTAAGAGAGTAAAAATGCTGTTTAAATTTAAATAAGATACACACCTCAGAGTCACATCATATAATGCAACTCACATAAGAAATGTAAGACATTAAATAGATTGTTTACTTTTATTTAGGCGTGAATCCATTTTATTTTGACTTGTATGACTTTGCATTTTTGACCCTAACCGCAAGCTCTAAAAAGCATCTCTCAGACAGAAATGTTTTCAAATATTTTAACAAAAACATCAGTCAAGATAAGTCCGAATCTTTAATCCAATTTACCTCCTTATATAAAATAGACTGATGACAGGCATTAGCAAATAAACAAACAATCACAATGTACTCAGACTGATGGTGCGATAAAACCATCAAAATAAGAGAAACGAAAATTATGAGATAAATTTAGCCTGTTTTCGTGAAAGAAGCCATAAGTATATAAATAAATACTTTGCTCAAACTCACATGCAAGTACAATGGCGAGTATTAGAAAAACATAAAAAATAGACATGTATTTTTGACTACATTACAGTTTCGATCCCTAATATTTTAGCTCATTCTGTAGACGGACAATGGGGTCAATGGTCAAAGTTCAGATCATGTTCTGTCACGTGCGGTTCTGGGTCAAGGTCAAGGATCAGGTCATGTGACAATCCTGCACCACAGAATGACGGACAACCTTGTAGTGGAAGCAACATGGATATGACAGATTGTAACCAGGCTAGTTGTCAAGGTATATTTTATATGATCTAATTTGAATGAATCTCATCAAATATATTGACATAATTCCACAAAGGGGATCCGTTGTTATAATGTACCTATTGTATTATAGTTTTGCACTAGTAAGGTTATCAAATGAGTGCAATTTAGATATATTGTGATTGAATGCTTATTTAGATAAAATAAATCATTATTCTTCTACATATGTCCAAATTTCCCTATATATAGTTGACGGACAATGGAGTCAGTGGACAGACTATGGACCTGTTCTGTCACCTGTGGCTGGGGGTCAAGGTCAAGGTCGAGGTCATGTGATCAACCGGAGCCATCAAAATGGCGGACAGCTGTGTAGTGGGAGAGACGAGGAGACAACAGATTGTTACCTGATGAGCTGTATAGGTAGTTCCATCGTCGGAACCCACGGTAAATATTCCGTTATCACTACCGTTTACTTGTTTTCATAAATATTTATCAGTTACTTCCTGACTTATGAAATCATTAATCATTTAAACTTAAAAAAATGGTTGGCTTTCAAAATCCGATCAGCTATATCCAACGCGCCGTTTCATTGATAAAATCTCCGTCACGCCTAATTATAATTCATGAGATGAAGTTTTGCTAATCACGGTCGATTCAGGGTCTTATGTATATATAGAGAGCGTTTTGAACCAGTGTGTATTTCGACGATGAGGTAATTATATATACCAGTACTAGTAGTTTTATTACCGCATACCATTTACACATACGCATTTTGTGAATGGGTTGAGGCAAAAAAAAATCAAATCAAATGTTTCCTTTTCTATACCGTAGCTAGTTTTAAGAGAAAGACATATTTTGACAACATCTAAGGTAATATGACCAAAAAAGACGGATAGGGGCATGATTGTGATTTGACCGAGACAATTTATCTTAGCCAAACTAAGTTGGTTAAATGTTCACTGATATTTATCACATAGTGTATCTGTTATTCACTTCCCCATGAGCTTTTATACCGCATCATCAAAACATAGCTGTGTCACAAAAACGTTGGTTGTTTGCGACGGCCAAGGATCAAACCAAATTCTAAATCCCGAGGCTGTCTGTGGGTCTCTGGGTGCCTGGATAACATTGTGGTAACGCGCTCCGCTTCTCACCCAAGTCGATTCCTGGTCACGTACATGAGAGGGTACAGTGGTCGCCCGTTCAGACACGTGGGTTTTCTCCGGGCTCTCAGGTTTCCTCCCAAAATAATGACCACATACGCAGTCATCAGAGCCATCGAGAGTGATTAATATAAGTTTTAAAAACTTGTTTCATAATCAATGTAAAATCAAAAAAATTATACAATTGTCCATGAAAACACTAGACAAACCAAGAGTTAGTGGTAATGATGTTAAGTAAATGCTTAGATACAAAACAGAATTAACTTTGAAACAATACAGTTTCTAGAGGGTTTTTTAGTTGTTGTTTTTTTTTTTCGGTTAAAATGTATTACCGGAAAAGACTATTATTTTCTTTGAAGTCACTGTCAACTTTTCAAAGTATAAGTATGTGAAATTTCCAAGAATTCATCAAAATGTTTCCGACAAATAACTTTGATGTACTGGTGAAAATATATACAAATCGATACATCAATATATCTGATTTTCTGAGATCTTTAAACAGCTCGTTAACATATCATCGGTTGAAATTTAAAAAGAAGAGTCTACCCTCCCTCGTTAATGTCGGAGAAGTCATTGTTTCCTGAATAATAAACTTGGTGAGTGTTGGTCACATTACACAAGAAAACGCTACTTCGGAAAAATCAGAATAGTTATAGAATACGGTACGGTACCACGAGAAACTTTACGCAGCATGGTGTCTTCACCTAATCCGGGTAGCGATTTTGTAAATTCAGCATGCGCAAGAGTCAAATTGATCAGCAAAGTTACGGAAAATGAAAAAAGAAAATCTAATTATTTTATAATTCTAAATATTTCGTCTGTGACAGTATTGCCAAAAATGGGGATACCACCCATTTTTTCACAATTAAATGGGTATTGATAGGTGTAAGAAACATGTATAATTAAAAATTAATTCTTGTTCTTATTTGTTTATGTTTAAAGGACTCACCAGCCTGCATTCAGACAGTTCTAGTATGTTACATATTTATATGTGAATTTTTTTTCTAATTTAAAACCCCGCTATGTTCAATGCTCCTATGCTTTGATATTTTTTAATTTTTTATATTGTTAAAACATTACAAGATACTCGGTGTGTGACTGCTGAGAATGATTCTATGGTGGGTGTGGCAGTCGGTGGAGTGTTTGGCGGGGCAGTCGTCGGCTTCGTCGGTGGACTTCTCGTCGGATACTGCATCTACAAAAAGTAAGTTGTTATTTTCTCATGGATTTTAATTTTGTTATATATCATTTCAGTTCTCATTAGCAAGGAGACACGTGGAAGGCATCGCATAAATTACCCTTACGGTTACCGTATTTTATTTGTGATCGTAGGTTAGTATGAAAAACACGAAACTATGAGAAATAAACATTGCTATACTATGCCATCTGGCGTATGTCTTCAGCGCCACTAAGACTAAAGGTTAAGGGCCAGTGTTGAAAACTTAAATTATCATTATGATTTACATACTGAAGTTTTTTCCTGTTTATTTGTTATGTTAAATTTATTATTAAGAAAATGTTGGAGGAGAGGTCAGAAATCCGGAAACCAGGACGACACCTGCAGTCCTCCCTCGGTAGCTTATGTGAATATTACAGACAAAGCTGACAGTGTCACTGTCACAGGTTTGCTACTTCTTGTAATAACTCTTTGATGTTAAAATTCTAGTCGTGTTGTTTTTCCGATTTCGAATTATTTGTGTTAAATATAGACTTCTTTTGAAAAAAAACAAAAACAAAAAAAACAACTATAAAAACCATTCTAAATTTCCCAGATACTTACCCATTCCTGAGTTGTCATTTGATGCAGTCCCCTTTGTGAAACTCTTTTGGTCATCAAACACCGAACATGACGATGAGGACATTTCGATTTAGTTGATACTTAACGCAAATTATTCGAAATCGGAAAACTCATAACACATCATTTTCTTTGATGATTTTTCGCCCCACATATAGACGTTTAACCAGAAACCTACATATTTTTTACCGACCCGAAGCACATTTTGTGATACATATATGGTTGGTGCCCGTGTAATTGGAGAAAAACATGCAAAATAATGTTCACTCTGTCATACAAACCACTTAATGTGAATCGTATGAATAAACTGGTTCATTTGTGATGGAATTCAATATAATTTTAATCTTATATGAAGTAAAAAAAATGAGTTAATAAAATTGTTGATAACGGCATTGTTTCCATCAAAGGTAACGAGAGCGGTGTTCAGGCTTATGAATCACTTATGACAGGCGAGCAGGACCAGATACGATCTACACGGAACTGAAGACGAGAAACAGATAAAAACACACAGATGTTGCTGTTGTGTCCACGTTTATGTTGATTGTTGAGTATCACGTATCTTTTCAAGAATTTGCGGAAAGTCAATAATACGGCTCTCTTAATGGTGAACACGAAGGTTTGTGTAAGAAATTAGTGAATCCTTGCAGGAGAACTGTTCATTGATAATATTATAACTTTGAAGGAAATGCAAAATGTTTTGTCACAATCAATTGAAATTCAGCATTTATTTTTAAATGGAACAGTTGCTTTTTATTTTTATTGTGAACCTATTAAAATATATCAAAGAGTGAACACAACAAAACTGTGTTTCTGTTGTGACGAATTGGCGTAGTTCGTTACCATGTAAAGTTCTCGAAAAAAGAACATGGTCCGATCTTGAACAGTTATCTCCCTTGTTGCTATTAAAAAAACATGGTCCGATCTTGAACAGTTATCTCCCTTGTTGCTATTAAAAAAAACATGGTCCGATCTTGAACAGTTATCTCCCTTGTTGCTATTTAAAAATTGTTGCTATTAAAAAAAAGGAAATGATCTTCGTAACAGTAAGTTTGGCCATATTTATTTGGCAAGATTTAGCCTACCAAAAGTTCCTTTCAGTGCATTTTTTAACTTCTAGGTAAAGAGTGAAAGCTGATTTAGGTTTAACTAAAGGGTTCGTGACGTTACCAAAATTTTCTGAAAAAAATCAAACTGTAAATAAGTTCATATTATCATTTATTATAAATAATATTTTCATTATTTCCATCAATGACATAACTTGACATGTTATAGCACTCAAAGCATACATCTACATATATACCGCATTAGAAAGGTTTTATTGTAAACCAGTGCCTTCTTTTTCTTGAATTTGGGGCCGGTTATGGGTTCCATCCCCCCTCTAATTCATATACTTTTTCACTAGTAAGAGAAAAATTCCCCTATGAAACAAGTAAAATACTTAACAATAAATTGTTTCTTAGATAAAACGTTAAATAGAAAGTTACTGACGGTTGCAAAAAAATAACAATCTACGTGTATTTTAATAGAAAATTAGATGTGTCAATGTCAATCTTACTGATAATAAGCACACGTGACAAATAATGGTAGAGCCTACGGTAGAGCAGACCTGTTAATCTAGACTTCTGCTAAACAGTTCAATTGTTGCGCGATTAGATCAGCGCTCTCCTTACCGTTATGTAAAAGCCCAGTCTAGGGATGCTACAACATACATAGCAATCATACAGATACAGAAATTAAGGTCATGGTCCCAAGAGTTTGTTACGAAAAGCATGTAATGAATGAATGAAATTATGAATGAAAGCGTCTTTCCCTGCAATATTAAGTGTAACCCCCGATTAAATTTTGTCGTTTCTTGCACTTGATAGGATATGGGCTAAACGTGATCAAAAAATCTAAAATGACCGATAAAATAGCGGATCGAGGTATTACGTAACTTCACGCTGGTCCCCGTCCCATCGTAAGGATTCTGAATAACACAAAATACTGAGCGGGCAATCATATTTTCAGGTGCTTGTAGCGAGGAACGACTATACATGGGAAGGAACAATAAATTGAATTAAGTTCGTCAAATCACACCACGTTGGTTAGGCTTTTATAGTAATAGGGTGTTATTACAGGGCAGAAGAGAAGTCTAACATCCATATGGCTAGAAATCAGGCCTCGCCTGATCGATAGACATGGTGTGGGCAGGGACGTGGTGTTTTAGCTAGTAGCAATGTTAGACTCCTTTTAGCTGTTGTGTAGATGTAACCAATCACAAATCTTATTTATACATGTATATGATTATCTTTAGTGTTTTTTTTTGTTTGAAATTATTTGCACACTCATTTATCATAATCAAACTACATTTGCCATTAAATCTGATGGCTTAAAAGAAAAAAATATATATTTTTTGTAGTTTATTGTTGAATTATTACCCCTTGGATAGTAAAGATTGTTACACTACCTTTAAGAACGTAATGTTAAAGCAGATCGTTCACAGAATGCCATTGATTAAGAATTCGATTTTTAACTATCTGTGTGTATTACGTCAATGAATACCCATCTACAGACGCATGGTCACCCAATACAACAGTCCGTGATTGTAAACTCCATCACAGGCACGAACGGCATCGGACCTATATTTAGAAATTATATTTTCGTGAACCTGGTCACAGTCACTCTTCGCGCGCGCTATCTTTTTACAGGAGAATTCGCTACCCGGAACAGATGATGACTCACGTGGTACTGCAAGCACCTACTTCGGGGGATACCTTATCTTTATTCACCGAGTAGGTGTTAGAGAATATAGCGTTTTTCCATACAATATAACATATAAATGCTGCGTTGATTTGTTAGGAAACAAAGACTTCACGAAAAACAATATTGTTTACATTTTTCATTGGCGAGTATTCCCGAAGACGGTCTGAAATCGAAAAAAAAATTGTTTGTATTTTTCCGATCATCTGTGAACGAGCTGGCTTGAAATTGTATATATTTCATTCATCAACATAATGTCTTTAAGGTCCATTTTATTTCCTAATGATGCAATTTTCATGAAAAGAAAATATAAAATATCATTAACATATTGTAGAATAACACAAATGGTACATAAGCGCATTAAAAATGTTGATAAAACTACGCAATTTAGTATTTTGGATGGATGTCAAGACCCTTATTGTTTACATTTTTTATTGGCGAGTTTTTCCGAAGACGGTCTGAAATCGGAAATTATTTAAATTTGAAAAGCTGTCATAGAATCACAATTTGTTTATCTGCTACGTCATCAATTTATGCACTCGTGATTCGCTGACGGAGACACAGAAGGTCGATGTGAAACGTTAGTAAATTGACAAAGGTATGCTGGATATGCAAATTAGTTATTTTTTATAATCAACTGAATGATCTTAAGTAAAATAGTATTTATTATGTATGCAATACAGTAATGTTGTCGCCAACGAGTATAAACAGATTACATCTTTTAACCAATCTGTAGCTTACATTTTGCTTTTCTGTTCGAAGAATTTACACTGCTCATGAAAGAATAATGGGTTTTTAATTTTGCATTTTTTGCGCTTTTTACGTTGTAATTTTGCACATATTGTCGATTTGTCGATGTTGTTTTTAGATACATGTTAAAACTATATCTCTGTACTACTATAATCATTTGCTAGATCTAATAAAAATTGCTTAAAAAAAGTTTTGCATTTGCTAGTAATTCTATATTCTACCAATCGATACAAACTCTGTATGGATAATGTACATTGGTTATATGACTAAGACGCCTTAATTTTAAACTGAAGGTCCTTGGTTCGAGACCGACCATGGCCTCTGAGATATTTCAAAACTAATATGACTAGAGTTGACAACAACTTTTACAGAGATAATGAACAATTTTATCAGAGATAATGGAAACAAAATGTTACTAGAGAAAATGGAAAACTTCGTTATCAGAGATAATGGATGACAACGTTATCAGATAATGGAAAACAACGGTACCAGACATTATGAAAAAACAAAACAAATCAGAGATAATGGACAACAACGTTATGAGAGATAATAAAAAATGGTTCAGGAAACTCTTAAACTAATCACGTCCTATAGTATATTACATTCTGTCTATATACTTAGACATATAGCATATACTTACATATATTCTGACTATTTTTATCTATCTTGAGTAAAGAACCATTCCTTTCTGACATTTCGTGAACATTTGAAGTCTCTGCGATATTTCTTTCATTGAAACAATTTGAACGATATGACATAGGGCCGATACTCTGTTATCTGTTATTTACTAATGTACCTGCAAATCGCAACCCGATAGCTTGGTTTCCTCATTGGCGCTAGAACCGCAGATATACCAGACATATTGGAATTTTTATTCACATCAAAGGTATGTACGAAAAACTTTCGTCTCCTTAACTGTATATAAAACATGGAATAGAACGGAATCTGACTTATTTGATTACAAAGGTCGTAACTATGTCAATGTATGATACCATCATATTCTAATCACGGTTCTATCAGCCTGATATTCAAATAACACATTGTATAATGAATCATTTTCAAATGGCAACCTTAACGAAGTAATAACGCGAAATGTCAGCAGTTTGTTTATCTTTATAAGTCTGCTCCACTATCAACTTCCGTTTTTTGTTTGGTTGATTTTGAATCGAGTGATATGATTGGGCGATGTGAAATTGACATCGTCAGATTGTTATTTGCTTGCAGACTTGCAGGAATTCGCAAGCCGTGAGGTGTTCACTTGTACATTGTTAATTAGTTATATCTATGTAAATATAATTGTTAAAGAGGTGATAAATTGGGATGTGGGTACTTTCATTTTTGGCTGAGTATATATATATATATATATATAAGTCGCTGTTAGGCCTTGGGTTGGGCATAAACTTAACTGTTAAAGTGATGTCAGGAAAACTACTTAACTTATTTTGAAAATCTACGACAGAAAAAAATACATCTAAAATTTCAATAGAAAAATGATATCTATTTTTTTATAGAATGCCGGTAAAACTTGATAAATTGAATCAGTATTTATATTACATGTTACAAACAGCCCTGTTTTAGTCCGACCACTGAGCTCTGAGGCCGTTTACATTTACAGCACATTCAATGCCTCAAATAGCTAAGGAAATGGCTATGCAAAAAAACATGTTTATGTTTCAACAATAAACTGGAATTTATTCAATCACATGCACTCAACATATGCAACAAATGTGAGTCCCTTTTTTTAGATACAAAAAGGTGGATATAAGAGTGGACACTGGACAGATGATCTATATCACTGTGTTATCCACGGAAGCTGTTTTGACAATCACTGAGTTTGCATGACTGACTTCATGAGATCCGATAATTGTTCGTCATATCAAAGTATACCTTCCCATAACATTTTGGAAGAAATCATAATTGAATTATTAAACAAATATGCAATTACATTCATATCTAATACAGAATATCTAATATCTAAAAGGTGCAAGAAATTGGAAAAGAAAAATATTATAAAGCATGTACAATTTTCGTTGATTCTGTAAACTTGTTCAGTAAAAATAAGTAAAGAGAGAGGAGGGGGTGCTTTGAAAGAGGCAATCTAAATCTAATAATAACAGAAAAAGCCTGCATGAACTGAAAAACGTTTTAACGTATTTCACGTGAATATAGGATTGGGATTTTAATTGATAAGAACACTTGATAAAGTGTCCCCTACATCGCTATAAACGGAGTACTTTATGAATACATCTTGAAAATGAAGCTTATCCGAAAAAAGTCATTGTTACGTACTATGTGAAATCATCCATGTTTTCATGTTACTTTTATTTAATCCTATCAATCCTCGCTCTGTAATGTATGTCCTTTATGTCGATTGAAAACAAATACTGATCCACTAAAATTGGATTAGGACTATATGCCTGAGTTGGTCACGAAAGATTTTTGTCTTCGACGGGTCTCGAATTTTCAAATGTCGGGTCATTGATCAAAGGCGTTAATACTAAAGTGTATACATTTTCTTACTTAAAATTGTTAAGTACGGTGATATCTGTGTATTTATCTTGCAAACCGTTTGTAGAGTTTCTCCTTATTTTCTTCCGTGTGTAAACTATATGCTTTGCTTACAAAACATATATGAACCGTAGATGCACATACACACATTATGTCATGTGTTACATCGAAAAAAGGACTATATAAATAAGGTAAATTTTAGTTTTTGAAACTTATCTTACAAATATAAAATCACAAGATTGTTGATTTAGATACTGCTATAATTACTACTAAGCAATTCAATTTGTCTTATATTAATGAATGGTATAAAATTAGTTTGAAAGTGTACCATCTTGTACATCTGTATTCTTTTGTTTATGAATATTATAAAATGCCTTTCTAACGAATAAATACCGTGACGTGGAAAATGTGAAAGTATACACATGCTACTTGTTTATTGGATAGGTCAAACATGTGGAGATCTGGTGCTCACAGACAACTTAGTTTTCTGGTATTTGCAATAGCCATTGTGTGTAAGGAAGTCATTTTATATGTCAAATATACAACGCCTATAATTTCGAATTTAGACGATAAGTACCAATGTCGCATTTTTACAAATATGGTATACTATGTATATAAGGAGACCGGTATAAATTACAGTAATATCAGTATTTTATCTTGTTGATAAGAAACATTAATTAATTAATTAATTAATTAATTAATTAATTAATAAATGAAATGGAACAATATAAAAGCTTTGATATTGTTATTGACAAGTTTACACCTTAAGTAATATGGTCTACTAAGTACATTAATATCATTATTATTATTTCATCCTGTTTATTTTAAACAATAGTTAACTATACAGTTTCTTAAAATTCATATGACTGAAATGGAACTTTAGAAAAGCTTTAAAGATATTTTTTCAGATATAGCTTCAAATGCATGCAACCAAGTCGCCAACTGTGACAACTGTTATATGGAAAATGGAACCCATCGATGCACGCAATGTACATCTCATTATTATATATACAGTGCAGATATTTGTTCCTCGTGCCAAAGTACCTGTGTCACGTGTGTGTCGTGGAACAACTGCTCCGAATGTGTGGCGGGAAAATATGGGTCATGGTGTAGTGAACAGTGTGACCCAAACTGTATCCAGACTGAATGTTACCAGTATAACGGTATATGTGTACACGGGTGTCCTGGTGGATATTACCAGACCGGCCCAGGAATGTTATGCATGCTCTATACAGAACTGTGAGGAATGTACAGATCATTACCACTGTACCAGATGTGCCAGTGGATACAACGTTTGGCCGTCTGGTGAAGCTACTAAATGCAACATGGGCTGTCCCCCTGGTACCTGGGGAGACCAGTGTCAGTATAACTGTCCCTCCAACTGCTCTAACACTGGTTGTAACGAGACCAATGGCCACTGTGACAACTGTACCAGATATACATATGGACAAACCTGCCGGTATCAGTGTACTGAGGGCTGTAATGACGGCGTTGGTAACGTATGTGACAGACAGACGGGTCAGTGTGTGTATGGATGTAAACAGGGATATACCGGCACTGCTTGTGAAGAAAGTAAGGAAAATTGTATTATTTGTTGAATATTTCCATTAAAGCTACCAAATAACTAGATACAGTTTAAAATTATCATGGAACATTGCAAATTAAAGGCTTTTCTTTTACGTGTATAATTACCCGTCTGACTAATACCCGTAGTTAAGTGTGCCCCTCACCCTTTTATGACGACAAAGCCTAAGCCATCAAACTAAAAAGAAATGATATTTATGAGACAAATATTTAAATGAAAACTTCAGTTTCAATTTGACTTGTGAGTACATGTATTAAAGCCTGAACAGTTATTTTAGAACAGACATTTCTGAGTGCATTGCGGTTTTGGTACCCATTATTTTAGCTATAACACAAATTGTAGAAGGACAATGGGGTCAGTGGTCAGAGTATGGACCATGTTCTGTCACGTGCGGGTCTGGGTCAAATCAAGGACCAGGTATGTGACAATCCTGCACCACAGAATGGCGGACAACTTTGTAGTGGAGGCGACCTGGAAACGACAAATTGTTACCTGGCCAGTTGTCCAGGTATATGAATCTTATCGAATATATTAGAATAATGCCACAAAGAAGGTCTATTGTTACAAAGCACTTGTTAAGTTATAGTTTTGTACATGAAAGATTATCAAATAAGAGTAATTTAGAATGATGTGTGCTTATTTAGATTTAAAAAAAATCAATAATCTTCTACATATGTCCATATTTCCCTATAAAAAGTTGACGGATAATGGGGTCAATGGACAAGCTACACATCTTGTTCTGTCACTTGTGGGTTGGGGTCAAGGTTAAGGTCTAGGTCATGTGATCAACCGGAACCTCAGAATAGGGTACTGTCATGTAATGGAAGCAACGTTGATACGACAGATTGTAACCTGATAAGTTGCCCAGGTGTAGTTTTAGGTCATCTAATTTTATCATCTAATTTTGTTTCTAGTCTCTCGGTCGACTCTTTTTTCCACGGCCAACCCTTAGGTTATTTGTTGTTTTTTTTTACATTTCTGCCGCTACAAAATAATTATTTTATTTTTTGCATCATTCGGAGGAGATAAAAAAAAACATCATCCCGACCTACCTACCCTCTTTTTTCTGGCTGGAGACCAGAAACGGAACTTTTTTGGTTGCCAAAGCACCTGTTGTTTCATAGTTTCGTATATGTAAAATATTAAATAATAATAATTTAGATATACTGTGAAGGTATGCTAATTTTACATAAAAATCTTCTACATATATGTATGTCCAAACATCCCTAGCTGATGGGCAATGGAGTCAGTGGACAGCCTATGGTCCATGTTCTGTGACCTGTGGCTGGGGGTTAAGGTCAAGAAAAAGATCATGTGATCAACTGGAGCCACAAAATGGCGGACAGCAGTGTAGTGGAAGAGACGAGGAGACAACAGATTGTTACCTGATCAGCTGTATAGGTAGTTCCATCGTCGGAAACCATGGTAAATATTCCGTTATCATCACCGAATGTACCGGGAAAAAAACTTCCGTTTTCATGAATATTTATCAGGTACATGCTGACAGACCTTTAGTATTTAGAATACCCATCATTGAAGTTATATGTACGAAAGCAAAATCTGACATTCAAAATCCGAACAACTATACATCATGTGCCTTTTCATTGATCAAATGATCGTGCTATCTTCGCTATGCCTTATTAATAAATTTATAGAACTGAATAGAAGTTTTGCTAATCACGTTTGAATTAAGAAAGATTGCGTATTGAGCGAATATGGATTTCTACGATGAGGTAAAATATACCGGTAGTTTTATTACTGTTTACCATTTACACATAGGCATTGTGTAAGTTCTCCTTGCCGGTATCTTCATTTAAACAAGTCGGCCAAAGTGACGGCAAATGAAAAAAGAAAATCTAGATATAGGTTTTACAATTTTAAATATTCTTTCAATACCGACTGTAACGGTATTTCCCGAGATGATGAAACATTTTTTAAAACCATGGATGATTGCATTTGGTGACCATGCGTCTGTACATGAATTTTGAAAGACATTATACACACATACGATTAAAATCAAATTCTTAGTCAATGACCATCCGTGGATGAGCTGCTTTAAAAGAGGATATCACATCTAAAACAAAGATGTCTCTGAATGTGTAGTGCATCTATATGGAGTTACCACAATATTTCTTTTCCGCGTTACCTTACGCCATGTTTGATATTTGATACGCTAACCGGTAAATAAGGACAGTCTCTTTTATTCACAATTATATTGAAATGACTCACCACCTATTCAGCTATTCTAGTATGTAACATAGTTCGTTTTTAAACCCCCGCCGCATTCAGTGCGTCAACGTTTTTATTATATAGTTTATGTAAATATTTATACTGTTTATAAAATAGCAAGATACTCGGGTTGTGGCTGCTGAGAATGATTGTGTGGCGGGTGTGGTCGGCGGGGTGTTTGGCGGGGCAGTCGTCGGTTCTGTCGGGGGACTTCTCGTCGGATACTGCATCTACAAAAAGTAATATGTTATTTTCTCATGGATTTTAATTTTCTTATATATCATTTCAGTTCTAATTAGCAAAGGCATCGCATAAGCAACCGTTACCGTATTATATGCGACCGTAGGTCAGTATGATAGAAAACCACGAAACTATGAGAAATGAACCATTGACATGCTATGCCATTTGGCATATTCTGTAGCACCACTAAAACTAATAGTTAAGGAACAATGTTGATTTTTTTACCAGACTATTATGATTCACATACTGAAGTTTTTCATGTTTATAATATTTCAAAATAAATTCTAAGAAAATGTTGGAGGAGAGGTCAGAAATCCGGAAACCAGGACAACACCTGCAATCCTCCCTCGGTGGCTTATGTGAATATTACAGACACAGATGCCGGTGTCACTGTCCAAGGTTTGTTGATTTTTGTAATAATCAATTGATTTTTAATTTCTAGTCGTGTTGTTTTCCGATGTCTCGCATTATTTGTGTTAAATATAAACCTTTTTTAAATTCGAAATGCTTAATTCGCCTTTCTATATTTCCTCGATGTCTTCACATTTAATGTAGTTCTTGTTTGTCATGGTTTCGGGTGTGTCAAACACTGTACATGTACATGATGGGGAGGACGATTCGATATATTTTTTCAAAATGAATTTATATTAAACACAAATAATTCGAAATCGGAAAACACTCTATTCAAATTGTTGATTTTCAGCTCCACAAATCAATGTTTAACCCTCATATGTACCACCGGAAATACACATATATTTTTTTACCTAAGGCACATTTCGTGATCCATTTAAGATTGCCCCCACTCTTCGTGTTATTGACGGAACACATGATTAATGCAACAATAATATTCATGTGGCCGGGTACAGGTATTTGGTGATAAATAAATAGTCAAGAAGACATGTGGCTTGGTAGCTCAGTTGGTAGAGTGCAGAAACGGTGTTTCTGAGGCCCTGGGTTAGAGTCCCTGTCGAGCCATTGATTTTTTCACCACCTGTTACATTTGGCGCCCAACGTAAATAATCTACTGTTTAATATGGCTACTGCCTCGGCACCTCAAGAACGTTTTCACGATGTTCTTTGTTTCTTAGAATTCGGAACGAATTCTAAATTTTGAGGGGGTATATGTAGCAGGGTACATGTATCTGGTGATAAATCAATAGGCAAGACATGTGACTTGGTAGCTCAGTTGGTAGAGTGCAGGAACGGTATTTCTGAGGCCCTGGGTTCGAGTCCTTGTCGAGCCATTGATTTTTTCACCACTTGTTACATTCCCCCTAACATACCACTCATTTATCGTGAATCATAACCTAAACTCTAGAGGCATTTGAAAATTTCTAGAAAGGTATATTTTTTATTAAATTTTATATCAAGTAAATTAATGAATTGTAGATAAGAGCATTGTTCCCATTTCGTGTTTTAACAAAGGTAACGAGAGCGGTGTCCCGACTTATGAATCTCTAGACAGGCGAGAAGGACCAGATATGATCTACACGGGACTCGAGACGAGAACCAGTTAGAACCGGATGTCGCAAAACTGATGTGCAGTGCAAAAAAAATTGTGTCTACGTTTATATAGTGTTTTGTACATTTATCGAAAACTTATCAAGGAAATTACGGAAAATCAACAAAACGAGTTTCTTATGCATTGAAGGTTTGCAAAAAGGAAAAGAGAACTCTTGCAGGAGAACGGTTAGGCCTATAGATCTATTGTGTATCATAACATTAGTATTACAATTTAGGAAATGCAATCTTCTAAAATTCAGCATTTATACAACTAGATCAGTTGCTTTTCATGATTTTTCAAGATGAACCTGTACCTATATAAGTGAGAGTATGTAAGCTTTGTCTCATAAAGAATGAATGTGTACTACAGAACATTATTAGGATCGTCCCCGATGGCCGAGTGGTTAGAGCGTCCGACTCGGGTGCGGGAGGTCGTGGGTTCGATCCCCGGCCGTGACATACCAAAGTCGTAAAAATGGTACTGTTATAGCTCCCTTGCTTGGCGCTCAGCATATAAGGGTAATTGCAGGACTAGCTGGCCCGGTTTTAGGATAATGTGACTGGGTGTGGTATCATGCTACATGTCTACGGCGTGATACTGCAGTGTGACAGCACTATATCTGTCTCAAGTAGACATCGTCTCCAAATGACTGAAATATTGTCGGTGGGACGTTAAACCCAACAAACAAACTTCCATTAGGTGCACATTGATTGCTTCAGACCGAACGTTTAAACAATTGCACTGCCATACTATCATGAAGAGTTGACATCACGGTTTATTTTTGCGGGCACAATGATTGCAGTGTAGTATATTATTATACTAACGTCACACCAACTATAGTACTACGTTTTCAACCCAGGTTCGCCTAGATTTAAAACCGAATAACCTCTCAATAGTGTAAATATGATCAATTGTATATATCTCTACAACATAAGTATACTAGAATAAAGCAAAAATGCTGAAAATCAATGCTGTGTCAAAAATAAATACTTACAGGCTACAAAAATCGCCTGTGACATGAAAACATTTTAGGACTTATTTTTCTATGCTGATGCAACTGTAATCCGAATGATGTAACTGTTTTTATACCATGCGCACGAATATAGTTTGTTTTGGTGCAAAGGTGGCTCGCTAATAAATTTGATAGTAAATGTGCAGCGTTTGGTCATTTTAGGCTGCTACAATCACCCACGTGAAGTCCAAAACAAATCATAGTAACATACTAATATTAAAGAGACCCTGGTTTAAAGCAGCTCGTTCCCAGATGATCGGAAGAAATTTTTTTCTCTAATCTCCCTAGTTTACGTTGGTGAAGTCCTTGTTTCCTGATAAATAAATTCAACATTGCACGGGGGAAAAAACGCTATTTCCATAAACGCCTCATACGGGGAAATCGGTTAAATCCCTTAAATGGGTGCTTGTGATACCACGATACACGTTTCGCACCAATGTATCTTAGCTAGTTCCGGCCTGAGAATTTGTGAAGTGAGCACATCCAATAATAATACTCGTTGTAAAACTTGGCCTTATAAAGTAAAATACTTATTAGATATGTATGGTTTTTCGGATGTGTGGTTAAATCCTTTACCTATACATGCTCAGCCCTTTATTCAAACTTTCAAACAACGTGTTACTGATGCCTTCCGTCAAGAATGGTTAACAAATATTAATAATAATCAAGTTCTGAGCATTTTATACACCCATTTAAAGACTTCCTTTTCGTACGAACAATACTTATCTGATATAGTTTCGTGGAAATATAGACAGCTCATTACTAAGTTACGAATTTCCTGTAATCAGTTACGAATAAATTCTGGTAGATATCTTGACAGATTACCGCGTAACGAGCGTACTTGTCAGATGTGTTCCTTAAATACAGACATTGAAGACGAGTATCATTTTGTGCTTAAATGTGAACGTTTTCAAGATTTACGTATTAAATATTTAAAAAGATTCTTTTATATTAGACCAAATATGTTTAAATTTGTTCAATTATTAAACTCCAAAAATAAAAATGTATTATTAAATCTCAGTAAGTTTATTAAACAGGCATTAGAAAGACGCAATGATGCATTACAAAATTTATAATCCACATGTATTATACTTATACTATTATGATGTTCTGTTAATGTTAATTAGATTATATGATTGGTTTTTGTTTCATCCACCATACTCCTTAACTTGATTTAACTCTTAATATTCTTTTCCAGTAGCTAAATTTGTCTTCTTTTATTTTTCAATACTATAGTATGATCAAATACTATGTTTAATGATTGTATGTGTGTGTATGTGTGTGTGTATAGAGAGAGAGAGAGAGAGAGAGAGTGAGAGAGATGGAGAGAGGGAAAGTAATTTAACAGTTTGTTTTCTCTTCTTTCACGTGTAATTTGTATATTATGTATTGTATGATGATGTACCATATTGTACAAGTCATTGATAATAAAACTTGAAACTTGAAACTTGAAACATGTAGTTGGTTGTGTGACAAAAACAATCTGTTACGTAATGAAGTTCAAAATGCATATGCACATGGGAAGAAAAGATTATCTGTCCTTCCCTTTAGACTAAGATATAAGTTAAATAATGATTTGTTCCAAAACCACTTAAGAGGTGTTTCTGGGTAATGTCTTGAAGATGCAGAACATTTCTTATTTAATTGTCCACTTTTTTAAATCAAAGATATGAAAGAAATTTCCATCCATTAAGTTTAAATTTCTGTTACTTGGGAGTAATATGATTTCATTAGAGGAAAATATAGATGTAGTTGAAGCTGTCCAAAAGTTTATAAAGGTTTGATACTAGTAATAATTAAGGTTTCTCTCTTTCTTACAATTTACAATTCTATCATATATATCAATGCCATCGCTGATATTTTTTATAGCACTGTGTATCATTTGATTACTTTTAGGTCGTGGGGTCGAAAAAAAAAGGCACTGGTATAGCTCCCTTGCTTGGCGCTCAGCATATAATGGTAGTTGCATGACTAGTTGGCCTGGTGTCAGGATAATGTGACTGGGTGTGGTATCATGCCACATGCCTACGGCGTGATACTGCAGTTTGGCAGCACTATATCTATCTGAAGTAGACATCGTTTCCAAATGACTGTAATACTGTGGGACGTTTAACCCAACAAACAAACAAACATTTGATTATTTTAAATATAATTTAATGTATGTCAACTCTTAGGTTCAGGATATTTCTGTATGAATATAGGCATCTTTTAGAATAAAGTCTGTCTGTGCGCTGGTGTTGCTGCTTATGCTAACTTGGGGGTATGTCTGGAGTAGTCACATGCAGGAGGAATCCTCATCACATTCTACATACATATAGATATCTCTTCATTATCTTTTAATTTTTGGCATATTAACATTTGTGATTTGTTTTTATGTCCATCTGCACATATATTATGTTAATTCATTTACTTTAATGAAAGTGTATCGAGTAAAATTTAAAGGAAGGACTGTAACTAAGTTGTTAGAATCCAGCCCCATCTCATAATTTTGAAATGAAATATGTTTAAACTAGTCATTTGACGGCACACAGTAAAAGTAATTCTAAACATAAGTTTTATAATTCTAAATACAAGCTCAATACCGTTCGTGACGCTATTGTCTGTGTTAGAGAAACTACCCATTTTTCAGGGATGGTTGCATTCTGTAGACGGGTATTGATACATGTTATTCACACAGATAGTTAAAAAAATATTTTAGTTGATGATCGTGAACTAACTGCTTAAAGAAAACCAGATCGTTCACCAGAGTGTAAAAGCTTATTTAAAACGCTTCAAGTGACATGATTTTACCCTGTTTCTTCCAGCTGCAACTAGATTCAAGTTTCAGATAAAAATAATTTTTAAGTCGGTCTATTATCTGCAGGTCTCAATTTTCAAGGAATCAAATATGGTATGAAACCATTAGGTTATCATTAGTACAAAACAAGAATTAATTCTGAACATTTGTTCTAGAAGAGATTATTTTTTTTAATTTTTATTGTTATTGGAAAAACCGTCTCCCAAAGAAATTAAGTTATTACCATTGATTTCATGAAAGAAACATTTTGAAAATTTTAGAGTATATAAGGAAAGTAGCCATCCCCCTAGGAGCCTTATTTTTTTTTCAATGGGATTAATTCTTCTTTAGCAATTATGGAAATAAGCCATGAGGTGACCACAATTATGCTATAAGAAATTAAATTCTTACCAACAGGCTCACAGAAGAAGAATTTTGAAAATTTCTTTACAGAGTAAACCACACAAGCTGACTCCAAAGGGGCTTCATTTTTCAAGGGGTAAATTGTATTTAGCAATTATGATAGGAAAACAATAAGGCGACCATTTGTGCCAAATGAAATTAAATTCTGACAATTTTTTTTTTTTTTTTTTTTTTTTTTTTGGGGGGGGGGGATAGAGTATATCAGGAAACTAGCTAACTCCGTAAGGCCTCATTGTTCAAGGGATAATTATAAGGTGACTATTTGTGTCAAAGGAAATTAAATTCTGATCATTTATTTCAGATGCGAAGATTTTTAAAGTATTTTTTTTTAAATAAAATGGTGTTAGTTGCAATGGTTGCATCCTGAGTTCTGCATGGGTCGAGTCTATTTGAGCAACATTTGTGAAGACCACCCAAGGATTATTCATGTTAAGTTTCATCAATACCTTTCTGGCGTTTTTAGAGGAGATGTCTTTTAAAGCAAATTCTTGTGTTGACGACACACGAAGAGGGACGACGGTCCAATGTGATCTCAATCGCTCACCTTGTGCACGTTGTGCTCTGGTGAGCTAAAAGGTCAACAAAGATTTCATTTTCATTATTATCTGTTAGAATACATAAGTGTAAGAACTTCTGTACAAATTTTTTCTTTTTTTAAATTATGTGTAGTTTGTATGAAATCGGCTATTGAAATTGCAAAAATTCCATTTCTTAACTCATTCCATTTCGTTAACACCGTGCAATGCGATATTGACTTCATGTCATGGATATACTATCATCTAATTCAATTGATATCATAAATGTAAAAATTTCTCCATCTTATATGAAATTATTGATAAATTCATACATTTATAATAATAAAAAAAATATAATATGCCGTAATGTAAAAATCAAAAGGTCAATTCGCTATTCTCGGTCCATTTCGTATACTCTGTGAACTGCGAAATTGACTTGAATTCATGGATATACTATCATTCTAAGTAGATAAATGTCAGAAATGTTGAATATATTCTATCTTAACGTTTAAGTATTGATATTTATAATGAAAAAAATCTATAAAATGTCATTGTGTAAAAGTCAAAAGGTCCATTTCGCCATGCTCGGTCCATTTCGTCCGAGCTAGCCTCATCAATACCATTTACCGTTTAAATATTGCTTAATATCACTAATAAATATTTTTTTCATGAACAATAGTATCATTTACATTACAAAAATGAATAAAAGTAGTAAAACATACCCAATTATGATATTTACTCCATTTGGTAGCTTTATCGATTACGTGCATACTGCGAAATGGGCTCGTTTTCGTTGAAAAGGGCAATATAATGATATAATGTCTGATATCTATATTTTTTTTCTTAACTTTAAGATATTGATATATTCTAACCAATATATGAATAAATCACTAAATATTTTACAATAAAATGCCGTAATATTAAAATAAAAACTCCATTGTTTGTTTAAATTATTCACTTACAAATAGAAATTTGACCATTTCTTATTCAATGCTTGTTTCATCCAACACACTTGGTAGACAAATACAAGGTAACCATAATGTCTCTTAAAAATGGCCTTTTAATTTGAAATAAAGTAACAATTTAATGTTCCTGACTGGAGGGTAGGAGCCATTAAAACTTGCCAATCAATGTTGTTATTCATCAACGTGTTCAACAGGAGGCAAGAATGTTACAATAAAACAAGGGAATCATTATTGTTGGTCACCCGGACTACAGGAAATGGGTTTTATAAAACTCAACCTCACAAAAAAATGAAATGAGACCAAAAAAACAAACAAAAAAAAAACCAGTGACATGACACAATTTATTTCACTGCAAAGTGAGATGTATCCCCACATACATCCACAAGCACTCACCAAACACATAACCTACATGCTTGTGTAAAATTCCACATATTTCAATAGGAAAAAAACATACTCAAATATATTTTCCCAGTCACTGATTGTGGTCAGTTTGAATTATACCGATTATGGAACCCCTGGCTGAATGGTCAATTGTCCTAGGAAAAGGCATGTAGGAAAACAAACATTTACAAACTATATAAAAAAGTTACTTAGTGTCAATAGCTATTCCATTATTTATCTGCAATAAAGATTATGAACTGTATCGCATATACATGAGCTGTTCCCTCTCTCCCTCTCTCTCTCTCTCTCTCTGTTATTATACATGTACGTATTTTTCAGTTACCAGCTACTTGACCAGTTAATCAGAATCTGCTTGTGTAAGTTATGTGAACAAGATGATGTACTATGTACACGTCTCAATAATATCATATTGCCTTGTTCTATAAAGACTAGACGACTGTCATATACATCAAAATAATTACCTAGCTCATAGTTTCTTTTGGTAAACTTAACTCCAGACCGTAAACATAATGCTTACATATAATTACAAATTATCAGTGACATGTTTGAGTCTCTCTTGTATCCCTTAGTGACATGCTATACCATACCATATAAACCTCAGGACCGTATAATAGTTAGCATATATGTCTTTGATGTTGCAGAGAGAAATGGAACTTTAATGAACTCCTCTGGGATATATTCAAGTCAGCATGAACTTTCTATTAGGGCCCATTCTTTGAACATCTTTTTCTAATAACAGTTTCCAATTTCTCTCATACATTGTATTTAGCTTTGTTTACAGAAAGACCCACACAGAATAATCATAGATACAGTTGAACCTGTATTAGCATCCACCTGTATTAAGCAGTCCACCTTCATTAAGCAGTCCACCTGTATTAAGCAGTCCACCTTATTAAGCAGTCCACCTGTATTAAGCAGTCCACCTGTATTAAGCAGTCCACCTTATTAACTTTTTTATGCAGGCCGAAATCTGAGAATATTTGCTGTTTTAAATCACCTCTGTACTTTTATTTTCAGTCTATTTTAATGAATTATATCTATTAACAGCTTTAATGAATCGTATTAAATAGGAAAAATAAAATTTTGATAACTTTTAAGATAAATCTTTATAACCAACAAGGTACAGTGTTTATTTTGTATAAGGATGAACCCATAATGTGCATTTATTTTTGTGCATATAGCCATATAAGAAAAAATATTATTTACAGAGGCTTTTTAATATATGTCACTAAATAAGCCTGTGGCCTCAGGCCAATACAACTGCCCTCGGACAAATAGCAGGGCCAATATCAAATCACCGTCGAGAGATATAAGTTATAAGAACTTGTTTCCTAATCGACGTAAAATAAATAAGTTTATAAAAAATAAAATAAAAAAACAGCTCTGGTGGTAGCGTATGTAGTCATGATTATTGTAGGAAACCAGAGAACCCGTAGAAAACCCACGTGTATGGGTGGGCAACCAATGTACCCTCTCGTATACGTAACCATGTACTGAACCTGGGTCGCATTAGCAAGAAGCGAAGTGCATTATTACCGTGCTATCCAGGCCTTGGATAAATTGGTACTGTAGAGACAAAAAATTCCTTCGCTTTCAAATTTGTGAGACTAATATTGTATTAAAACATACCAACTTGAGTTTCAGGCCTTTATACCATAATATCATATAATGGGGAAACACACTTTTTTTTCTCTGAGTTCAAAGTAATTCCTGAGTCAAACGGCAATTCCACAGGAAAAAAACAACAGTATAATTATAGAGACATCTGGAAACTTGAAGACTGATCTGGTATTATTTTGTTTGGGCAATCGCAAATGAATCAAACTGCGTGTCCTAGTGGTAGAGGGATGATTTTTTGATTGATTTTTCACAGCCCAGCTGCCTCTGCTTCATTAACTCAGGTCAACGCCAGAACAAAAAAATGCACATAATGGCCTTTACTTTGATGAGGTCAAAGGGTGCTGCTCTAAACAACTCATGATTAACTCTGGTGGAAACAAATAATTGCCATTTGGGTTTGTCAGAAAAAAAGACAACCTGGATAAATTAATCATAATGTCAGATGGAGTTATTTTCCCTTCATAGAAAAAATGCATCACACTGAAAATAAGTTCACAAATATACATAAGCTTTTAAAGAAATGGAAAATACCTTTTTTATACAAGTTTGTTTCTATTCCTTTTATGCACTTATAAAGGTACCAGTTCTGGTGGCTGAGTGGTTAGAGCATCCACCCCAATATCAGGAGGTCATGGGTTTGATCTGTGGCTGTGTTCAGCAAGTAAGACTGGTTGGCCCGGTGTCAGGATAATGTGACTGGGTTTGGTATTATGCCAGATGTCTACGGCGTGATACTGTAGTGTGACAGCACTATATCTGTCTCAAGCAGATGTAATCTCTAAATGACTGAAATATTGTCAGTGGGACGTTAAACCCAATAAACAATTAAACAAACAAACTTATCAATGTTTTGTCCCAGGATGACACAGGGCTTTTGACAGAAGTCTACTTAAGACAGGCAGGAATTTGACAGACAGAATGGTACTCGGTCCTGTGAAATAAAACATTGGCAAGCATATAATGTGGTGATTATAACAAACTGCTAAAGCCCTAGGGTAGGGATTTAGACTCCAAAAGGTAAAAACTATCCAAAAAAGTTACACTGCTTATTTAAGGATGAACCTATAGTCTTTGTCTTCTTTAATGTGCATTAACTTTTGGGGCTTATATCCATATAGAAATATTTTATCCTAAAACATATGAATTTCAAACACCTTTTAATGGTGTATACATTTTGATTTACATTTATAAAAAAAAATGAAAATAGAAAATGAAATTTCTGCTTTAATAATGAATCCTTTAATTTACCATTCAAAATGGTCACCAAAAGTAGGGACATTTTCTGATGAGGGTAAGTGTTACTCAATAAAAGAATTATATTATACAGTTACCAATTCAATAAGCCACTCTGCATGTTCTGGATTTTCTATGAGGATTATGTAGATTCTACTTCAGAAATAAAAAGTGTGATGAATATCATTTTTTCATACAAAAATAAAGTAATTTATTAAAGTTATAGATCTATAACTTTAACATAAAAATCTAAGTAAATTTCACTATCTTTAAATGTCGATCTTGGTTTCAAAAAAGGTCGTCCAATGAATAATCCCACTTTAAACACTGGAGTTTGAAGTTCTGTCAATAAATTAGTATGATATTATAAAAGATACGCCCCGTTCATGTGTACGGGTCTTATATTTTACTATTTGTCAGAACTTCAAACTCATGTGCTTTGCCTGTTGAGAAATTAAATTCATGAATATGCAGTGTTATGAATATTATTTTTCATAAAAAAATATGAGTATATCGCAGTTGAAATAGTTCCTGATTCATACAGTTCATAATTGAAAATATACTTCTTAATGCATATTTACTCGCAAAGGCAGTTCATCATGATCGATTTCCCGGATTTAAAGGATTCCCTCATAGCGGATACGCCCGTAAAAATCGGAATATGCTGTTATCGCGAAAGTCGGGGGTGGGGGGGGGAGCTGAATTATTCAAAGCGCCGATAGTGTTGAAAGAACCTATAATTTTACTGCATTTATTTTGTAAAAGTCCATTTCTTTAAGTGATACCAATGTAATAACCGTTTTTACTATTGTACATTCCGTCGCTACAAGAAAAGATAAGGTTATCTCTCCGTCTTTCTTTACTTCATTTAGTAAGATTTACATACGTGTACTTAAATGTATTACATTAAAAGGAAACAAAAAGAAAAAAAAACTCTTTTTCATTTAATTGAAGTTAATTTAAATAATTACAAATTATAAAAAAAAAGTCATGCAACTGGATTCAAAGCCGCGATCTCTCTTTCCGGAGGCGCTGTGTGGTGTTGCAACAGTTGCAAGAGTACATACAAATATTTTTTTTTTACAGTTGGTATACATGGAAAGCCTCAATATCTATAACTATTCATGGTAAACTAGTAAATACATGCACATGTCGTAACAATACTAATAGGCTAAAATATCCTGTCAATGATGTAATAGTGTTAATCTGTATATTCAATTGTTGACTGTCCGACTTTGTCCCGGTATCTAGTTAATTATGGTGAGGAACTGTAGGAACTCTCACACAATGAGAAATTAATTAAGCCCGTATATGGTTTATTCAATTTATTTCTTCTTTTCTTTTCTCTCTGTGGCAATCCACAAATTCATATAGCAACAATAATATAGTCCGTGAAAACACAGTAGTATCAAATAATAATAATAAAAGTAATGGTTTTCCACATAAATGTCCGTGAAATCACTGTAAAAATAATCAGTTAATAAGTTTCGTCAAAGTTTTCGTTAGGAAATTCTAAACAGAGGTCCTTCCTCCTTGAATGCCAAAATTCGAATCTTTACTTTTCACAAAGACAAGTTTCGTCTACCCGGGACCACTAGGTGAACGACAAGCCACGTGACCAGTTCAATGCGATTAGCGATTAATTGCGCACTGTGTTACTTAACGCTAAACATGCCATGATACCTTGACAGATAGAATGTATCACGTGGCTGAGACGAAATGTTGAAAGAAACAAAGTATGAATAAAGACATGCTTAATTATTACATCTTACAAAATATCAATATTCCTTTCCAAATTTAATTATAGAAAAACAAATAATTGTAACAGTTTAAAGTACAAAGCTACTGGTAAAATATGAGAAATATTTTACCGGTGTAGCAACAACAGACGATTTTACAACAAATGTTAAACTGGACGTCTGTTTTTTACGAATAATTCCCATTTTCATAATACATTCCTCTGCAACTGATACAGAGTGATAAACCCGATTTATCAATCAATAAAAGAGCTTATTTATCATGAAAAACATTTTTGTATTATTCTCCATTACATTTATTGGTGAGATAAATCCAAGTATAATTACTCCTCCGACCCAACCAAGTGGCGACTTGGAACCCAACGTCGGGCCTACAACTCAAAAAATGCCAGCTGTTTAACCTCACTTTTGACTTTTTTACGGATGATAATGAAAGATAAGAACAAATTAATATTTGCACGATTTGCATTGGTAGAAATTCCTATACTTTTGGGAAAACTTAGAAAGTAATTAGCTGAATTATATGATTCGAATTCACGTTTTTTACTTTTATAGATATAACGCTCTTTTATCAAAACACTTCTTTCAGATGCACATTGATACCTGTTTGGATCGAACGTTTCAACATTTGCACTGTAGTTTATTATAATTATAGTCTGTTTCACCGTCTCCGTATATGAATGATAGGTCTACATGTTTGGTCTGCTTCATTACAATAATGTTTACTTTGCCCACGAGACGCTCGCTTAACCAAATGGTTCTTATGTTATCTTATTTCGACATCCCACAATTAAGGCTTCACAGAAAATAATTCGTACATTTCATATAATATTTCTACATTCTCCATTACCTTTCATCTCCATCAACGCAGCTTATCTTTTCTTCCCGGTATTGAGATTCGACCCCTTATATAATTAACACGATTCAGTTTGAAATATTAAGGACGTTTCAGCGGGTTACAGCTGATTTTGATTTCGGTAAAACAATTTTTTTTAATTTCTGATTTATTTTAAGTAGAATGATTGAAGAAAGCCCAAAATTTAAGATACATGTGTTAAGAATATCATTAAAAGTATATTTCCCAAATTTTGAAGGTACAAAAAGTCACATTTTTAGTTTTTTCTGCAAATTTGGCTAAAAAAAGCAGTTTTAGTTAAAAACAAACCTGGTGAGGTATGTCTTGTTTTACATTTTCAGAAAGCATTTATATCAAAGGACTGACTCTGAAAAAATAAAGGAAATCTGTCCGTTGATTTTTTTTTATGAATAAATATATATATAAAAATTCACAGTTTTGGGATAGTTTTTGTATACATTTTGGTCCGGGCACAAATGAGATTTAGTGCCCGTTTTGTATTTTCATTGCATATTTGACAGCATTTTATCTGTAACTTATAGAATACATTATAAGTTACAAATGTTGCTAAAAATATTTTAAAAATATCATTTTAATATGCTGTTACAGTATTTAGAATCGAAATCTTTCTTATTTTTTAACGCCATGTTTTTTCAACAAATTTTAGCAAATACTGATGCTCTACCATAAGCTAAATCTCTGAAACAAGCATAGTGATCCCCTATTTTTAATTCATATATCTTTTAGTTAAAGTCTAAAGTACTTATATGCAAATTTTTAGAAACATCTGTCCGTTAGAAAAAAAAAACCCGCTCAAATGCCTTTAAGTGATAAATGTGTAACGCGCGACGTTTTTTTTTTTTTTTTTTTTTTTTTTTTTTTGTTGTTGTTGTTGTTGTTTTTTCAAACTTCGCACTTTATGTGTCACAGACAAGTTAAGAGAAAAAAAGTATTTTTAAGAAACTATAACTAAATCATTAAAGTTTCAAAGTTTCCGTGGTTTTTTTTTTGTGTGTTATTTTTTTTTTTTTTTTTTTTTTTTAATATAATCCTATTTTACATTGTATCAGATATGTCAGTATACATTCTCGCTGTGATGTACAAGTATGTCCTTTATGTCGATTGAAAACAAAAACTTGTCATTGAAGGGACGAATTGATGACGAAATCATATTCCAACCGACTGGATTCAAAATTTCAACCTTCTGGTCTAAATAAATGCAGTATTAACAGTATATAATTTTCTTTTAAACTTATAAATTTGTGTATACTGCTATGTTTTCAAAAGCATGTTTGAACAATAAATACACACACATACTCTGTCATATGTTAGATCGAAAAAGGAATGCACGATGAGGTAAATATTTGATTTTGAAAATAATTTTACAAATATGGAGCCTGCTATCATTATTGCAATGCATTTTGTCTCGTTTAAATGACAGGTATAAAATTGGTTTAAACGTTTGTCATGTTGTACTTCAGTATCATCTTTGTAATGTTGATGTATATTTTGTATTGTGCATATCTAACAAATGAATATCGTAAATATGAACTTATACACACGTATATTACCTGTTTATTGGAAAGGTCAAAAATGCGGAGATCGGGGGTTCACAAACAACTTGGTTTCCTGGTATTTGCAGTAGCCATTGTGTGTAAGGAAGTTTGTTTAATTTACTCTTATATTAAATGTCAAATATACAACGTTTGAAGTTTCAAAGTCATTTGAAAGAATATTTTACTTTGTTTTACTTTTCCCCAGACAACAATTTGCAACGTTACACTGTAAAATCAATATGGTCTTTTACCGTACGTATTTAAAGAGATTGGGTACAAATTACAGTATTAAATCAGTATTTTATTCTGTATATATTAAACATGAGTTAACTATAAAGTTTCTTAAAATTTATATAACTGAATTGGAAGGATATAGAAACGCTTTAAAAAAGATTACTTTTTTTTCAGGTAAAGCTTCATATGCATGTAATAAAGACGATAACTGTGTAAATTGTACTCATGATGAAGGAATGCATAGATGCACGCATTGTGAAGCTGGTTATTACATAAACACTGAAGGTATTTGTTCCTCGTGTCAAAGTAACTGTATTACGTGTGTGTCGGAATACAACTGTTCTGGATGTGTGGCGGGATATTACGGGGCATGGTGTAGTGAACAGTGTGACCCAAACTGTATCCAGACCGAATGTTATCAGTATAACGGTACATGTGTACACGGGTGTCCTAGTGGATATTACCAGGCCAGCCCCAGCTGTAAAATATGCTCTTTACAGAACTGTGAAGCATGTTCCGATTTATACCACTGTACCAGATGTGCCAGTGGACATAACCTGCGGCACAGTGATAGTTATACTTACTGTAATGTTGGCTGTCCTACTGGTACCTGGGGTGTCCAGTGTCAATTTAACTGTTCCTCTAACTGTATCAATCTAGGTTGTCATAAGATCAACGGTTTCTGTGACAACTGTACCAGATATACATTCGGACAAACCTGCCAGTTCCGGTGTAGTGACGCCTGTAATGATGGTACTAGTAGCAACGTGTGTGACAAACAGACGGGGCAGTGTATATATGGATGTAAACCAGGTTATTCCGGGACAGTTTGTGACGAAGGTAAGAAAAAATATTTTATTTGTTGAATAGTTCCAGTAACACTTTTATAATCAGTAAGAAAATTAACTGAAAAAATTAACCATGGAATATTTCAAATTGCAGTTTTCAAGTTTATACGCGAATAATTAGAATCCTTGTATTCTAATCATAAGTATGAGCCCATTTACCTTTATTTAGGCGTGTACCTATTTTCCAATTACAATTAACCATAAACCTATTAAACATTGTCTTATAGGTCTTTACGTTACCTCGACCAATCTGATTTTTCATTTTTGGCCTACAGATTATTGACCGACCACACACGCTCAAAAAGCATCTCGCAGATCGACACATTTTCAAAAAGAGTATATTTTAATCAAAACAAAAATTAAAGTTAAACTAATGTATCGTCTGACGCTTTTATCTGATTTACTCCTATATAGTAGCTATAAATTGATTGACTGACAGTAACAAACCAATTAATATATCGGTAAATCAAGAAGAGGCATCCAAGACTAAAGTCTAAGTAGATACGATGAAGCCATCAGAATGAAAAGAGGAAAGAGGTAAATATTTAAATGAAAACTTTGTTCAAATTCAAGTGCAAGTTCAATTGCGAGAAAACAATCAATATTTCAGAAAAATACAAGCTGTAGACGGACAATGGGGTCAGTGGTCAGAGTATGGACCATGTTCTGTCACGTGCGGGTCTGGGTCAAGGTCAAGGACCAGGTCATGTGACAATCCTGCACCACAGAATGGCGGACAACCTTGTATAGGAAGCAACGTGGAGACGACAGATTGTAACCTGAGCTATTGTCCAGGTGTAGTTTAATAATGAATATACAAATGTTTATGGAAAAACAACATTGAAAGATGCGAGGGTTTAGCTTACTTGAAAGTATGTGTTGCCCATAATTTGTATATGTTAGATAACCAATTCATGATAATTTAGATACGCTGTGAAGGTGTGGTAATATAGATTAAAATTTCAGTTAGCCGTAGTAGACTAGCCGTAATAAAAAATGCAACCGACGGACCCATTATTTTTCTACCTACCCTTAACTTGTTTCTTAGTATTCGGTTATTACGATTGCTAAGCGCTGTTTTTCGTCACATCATCTATAGAAATAAAGACTAAAAAATAAAAATGAAAAAAAAAATTAGCCTTCTTACAGACCTTTATCTTTTCGGAGTTGTTTGTGGAAACAATTATCTTTTTTTTTCTCGCCTTATGAAAAATCTCCTACATATGTCCAAATTTCTCTATTTCCAGTTGACGGGCAATGGGGTCAGTGGACAAACTACACATCTTGTTCTGTCACATGTGGCTTGGGGTCAATGTCAAGGTCTAGGTTATGTGTTCAACCGGAACCACAGAATGGCGGACTGACATGTAATGGAAGCGACGTAGAGACGGCAGATTGTAACCTGATCAGCTGTCCAGGTGTTGTTTATGTCATCTTATTTTATCTTCTAAAATATGTATACAAACAACAGCATTGAAAGAATTGCTGATTCATTTACCTAACAATTAGTATTATTAAAAGCACCTGTTGTATTATAGTTTCATACATGTAAACTAATCATATAAGAATAATTTAAATATACTGTGGAGGTGTGTTAATTTTGAATAAAAATCCTATACGACGTATATTTTGGTAAAGATTTTTTTTATCGTTCTAACTTTGCAAGATACTCGGGTTGTGGCTGCTGAGAATGAGTCTATAGTGGGTGTGACAGTCGGCGGCGTGTTTGGCGGGGCAGTCGTCGGCCTCGTCGGTGGACTTCTCGTCGGATTCTGCATCTTTAAAAAGTAACTAGGACTTTTCTCACGGATTTAAGTATAGCGTCTATTAGAACATCTTTTTAGTATATTAAAAGTCCATCATTCTTCAAAAAGCATTGATTATTCTGCGGTCAGAAAAGCAATGAATGTGTTACAAATTTTGTTACGAGATGCAACCTGTATACATTGACGACAACGTTATTACAATGCTTATATAAGAAAAAAATATTTCGCTTAAGATCATTCAGTGTTTACAGAAATAACTTATTTGCATATTCCATATATCCTTGTCAATTTTCTGACGTTTTCCATATGTTTCTGTTAACGGATCACGGGAGTATACAATGAAGACATAGCAGATAAACAAATTGTGATTCGACGGTTTTTCAAATTACCGGTTTTACCGATTAAAGACCGTCTTCGGGAATATTCGCCAATGCAAAATGTAAACAATGAGAGTATTTTGACATCCATCCAAAATACTAAATTCTATTTGACTTAAATTAGAAGTCGCCATTAACTTGTGGAACTACTTTACCAATTTATTTTGTACTTCTTGAAAAAAGAAAAATAGAAAGGTGTTCTTTTGAAATAAATTGCTGATAAATTTGATTTTTAGAGCTTCTTATCTTTAGAGACTGGCTACAAATTTATGGTGAGTTTTGTCAATGATCATTTCAGTTCTCATCAACAAAGAGGCATAATGAAGGTATCGCATAAATAACCCTACTGTATTTGCATATTTGTGGCAGTAAATCAGTATGGCCGAAAAACACTAAATTATGGGACTAAGTCAAACATATCTTAAAAGAACTATGCCAACTATTTAGTATGCTGGTATGCATGTAGCAACCGATACAATTGATAGTTACGGACCAATGTTCCCCGATTATTTAGATTAACATACTGGAGCTTTTCATGCTTATTTATGTCAAATTTAATTCCAAGAAAATGTTGGAGGAGAGGTCAGAAATCCGGAAACCAGGACAACACCTGCAGCCCTCCCTCTGTGGCTTATGTGAATATTACAGACACAGATGACGGTGTCATTGTCCCAGGTTTGTTGTTTCTTGTAATAATCAACTCTTTGGTGTTTTACTTCTAGTCGTGTTGTTTTCCGATTTCTCGCAGTATTTCTGTTAAAAAATCAAAATGCTATTTGACCCTTTTCTATTTCATTTATGTATTGTCATTTGATACAGTCTCTTTTGAGATTGGTTCAGACAAATACAGTACATGATGAAGACATTTCGATTTATTTTCTAAAAGTATTGATATTTAACACAAATAATTCGAAATCGGAAAACACACTATTCAAATTGTTGATTTTCTGCTCCATATATCGATGTTTAACCCACATACGTACCACCTGAAACCCACATATTTTAACCGTACCATATAAGGTCCCCCCGTGTTATTTGAGAAACACATGCAAAAATAATGTTCTCCCTGTCATACCAATCATTGATCTTGAATCATGTAACTAAACTGATCTAGAAGCATTTGAAAATGAATTGGAAAAGAATCTTTTTGAAATTTGGTATTTAGTAAAATAATGAAATTTTATAAAAATTTAGATGAGAGCATTGTACCCATCTCTTGTTTTAACAAAGGTAACGAGAGCGGTATCCCAGCTTATGAATCTCTAGACCGACGAGCAGGACCAAACACGATCTATACGGAACTGGAGACGAGAACCAGTTAGAACCGGATGTCACTGATATTTAGTGTAAACATTCAGTTTTGTCTACATGTGTATAGTGAGTTGTACATATCATACACCGAGAATGTATTTAAGAAATTACGGAAAGTCAACGATACGAGTCTATGCATCGAAGGTTTACGAAAGGAATTAGTGAACTCTTGCAGGAGAACAATTATATTGTGTATCATAACATAAGATTTATTTTGAAGGACATGCAATCTTCTAAAATTTAGCATTTATATAGATACATGTAGAACAATTGCTTATTTATTTTGTGTGTTTTCATACATGTTTAAATAGATGTTTTCTGATTTAAATATTTTTGTTCTATTGTAAACATTTGCTAAAAAATCAAAAAGTTTTGGATTCTACAAATTCGAAGCAGACTTTATCGATAATGTAGATAAAATATAAGTAAGGTGCCGTGTTACTGACCTCAAGGTCCTTGGTTCGAGACCGAACAGGACCTCTGCGATCTTTCAAAACCAAGATTGTTGATGGCCGTTGACAAATGGTTCATGTTCAGTCCCGGATCACTAAAGAGCAAGACAATATTATGATGAGATATAATGGACAACAATGTTATCAGAAATAATAATAGAAAAGAACGTTATCCGAGATAATGGACAAGAACGTTATCAGAAATAACAATAGAAAACAACGTTATCCGAGATAATGGACAAGAACGTTATCCGAGATAATGGACAAGAACGTTATCAGAGATTATGGACAAGAACGTTATCAGAGGTAATGGAAAAGACCGTTACAATTAACAAATGAAATGTTCGGAACAAGGATAACAATATTTCACGAAACTCATTAATTTAGGAAATTAATATCTGTGTTAAAAAGTAAATGATTCACATGAGATGCTGTGCATTCATCTCAAAAGAGAATATGATAAAAAAAAAATCAATTTCCGAAGTTATAGATCTACCTACTGTATAGTCTCACATTTTGAGCATGGCGACTGCTATTTTATTTAAAGTCGTGCCACTTATAAATATAGGGTACGGCTGAAGAGATTTAAAAGACGACAAATCCAACAATGACTCCAAAATAAAGGCTTTAAGTCACCGTGTTCAAGTAGTCTCGACATTATTCTGTCCAACTATCTTGTAATTTAAAGGTCAACCACAAAGATTTCATTTTCATTCTCATCTGTTAGAATATATACGTTTAAGACATTCTGTACAAAAATATGTTATTTTTTGTAGTTTGTATAAAATCGGCTATTAGAAGTTGCAAAAATGACCCAGGTGAGAAAAGATTGACTAATTTTTCTCCCTTTGCTGTGACGTCATCAATAGACAAAACTTTGCCAGCACTATATATATCGTAATGAACAATTCACAGTTACTGTTACTAATTTCAAGCTAAATCCAAGATGACAATGAACGATAAGGGTGTAAATGTATAGATCAATTAATTAATTTACATTCGTATCAATAATATTAAAATATATTTTTCAGCCTTAATAAAACTGGTCGCTAAATATACTGAGTAGCATACAGTACTGTTATGGAAGGCGGTCATAATGAAAGAAATGTCATATCAGGAAGATAATGCAAGATCTTGGCTGTGCAAATCAACGACAGAATTGCTGGTATAGGCTAACCTATACCTGTACGTCAAACCACATAGTTATCAGCACATTTAATTATAGCCACAGTTAATGGTAAACATATAAAGACGTACATGCGCGAGAAGTAATTTAAAAAGAGCTTTGAGAATTTCAGAAAAGGAGAAAAATGATCACAAAGCATGTTCACATAATTTTTGGTGATTTTGTGCGCCCGTTCGGTAAAATTTCTACAAAAGCCGAGAGAGATGCATTTAATTAGGTAATCTAGATTTATAACAAAAAAAGAAATCTTTCATGAATTAATTAAAATCTTAACGTATTTCATGTGAATATAAGATTGTTATGTCATATACTATTTACATCTACCCAATACCCAATTTGATGTTTTCTGTTGTGTTTCTTTTTATGTAATTATTCTACATACTGGTATACAGTTGTATGTACAGCGTATACTGTGTCCATGTTTCCTTCAATGTCTACAATGTCTGCTGGTCAGTGTTTGGGATGTGTGTGTGTGTGTGTGTGTGTGGAAAGAGTAAATATAACTGAATAAATATAACTGATAAAAATAAGATAAAAAAGTTGTTGCATGAACTGATTAAATTTTTCAAGTAAATGTAAGATAACTGCATTTCCCCATCAAGATTAACAAAATCATATCGGGTTAAATTTTTATTTTTCATAATGTAAATATTAACAACAAATATGATTTTGTGTAATTAAATATATATTATAACTTACACATTGTCCGCGTTTACGCTTTAGTCTACTGTTAGCGGAAACCACCTGTGTGTGTCTGTGTGTGTGTTTAGATGGAATAGACAAAAATCGATAAAACTGTTTCCTTACATAAACAATCTATAGACCCGTATTCACTGGAACATGCTAATGAAAATGAGTAATTCTCGGAATTTATTGTCTTCAAATCATGAAGAAATGTACCAAATATCATCAGTCTATCTGAAGTGTAAGGATACTAATGCTGCAGACAGCATTTTGTGGCAAAAAAACAATAGCCCTGAAAGAAAATGTGTTCGCGACACATTGTCTTCAAATTATTGATATGTGTACCAATATCAGCAGCCTTTCTTAAATATGAAGAGTATTATGCTCCGGCACGGAATGATTTGAAAAAGAAGGAAAAACCTATACACCAAAACAATATTTCTATATTCGTCAAAGGAAGGACATAACTAAACTTATGACGGATATTGTGTAAGTAATTGAAGTTTAGTGTATACATACCTTTCCTAAGTTGGTTTTAAACCGACTCACAAAACAACTTGCTAGGGACAGTTTTCTTTCAAACACTACCCGGAAGAAAAGTAATCAGTGCAGAGTTGGAGAAGTGCATACATTTAAGAACATGCCTGTGTATCCAACTGGGGCAACTATGCGCTGCTATCCATCATATGGAGTAAGATCGCTAATTATTCACTGAAATACGCCCTTCCTGATAGATAAGCATCTTCATGTTCGTGGCTTTCTAATGCACCAGAACAAGTTCTTATCCATATTGACTGTATTTACGAATACTTCATATACTTTATTTATCTGTAATATTTTTAATAATGTTTTATCTGTTTACATTATGCTTCCTTTAGCGAGAAAAATCTTTTTAAGATGATATTCGACGTAGATGTGAATTTAAGTGATGGGAAATATACTCATACAACGGTTATATAATCAAAATCGTTCCCTCAATCGCAAACGGCGAAGTAAACATTATTGTAATGAAGAGCACTATAACCGTCTTTTAGTGGCATGGAGACGTTGAAACAGACTATAATACACTGCAGAGGTTTATAACGTCTGGTCCGAAATAGGTCTCATTGTGCATTCTGTAATTCACTCCAAATACTGTATTAAGATTTCGTGAATACGAATCATTTATTTCAGCTAGTTTTCGTATAACAAACAACCTTTTCCTCTAAGTATGGGCATCTTCTACCATAAAAATCTTTCAAATATTTAGACTTGTCTTGCGTCATCATCTGAAAGTACATGTATGTCAAAAGTTAGGCGCGAAGAATTACCATTAGACAAGACAGCCGAAAAGAAACTAACCGATGTGTTGTCAAAATCTGGGTCCAAATCTGAGAAACTCGAGTAAAACAATATTACCACATTTACCGAGTACCACGTGATGCTGTCGACAATATCGTAATGTAATTTACAGTAACATTAACGTCCTTGTAACCATTTTGTTTTGAACTACGCTAGATCTGTCCAAAGTCGGTGAACCCAAAGTTCCATCTATCTTCCCTGTTCTCGACTTAGACTTAATGTGAGTCAACTAAAAAGGAAAGTTAAACAAGAAATAAACCAATATTCACTAAAAAACAAACAATTGTTCTAGGCACCTGGAAGTTATTAAAACGCAGTCAATATGTGTAAACATGATAGTCATGTTAAGTCCATTATTTAAGTAGCTTTTTCGATGAACTTCCTATGAGTTCCTCAAGCTTTGGAGATGTAGGGAGCAATATTCAAGTCGGGACATACATGCTCTGTGTGTGTGTGTGTGTGTTTTGATGTAACAATTCGAGAACTACAATGTTTAATTTGCCTTTTTCAGTGATATTTGTTTGTTCCTACGAGTACTTAGAGCAAACCTATAAGTAAATGAGTAAGTAAGTAATTTATTTATTTATTATCGCGACGTGTGCTTATATATGTAATGTATATATAAATATCATAGAAATAAGCACCGGCCCAGTGGGCCTACAAGGCATCAAACATCAATTTAAACAGGTGATATGCACCTTAAAGATAACAACAACTGATTCAGTAAGCTTTAGTTTTGTTAAAACTGCATTGAACAATCCTATTTCCTAGGCAATCCCAAGTCAAACCCGGTATAAATAGGCGATTGTTGTTTAGGATTATCTGATCTGTGTTCAGCAATATGGATAATTAAGCTAGCATTTTAATGGAATTAATCTCATATAATTATGCTCTATTTTATTCCTATCTATTCAACTGTTCAAGTTGCACTTAGGCTTGTTTTGAACAGGGTCTCTATATAAGGTATTAAGATATCCTATTTTGAAATAGACTTCAAAAGAGAAGCAACTGATACGCAATGTTATGACATCATCAAACATATATAGAACATTTCATGAACGTAGATTGGATATGTACAGATCATCGTGCAGTATCATAATAAAACATATTTATAGTTTGTTTGTTTGTTAATTGGGTTTAACGCCCTAAACAACATTATTACAGTCATTTGGAGACGATGTCTACTTGAGACAGATATAGTGCTGCCACACTGTAGTATCACGCCGTTGACATGTGGCATGATACCGTACCCAGTCACATTATCCTGACACCGGGCCAACCAGTCCTGGAACTACCCTTTTATGCTGAGCGCAAAGCCATTTTTACGACTTTGGTATATCGCGGCTGGGGATAGAATCCACGACCTCCCGATTCCGGGACAGACGCTCTAACCACTCGGCCACCTGGACCGGTTTATAGTTTCGTAGTACTATTTTCGTCATTTTTAACATTTCGTAATATTACTTCGCAGAAGAAGTTCTGGGGTTACAATAGTTCATATTGAAATTGGTTAAGAGAGAAATCTCCAATATTTTCACAATTTCGTTAGGCACTAGGCAATATCTAATTATCTTTTCGATATATTTGCCAACGTATTGTATTTAGAACATGTTAAGTAAGCGTCATCTGTCAAGTTAGGTCTACTTTTGGTATATCGAATGCAATAGTAGAATTACCGAAGTCATATTGATACTGCCAAAATAAAAGACACAAAATGATAAATTTCCCCAAAACTTAAAAAAAAAAATGATTTAATTTGAATCAAACGTGCAATTAAATCACGAAGCTACATTCATCTCTGGTGAAATTCACTGGTTAAAGATGTATAGCTATGCATAAGAAGTGCATTTCGTTATTTCGGTTATTTCGTCATTAATTAATTCAGTAGAGTGGTCAAAAGAATGAATTCATAATGACCCTTGTTCTAATAATTTATTAATACTTTATGGATTATTTTAAGGCCATAGAAAATAATATCCACCTCATATTCTGAATAAATTAGGCCCTGAGATCAAAGGACTGAGAACAACATATCTATTTCTTTAATCCAATGGCAACACATCTATAAACGATGAGAGCAAAATGATCACTGATTGGACCAATATACGAGTTTTATAGGTATGATGGATTATTTGTATACCGTTAACACATCATACTAGTAAATATTTCATCAGAGTAAAACCCGGTCGTTAACAGTTTGTAAGGTTGTCGATCTCATAGTTTAAGAGTTTTATGAGCGAATATAGATAGAATTCAATTAACTTTAGGATCAATATTCTTCAATGTGAAAAATGAATAATATTGATCTAAAAGTTAGGATCCTCTAATCTTCACTAAGTTTTTATAAATTGGAAATAATTTAAACAAGGTAACGCTACTACATGAAATCAAAGGACTGGCAGCTGAAGTAGACAATTGGTGGGTGGGATGGTGACAAAACGCCGATATGATAGAAGTAAGGAGTTAGATCATGATGTAGGGTGACAATTCACGTATACCACATTTTTATATATAGTACTCACCTGTTTCGTTATTCCTTCTATCCTGTATTTTTGTTTCTTTCTTTATCTGGGACTCACCGAAACCACGAGTACTCGATGTTCACGATATATTTTGTTTAAACTGTTTATGTAGTAACGTAATGCTCATGTTGTTTGATATGGTGTATTTTTTCTTTCTATTTGTAATTTCCTCTTATGTTTCGTTTCGATAAGAGAAGTTGTACGAAGTAATACGACATTGTTACGATATTGATATTTATATATTATTTAGATGATGTCTTATGTGATTTGCATGTTACATGATTGTTTACA
>CM037791.1:28599744-28645083 GCA_021229015.1 Solen grandis | reverse complement strand
GACACCGTAGGTGCCTGCTGCCTACTTCAGAACCTGGGACACCCGCAGAATTTGAAAAATAAAATCAGGGTAAAGTTAAGTCAAGTTGTCATTATTCCTTAGTGTGCTTAAATATTACTAAACAGTATAAAAATGAACTTTTTTGTAAAATGGAAAATTCACAGGATTCCTATATATCCTCCACATAAACATATGAAGCAAAGCTTGAATATTACCTTTTCTTTTTCTGATTTTTTTCTTAACAGTTTAAGGGAACATTTTGAAAGTAGGTTGAAATTCAACCCTACTTACTTTGCTACCGTTATACTGTGGGCCTGTAGTAACATGTCAATTGCCCTGTCATGATTGGTATGGCGATCTTTAGACTGTTCCAGCTTCACATAGGCCAAGGTCATTTATCGAAATGTGTAACATAATTTATAGCCATCTTACCACGGGTTCCTTGGATATTTGCCTATTTGCACCAGTCTACGGGTTCATTAATGAACAATGGCTGTAGATGGCGCCACTGACATGATAAAACAGTGAATTCGGGACACTATTTGAAACATTCTAACTCTCACACAACTCATATCTGGCAAATTCCTACAGGTCTGACGAAGCAATGTTAACGAGCAGCCCATCCCTGTTGACACATATTTGTCTAGGACTGAAAAATCTATGTCTGCGTTTAACCCATGTGAGTTTGATTAATTTATATATCGGTCTGATCAATACTTGCTTTTGTCTGAAAGTGACTGAAAAATAAAATCAGGATAAAGTTAAGTCAAGTTGTCTACATTAGACAGGTATAGGTCTTTCTTATTGGTTTGTGCTTAATCATTACTAAACAGTATAAAAAACAATGATATTTTTTGTCAAATTTAACGTGAATATTCACAGAATTCCTGTATATCCTCCACATTAACATTTGTAGCAAGGCTTTAAATTGCATTGTCTGTTTCTGCTGGTTTTCTTCACAGTTTAAGGGAATAATTTGAAAGGAGGTTGACTTCAACTCTATTTTCCTTGCTCCTGCTATACTGTGAGCCTTTAGAAACAGGTCATTTGCCTTGCCATAGATGGCATGGCGACCTTTAGACTGTTCAGCTTCTCCTACGTTAACGTCATTTATTGAAATTTTTAACATAATCTATACCCTTGGATATTTCCCTAGTTGCAACAGTCTACGGGTTTATTTATGAACAATGGCAGAAGATTTCGCTACTGATTGTGTTAAACTATTTGAAACTTTCTAACTCTCAAACATTTCATGTAAAGCACATTCCTATATGTCTGAAAAAGCTTTGTTAACGAATAGCCTATCCCTGTTGACACATATTTGTCTAGGACTGAGCTTTATATATCTACATTTAACCCACGTGTGTCTGATCAACTAATGTGTCGGTCTGATCAATACATAACTGAATGATTAAATATTTGTCTCATAGATCCTTGTAATTACATGAAAAAAAACACAATCGTTATCCAATACATTTTTGTAATTTAATGACCTACCCATGTCTACCCATGTCTTCGGCTGACCTATTTCTATCTATCTATCTATCTATCTATCTATCTATCTATCTATCTATCTATCTATCTATCTATCTATCTATCTATCAGCCCATCCGTCCATCTATCCATCCATCCGTCCGTCCGTCAACCTGTCTGTCTGTCTGTCTGTCTAGTTGATATTGACTGGTGTTTTAAATAATGATAATAACTGATTTATCCCTCGGTTATATATAATCGTGCCCACATTATAATTTATTGAAGAGAATTCTTCATTTCAGTCTCACATGTACATTTCCACTGACAACACCTTACTCTAATCATAATTAGTTTATAAGTTATGTTTCCCTGTTTTACTTAATTGTCGTTTATTGTTTATTGTTTTTGTTGTTTATCGTTTATCTCATTGTTGTGATTAATACACATTTCATCTACACGATAAGTACATACAAAGGTTAATGGTAGAGCTTAGTTATGACACACGCACGTGACTCACGATAGACTCGGGGATTAAAACAGTCTGAAGGATTGTTGAGACAAACGATGAATATATATTCTCTTTTATCTGCCAGTGCTATTTATTATACATCCGTAACGCATTGCTGTTTCCTGATTGTCTAGTCCGATCATTCCTTCCAACTATTTGAAGGATGTTTACTATATTGTCGCCAACTCTATATCTCACAGTGCCTGGATAGCGTAGTTGTAATGCACTTCGCTTCTCAGCAATGCGCATCGGGTTCGATTCATGTCCATATTCATGAGAGGGTAAAGTGGTCGCCCATTCAAACACCTTTTCCCCCCGGGTATCGGTTAAATGATTTAAACGTCCGTGTATATAGCCACCAGTATCTACGTATCAATTTCAATTCAATTTAGAATACAGAACGATAAGTTACCGATGTTATTGTTTATAATATTTAAACCTCAATGTGATGACGAGTGTTTTTTTTATCTTGCATGCCACTTTCAATATCGATTTGTCTGAATTCAAAATAGTGTTTTCATTAAACGAGCCTTTAAAACAAATTTCAATTTATATTGCGCGATGTGTCTAATTTAGGCCACTAGGATTGGAAATCTGGAATATTTTTTCTTATATCAATTTATACATTTGTCCTCAAATACCATACGTGGTTCAGATTGATGAACATATTTACAAACACGAACTTTTTTCCTTAACATGATCTGAAGGACCGTTTGAATTTTTTACAAATAAAAAAACATCTTTCACTAATATAGCTCAATTTTATACGGTTGTCTATAATAATGTTGGACTATTGGGTACCATGCTATTGGCGGTGTTTATATTATTATTTTCGTATATGCAACTATTCAACAATTGAGGAGCGCTTAGACCCAAAGAACAAGGAGTTCGTGCCTTTATTTACTGGTTGAAATGCTTTATTTGTATTTCAAAAAAAGATATAACTGAATTAGCTATGGATTTTATTCAACTATATTATAAGCGGCAATGTGACGACAGCTGCACGTAACTCATACAAATAACTAGAACGTCAAACATCTCTTACAATTGTTACAATCATAAATTAAATAGACGAAGGGATAGGTGTGCATAACTTAAATACACACACGGATATCGATTAAAACATTTTAACTTCCTTGTAAGAGCCTCGATTTGATATGACTAGCTATCTCCAGGTGTCCATGGCGGGGAGACATATTGTTACAGTTTGAGCTAACTTTTAAATGCATTTCAAATAATTTGTCAATCGTAATCTTGGAATCATTTGTCAAATAGTAAGTGGGAAATGTGATTATATAATACAGGTTATGCTTAAGATTTTAATGGCGTTCCATTTTAAGAGCGTTTATCGTAATAACTGAATTGCTAGAGGCAGAGGACAATTCGTGATAAACTTTTTCAGACATGGATACTCATTTATCCCCGCCACGTATTTTGTTACTAAATAAAAATGCATGTGCATTATGCAATTAAAACTATCTTTTACATAAGATATACAGAGGTTATTTAATTTGCCGTGTGTTGATTGTTTACATCTCTTCGCAAATGTATGTAAGGAAATAAAGATGAGGATATAAAGTTCATATATTGTACGAAAAAAACAAAGGATAATCACTTGGCAGTAAGCCATCGGACTAACCAATAGATGTTTAGATATAAAAACTTTATCGTGGCAACCGATTATCGTTCGACCCGCCACCGCGATTTCTCTTGCCTTCATTTACTTGTTGAAATTGCACTGGTGATTTACACAATAAAAAAAAAGATTAGTTTACCGTCAGCTATATATAACCGTGCCCAATTTATTGAAACAAGCTACATTTCAATATCCCCGCTACATTTTCACTGACGACTCATAACTTCTTGCTATCATTATTATTTGATAGGTACACACCCATGATTTACTTTAGTGTCACCCATTCTATATCTCACTGTTGTGATTAATATACATGTGATCTATACGTTAAAGTTGCAATACTGCTCAAAATCAAGGCAATAAACACATAAAATAAGGTCAAAATACGAAAATTCAGCCTTTTTTATGTCGATATGCAAAATATTGCCCTTTTAGGAGAAAGGATTAGCCCGATTGATGTCGATATAATCACCGACATATTAAATGACTGTAGGAAATTAATTCTCATCCCTTTCACGAAAATTTTCCGTAGATTCAAACGAATATTTCCGGAATCAATCGAGCTCTGTCACGTGGTCAGATCGGCCCTCGTAACTCATGAATAATCATTAGTGTTAGTAAACAAACATGGCTGACCGCAAGCGAGGCAGACCGCCGTTGCCAGAGTCTGAACGAAAACGCAAAAAACTTGAGAGAGTGAAGAAGAGTGACAATACACGCATTTTTATCGGACGTGTGATGTCTCGTTGGACCCAGATGAAGACGAAAAAAGGGTTTAGCACAGATGTGGAAATGGCGGAATTCTTACTTGACGAAGTGCAAAAGTAGGTCATGATACATGTACTACGTTATTATTTCTAACCTTGTTCTTCTTGTGATCAAAATTAAAGACACTCGTAGGTACGACTGATTGTCATGAGCATGAAATGCAACTGTTGAATACCGCATAGCTAGGATTATATGTACGCAGTCACGAGTACACATAGTCTGATGATTACCGTTATTTTTTTTTTGTTTGTTAGAAAGGCATGTATCCGAAATGGTTACAAAGTTGAAACGAATTATGTCTAACATCATTGTGGATTAGTAGCCTTGTTTATCCTGTAGTTTGAGAGCATGTTGGGATTTTTCCCAACAATCAAAGCTACCCGGTATGTTGCTGCCCATTAAAAAAAATCAATAACCATATGATATAATAAGTAAACTTGAAACATTGCATTGTAGAACAATGCTGTTTAACGTACTGTATTTTATTGTTTAATATTGGAACTATTTTTTTATTATGTAAAACTGATAAATTAATTTAAAGAAATACATGTTCTTTTTCTTCAAATTATGTTTATATTTATAAAATGTTTTAGGTCAGATGTAAAAGATGACCAGAAGCCATCGACATCCACACCCCATGGTTCTGTAAAGAGGTTGCAAGCTTTTGCACCGGTGTTAAGTGAGATAAGTGCGGCTGAAACCAGCAGTTTAACTGATCAGGAAATGTAAGTCTAGCTTTTATGAATTGGCTGTCAGGTAATTTAGTAAATGTAAAAATTACAATCTTCATGACACTACATGAGTTTAACACCTTTTAAGGTTGTAACCTGTACTTATCAGTCCAAATAGACCCCATAAAAAACAGAAAACAACATTTATTAAAATTGTTCATTGTGTTCAGCAATCCCATTTCTTGTTCTTTTGACTGATTGAGTAGACAAGTTGAATATAGAATGAATAGAAATCCAGGGTTTTCTTAAGTGGATGCCGGCTTGCCCGTGTTGGGTTAAAATCACCATGGGCAAGTGATTTTTCCAAGGAGATATCCTATCCAGCAAGTTTATTTTCATAAATGAATTTTTTTTTTTTTTATAGTTTTTTTATTTTATTTTCTACATGGTATAGGGGATGAGTTGCTTTGCAAATTGTGTTTGATACATGTCAACTAACATTCATCTGAATACTACACATATTTAGTTTTAAACTTTAACAAACACTAACTTACTTAAAGATCAGATAAGCTGTTTTCACTAGGAGCAAGTAAATGTTCAATTAACTTGCCCCCTGGGCAAGTGAAAGTCAAATCCTTAAGAAAACCCCTGGAAATCTACATCAGATATATAAAGCTAATGCTTTTATTTTATTAAAAACATAATAGATTTTATCAAGGTAATGTTGTCATTATTACTACTTACTCTTGCTTCCAAAAGTTGAAGAATTAATGTGTGCTGCCCATTTACAACAACTCAAAAATATCTTTTGAAACATTGTTTGGTCAAGGTATCTTCATATCAGTTGTATCTCATGCATTTCAGTGATGTCACTGGTGTATCAGGTTTGACAGAACTTCCTTCAACAAGCTCGGAAGAACAAGGAGATGAAGGAGAAATGTGAGTAACTGAATGTGTGAAGATTTTTTTTTCATTGTTATTCTATTCATGTTTGGACCATACTTTTCTGAATTTTTTCCCCCAATTAATATGACTTAATGTTTGCTCTTCATTTTTGCACATAAGTTGTGCTATAGCTACTGTAGACTTATATTTATGTATACACATGTGCAGCTGCCTCTTTTAAAGTATTTGGGAGATACCTTTTACTTATCTGAAAGTAGTGTATGTATTGAAATGAGTCTAACAGGATTCAAAATCAAGACAAAATTGATCACTTATTCAATCTATATGATGATACATGACATTTTCAAGTTAAAAATTTCACTGTGGCAAAATGTTCTGATTGTTTGCATAATCAGAATTACTAAACAGTACTGATGTTTTTCCCTGGTGCACAATGTATAAGTGTAGAACTAGAATAAAATGTTTGTGTATCAGCATGTGGTATCATTCCACTTGCCTATGATCTGATTTGGTTTGATACCTGTCTTCATCATGCCAAAGTTGTAAAAATTGACGCTTGGCAGATATACAGGGTAGTTCCAGGACTACTTGAATTGGTATCAGGATAATTATTACCATGTGTGGTATTATGCCACATGTCTACTGCGTAATACTGCAGAGTGGCAGCACTATAATTCTGTCTTAGTAGACATTATCACATAGTCTCCAAATGACTAAAATAATGTTGGTTGGATGTTAAACCAATCAGACAAACAAACAATGAATACATGTTAATCTTTTTCAGGTTTGCCAGGCAGGGCATACCACTGCTAAATGGTGCTCTCAGCCAGTCATGAATCGCCGTATGCATAGTGGGGATTTCTTGATAAGTGCCACCATCCTGACCTCTGGAAATAACTATGGAAAAATGGCACTATGGTCAAAGATGCTTAACTTGAAGTTTCCATCTGCAAACCAGTACCACCGTATACAAACACATTATATGGTCCCATGCGTAGATGGCTACTGGCAAGAACACCAAAGAGAAGTCCTTGCCTCATATCAGGGAGAGGATATTGTTGTTCTAGGTTTGTATGTATTTTTTTTTAATATTGTAGCTTTTTAGGAATTTGTCACATAATAATAGTGGTGAAATTCTTCCTCACTGCAGACTTATGCAGCAGTCAGATGGCATGATACCATGTCCAGTATCATTCTCATGATTCCAGGACAAATGATGTGTATCTAATCTTATACTTTAAGTATGTAGCCAAATTTGACCTAAGTCAAAATTGTACACGTTTGTTATTCAATGACCTGGGATCAAACCTGCAAATTTTAATATCTAGCCACTTATCATAACAGGTTTGGTTTACATTTTTTATTATTTAGTATGCTTTGTTAACATTTGAAATTTGAAAGCTTATCCGGTTTCTTGTGCATGTAGAAATTAAATTTTGATCTTTTTTTTTGTGCTGCAATAGTGTTATTATACTCTAATAATATCTTGGCACAGATGATGGAAGAAATGACAGCCCTGGACACTGCGCTCAGTTCTGCTCTTACACCCTGATGCAGTGACACAAAGTAGATTCTCACAATCAGAACAAAGGACAAGAGAACGACTGAGAGGAAATCTGTTGCCATGGAGAAGGCTGGATTTAAAGATGCTCATTTGGAGCATTAATGAGTAAGTGAAGATAAATTAACCCTTGCTTCATATTGTGAAATGGGCTCTACTGAAATAATGCATATCCCAGTTTGTGTTTTTATCTACAGATAGGACATAAAAAGACCAAAATAAAATTTAACACAAAAGCCCCCCCCCCCCCAAAAAAAAAAAATCAGTAGCGGCAGTCTTGATGGGTCTGTTGGACAGTACAAATGTACATATATGTATTTTTAATATTTGCCTCATTATTGAACTCATATTAAGTTTGAACTTGTTTATTTCACATAAATTTGGAAATAGGTTCTTTCATTTTATATTTACACCTCTTAACAGTTCCTGGATTGGACCAGTACTTTGTGTCTGGGAAGGTCATGAATAACTATTTCCCCCAAATGGGGTTTACAGTCATTATGTGACCACTGGATGCTCTTGCTGTACTTTATTACCCTTAAATTCAATAAATTCTCCTTGAAATTCAATCCCTATCACTCCTTTTACAGAGACTCCTGCTTATCAAGGGATCCAGCATTCTCATGATATATGGCATGTTGCTAAGAACCTCGGCAAGAAAATTACTAAGGTTAGTGAGAGTTTGGAAGTGTTTTATGTTTCACATTTCAAATTGGGTGGTTGCAAAGCAACTTTTCAATAATGAAAGTTCACCTAGTGGGAGGTCATCTGTCTTTTTTACGGTAACTAATTTTGTCAGCTTTATTGCATGCATTCACTGATTCACTGATCATTATGCCTCATATCAAAAGACATTGATTATGTCTGTTTGTTACTGAACAATTTAAAATTGGCCATTTTTTTGTACATAATGGGATAAAGCTATTATACTAACTCGAGTGTGAGTATAATGCATTGGTTAAATTTTTTACCTTTTTTTGGGGGGGGGGAATTATTTTTTATGCTAACATTATGCCCTTCTTCATACTACATGTATTACCACTGACAGAAATTGTAATACTTTTTAGGTAGCCTTAAAGAAAGGAAACAGTGCCTTGCTGCCCTGGACGAAGGACATAGTATACCACTTCTGGTTTGTGTGTAAAACAGCTGAGACTGCCAAACAATTTGTTGTAAGTACTTATATATTTTATCAACTTTTAGAATGTGGCATTGTTTGGGAAGAATAATGGTTAATTCTTATGTAATCTGCTGTAAGCAAAAGTGACACAGTCATAGAGATCTCTTTTCTGTTGTCTGTCTGTCCATTACACTTCAGCAGGTGACATAATTATGTAATCTAAAGAATAAATTTGTTAATATAGAAAAAAAAAATGTTATTTCATTGATGTCGATGTCACTGGTGATTTGTATTGATTACAATACTGATTCTCTCTCTTCCTAAGTAATTGTATGTATAAGTTAATTTTTATCACTGAAGTAAAAATTTCTTCTATGTATGCTTGATCTAATTAGCTCATTTTTATTTTCAAACACAGGCTATCTGGACTGGTGTGATGCACCACGTAGTGAATGAGCATGTTTGGATTACCGGTCATGGCGACCCAAACATGAACCACTGCCTTCACGGACCTTTGGAGGAGGACAGAAAGAAACAAGTCCTGGCTCCATCCAGTGAAGGATGCTGCCACTCTGAAGGACTTGGCCAAAATAATCTTTGAAAAGAGAATACTAAATCAGATTGACAAGTATCTGAATTTCAGGTAATATAGTACACAAAAACAGTTTCCTTTTTACCTATAAAAAAGGGAAATGGTACCTTGAGGTTGAAAGGGTAGTGCAATTGTTAATTTGCCACTTTCAAAAATTAGTTTTTATGTGTTGGAACAAAAAGTGAAAACTTATCTTACACTAATGAATAATAATAATTATGTTTTCTATTCTTATAACCAAACTTCACATTGTGAATTGGTGTTGTATAGGATTTATTTTTATTCTTCAACACTGTCCATTATCTCTACATAGATTTTCTTCTTGTTTCTTTTAGTTGCTTTATACTTTCATTTTCCTCATCTGTCACTGACAAGTACTTTGCAACTGGGAAGTTCTCCTGAGGTTTGAACTCAGGATCTTTCTAATCTGTACACCAGTGGACTTTACCTCAAGGCCACTGTTCACTTCTTTCATATTGATCAGTCAATGAGTTGTATTTATCTCCATTAATGATATCTCTAGTTATACATGTGTATTCATGTTGAAAATTTTTGTTGGTTTTGTTACAGAAACACTGCAGAATTGGAGGGGTTTCATCAGCACATACTGATGTATTGTGCAAAAAGATTTGCATACACCCTTCCAGTCTACAGAGTAAGAAATCTCTTGGCAGCCATCGACCACGACAAGCATATCAACAGGCCCAATGCTGTTAACAAGGATGGCAACTTAAGGTAACAGAAATGATTTATTGTTTTGTGTTGCATAAGTCTAGAAGTCCGTCATCTGGATCAGCTTTTGTTTTTCAATTCACATGAGCACAACATGCTCAAGGTGAGCTATTGTGACCAATGAATGTCCAGCGTCAACATTTAACTGTACGACATCTCCTCCATAACTACTGTGCCAATTTTCATAAAACTTTACAGGAATGTTCTTGGGTGGTCCCCTTCCAAAGTTGTTCAAAGAATTGAATTCCATGTAAAAATAGTTACCATGGCAACTAAATTGGGGAAAAAAGTATGTTCCTTTGGTCACTCTCTACCAAGATTGTTCATCAAACTAATTTGATCTATTGAAAAAACATGGCCGCCAGTGGGCAGGGCCTGTTTTCCTTATAAGTATAAAGTACAAATTTGAAAAATCTTCTTGTCCGTAAGTATGCATGGGATTTGTGGCTGGCAGGAGGCAGAGCCCATTTTCCATTACATGAGATATTTGATGTTTCTTTTCCTCCCATTAATACCTGGTTCTCAGGTGAGCGACTCCAGGGCAATCATGCCCCTCTTGTTGAATATGAGTGTTCTCTGGAACACATGTGTGTCACCTGCTGAAGTGTGACGAAATAGTGTGACAGACGGACAGACAGAGAGACAACAGAAAAGTGATCCCTGTGTGTCACCTCTGCTTACAGCATGAATACATGGATACATGATGGGGGGATTAATCACCTTCAGTGATTGCTCTAGTATGTCATGTTCCTTTGACTCTTTTCTTAAGCTGCCTATTACATGTACTTGACCTTAGGTTGTTAGTGAAAGTATAATGTACACATATTCCTATTGAATATTACCACCTGTTAAAATCAAACAAATTTTCTGTAGGCTGCATTGCACATGGAATAAGAAAAGTGGCAGATGGACTGTTCACCCCCAGAAGCAAGAGAAGGGATTTCATTATATACCCGAACTCTTAACTTCTGCCCTGAAACTTCGGCTGGAGGACAAGTTGGGGATGAGGCGTGGGAAGGACCTTGAGGCTGACGACCCAAGAAGGATATCCAAACATCTGGCCCCTGTCGCCCCACAGAGCACCAAAGAAATTTTTGAGCAACAAAAATCATGCTTTAAATGGTGACAGACTGCTTGTTTAGTCCTCTATAAGTAGATGAAAGCATTATGCATGTTTCATAGAAACTTGCATGTGAAATTAATTTTATACCCATTGAAATTTGAGACATTCTTTTCCCAATCATGTTTTAAATGCATTTTACTTGCACTTAAAAGAGCTATTAGGAGAAACAATTATTACAAACAAAAAGGCATGCAAGACCCTTGCAGTCTGAAAAGGTTTTATACTGGTTAATTTTCATCAGTGTCCTTGGTATGAAGTATGATTTTAAGACCTAAAACTACAAATTGCTTATTATCTGATCTTACTTAAAAAATTTCAACCAATAGCAAATGGCTTGTTTTGTATGTCTTTTTTGTATGCTGTTTATTTTGCATATAAATTTTGTATTGTATGAATACCAACTTTCTTTCTTATATATTTTTACATAATAATATAATTTATTTTTCTTTTTTATTTATTGTAGTCATGAAAGCATATTAGGTAAAATCCCACTGACCATATCTTAGGATTTCTGTCTGCATGAAACAGATATAGTACTGTCTCATGTTGTACCCTTGCACATGTCCTGACACTTAGTCAACCATTCATGAAACTTCCTCTCTCTAATGGCCGCAACAGAGATGTGTTTGTACATATTTTCACATAAATTGTGTGTTCAACCTGGATCACATCAACAAGGCAAAAAAAAATGTGTGTTTCGGGCAACGGTCTCAAAAAAGTTAGGTAGGGTCGGGATTGATTTTTTTTTTAATCCATTCTTAACAGTGAATGAATCACAGAAAACGGCGGTCTCAAAATGGCAGCTAAAAACAACCACTATAGACTTAAGGGTCAGCGGGTTTATACCTAGGTAGGGTCAGCTTGCCCAAAACACAGATTTTTTTTAAAGGTCCAACTGACTGTTTGACCAAAACACCAGTGCCTTACAAGCCTTTTTTTTAGTTCTAGGTGTTGTGATCATAAAAGATAAGTCAACAAAATATTGATTTGCATATGGTATTGAAAACATGAAACAAAGACAACACTTATATACATCACACTCGTGCTGGTATGAATCCAGTGTATTGTCCATATGGATGTGGAAACTTGTCTCTGATCCTCCACACAGCACAGGAGGGCACTGGTACTCTGTTGCCAGCTCCAAGGCGGCCATGTGCCCACAACGTATACTGAGTGTAGGCGTAAAACCTATTCGCAGAGTTTAGGTCATCGCCCTCCTCCCCAAGGTCCTCGTCCGGGAACACCAGTATGTCCCTTCGCAGAAGTCTGCCCATGGCCAAAACACCCTCATCTAATATGAGTGTCTCGAAGCGCTGAAGAAGTAAAGAAAGAGATCACCATAGCTGCTTAGCAGATTTTTTTTTGATTTTTCAGATTATGATATGATTTTGCATTTAGTTATCAAGAAAATGTCTGAGGCTACTTAGCTTAAAACAATATTAGCCAAGCAAGGAACAAGCTTAACCATTTCAGCCTAAGACTATGTCATGTTCAGTCTTATTTTGATTTTTGATGACCTTAAATAAATATAACTTGGTGAGCTGTAATGCTACTTGTCTAAGGCATTTTAAGAAGGCAGAATTGCAAAATGCCACTGAGTAGTTGAAACCAATCAAGTAATTTAATGGTAATTTTCTTATACATTTAAAACCAGTATGTAGGTGTGGATCCAGGTGGTGGGGAGAGAGATTGTTTGTTGTATTTAATGTCCCACTAAAGTTCAGTCAGTTGGAGACCAGGTCTACATGAGACAGATAAAGTGCTGCCACACTGTAGTATCATACCCTAGACATGTGGCATGATACCACACGCAGTCAACATTATCCTGACACTGCCATCTAGTCCTGGAACTACCTTATAATTATGATGAGCAACAAACAAGGGAGCAATACCAGGACCATTTTGACTTTGGTCTTACAATTACCGAGAATTGAACCCACAATCTCTGCTCCCCCGGCAGACTCTGTAACCACTCGGCTATCGGGGATAGTGCCAAGGAGTTTTCATAATTGTATGATCTGCCAAGCTACAAAGTACTAGTCCAATCCAGAAACCGTTGAAAGAAGGTATTAAGGTCTGTAATAATTTGTTTCCGATATGCTGAAAAGAACTATTATGCTTCTTAGATTGAGAAAGAAACTAGGAAAGTAAAACAAACAAATTCCTTACAGGTGTTCTAGAAATGCAGTTCTGCTTGTTACAGCACACCCTCTCTGCTGCAGTCAGCATATCTCTGCAATAGCCACAGACACACCAGTCAGGGGAAGGCTGGTCAGGGTTGGGATGAAATCCCCCTCCTGGTCTCTCAGAAGGCCTCATTACATGGAACAGTACCCCTGGCTCCACCTCAGATACCTTCAACAGGATATCTACAAGTTCCTCTCGAGTGAGGGAAGCAATCTCAGTCTGAAATATAAACATAATAAAAGGATCTGTTGAAAAAAGCATTCAAAGTATTAGACCTTGAAACACAAATTTTATTACTGTTGGACATGGTCATGGTCTTTCCTGGTTTAGTTTGATGTCTTTTATATTAAGCTCTAAATCCATATGAATATTTAAATATATAAGTACAATTTTAAGGGAATATATATATGCTGACTTACAATTCATGAAAATCAGTTTTGCCAGTATTTACATGTACATACTCTCAGGAAGTTTTGTCGAGCCTCTAAAGCCTCGTGTGGTTGGATGACTGGGCTCCTTGATCTTGCTCTCCCACATCCTCTCCCCCTTCCTCTCCCTGGGCGGCCACCAGCACGCCTCCTGGAGCCCCTTCCTCGCCCTCGAGATGTTCTGGCTGGCTGGTGTTCATAGGATGAACCAACTGAAAGATCACTGCTACTCTGCAAATGTATAACGATGCCTATATATAACCTTTACAAAAATTAATAATTAATCACTTAATGAATATCAATGAACTGAACTTAAAATGGTATATGGAATCATGATTTCTTTTTGGACACATGGACTATGAAAAAAACTAAGCTGCAGTATTGTATGTGCAAACAGAGGAAATCCTATAGGAGCTGTCTGATCTGGGTCTACTCTGTTTGCCAATGTGTCAAAGTGAGTCTATATTAAGTAAAGGGTAAGCATTTCTATTTGATCTGATAAGAGGACTACTCCAAATAAGAGAGGAAGAAACACATAAATACTTTGTACATGTATGCATACAATAAGTGAAGATCCAATAAGTTTGGGTGGATAGTCGTGTTCATTCATTTCTTGACCATTTCTTGACCATGTAGATAACTCTTTTATTTATTATTTTCTTCTTTCATAGAAACATGTTTTATTGTAAAATTCAAAGCCGTTTGGTGGCATGACAGAACAAAATGGCCGCCGTGATGAAAGACAAATGGTTTAGATCTGAATCTGAAACAAATACGTTGTAGATCCCAATACTGGGTTTTACACAACGGAAGAAGAGCTCCGCACTCTTTTTTTTTTTTTATCTTATGCTTGCAAATTGATGGATCATGATTGCACATAATATTAAATGAATCGCATTACTGTATCAGTGTTGTTTAACAACAAATCCAACTTATCGCGAAAACTAGAAACTAAGACAAACAATCCAAATTCCTGAGCCGCAAGTTATATAGAAAAATTATTCCTTGGATGAATAACACATCTCATTCATTAATGAAATATTTCAAAATAAATCAGCAATTTTATAAACAAAATAATAAGTAAAATACTCACAGATGAAGTGGAAATCTTCTTCGCGTCAAGTCGAGTTCTATTTTTAATAGCTTGTATGTATATTTATGCAAATTAGGTAGTTTCCGGAACTCACCAGAGACACACGAATTGTTGGCCGTGAAATTCCGTACTTTTTGACACGATCATATCATAGTGGATAATCCTCAGGGATAGACGTATATTTATGTTTTTTTTTGTACCGAGGGTACATCTTAAATGGTAAATGTCCATGATTTGAAACAATCAGGAAGTTTCAATTTATTAGCGCTAAATCGCCATATCTGTAGTATTGCAACTTTAAATACATACATAGGCTTGTGGTACATCTTAGTTATGACACATAAACGTGACTCACGACAAATTCAAGGTATAAATAGGCCATAAAGATTGGTGAGACAAACGATTAAATTCATTTATCCGTAACGCATTGAAGTTTTCTGATTGTTTTGTCCAATCATTCCTTCCAACTATGTGAAGGGTGTTTACTTTATTATCGCCCACTCTTTATCTCACAGTGCCTGGATAGCGTAGTTGTAACGCACTTCGCTTCTTATCAGTGCGTACCGGGTTCGATTCATGTTCACGTTCATGCGAGGGGTAAAGTGGTCGCCCATTCAGACACCTTTTTTTAGGGTTCTCCAGTTTCCTGCCACAATAAGACGTCACCTTCTAGAGCCATCATGAGTGACTTATATATATTGTGATAACTTGTTTCGTAATCGATGTAAAATCGATGCAAAATAAATAAATGCTAAACTTTAACTATTTAAATGGTTCACGTCGTAAACAAATGTATTCCATCTGCAGTATTCAAACATTATATTTAACAATTTAAAATCAATAAACGTGTCGCTTTAGTAAAGACATTTAATTAGACTGAATACACACAAATCAGGGTATCGGTTTATTGATTGAAACTTCCTTGTACATAGCCACCAGTACCTACGTAAGACCTTGTACACTCTCTTGTGCTTATTTGTTTAGCTGTGTATGTGGATATGTCAGGTAGACATATCGATTTCGTTTAAGGTAACTTTTATAAATATTTATTTCAAAGACTTTTTTCAATCACTAATCTGTCGTCAAGTCGTTTCAAAGTATTAAGCTTCTATCGTCAGAAATTTATATGCGCATGTGCAAACGGGCAATTGCAATGTCACACGATTTTTAAGAAATCTATTTTTGAAAACTTATATGCGTTCATAACGCATTTAAATTTGGGTTGGAAAATAATGCGAAAACGGCAGTCTCTCGGGATTTCTAAGACAGCGTAACAAATGCGTCACATACAGTTATAACATTGATTTCTTGTAAAATAGGCGTATTTTTTCGTCACTTTATCATTTTGGAGAAAGACCCTTTAAGAGTTAGTTGATCTCTCTATCATTGATTTGTTTCATCCTATGTATTTATTTTTTTTTACTTCCATGGTGGTATCAAATTTCTATTTAAGAATACTCAAATAAGTGTTATGATAAACGATGATAAATACTCTAAGTGTTTTATCTTTCAGTGACATTTGTTTTCTGGTCCAACGAAATGCATTAGCGTATATTTTGTTTATTATTATTATCATTATTGTTGTTGTTGGTTTCCATCTATTTATATACTTGTTTTCCTTTTTTTAGGTGGATGTTTATCTGATTTAGTAAAAAGCTTAGCTACAGTATTCATACTACAATTTTTTATATAAAACATTCAAAAGACAAGGTAAAGTTGAGCAAACATATCTCAATAACATAACCTGTATACACACAAACACAGGTATCGATTAAATATTCATACTTCCGTTTTAAAACCTCGTTTCGATATATGATAAGCTATCTCCAGATGAACATGACAGGAAGACATATTGTTTAAGATTAAGGTAACTTTTAAATACATTTCAGTGAGTTTGTCAATCATAATAGTGGAAACAATTCACCAAAATTGTCAATCAGTAAAAAAGTGTTGCTAGTTATGATATTTAACTATCATATATTTCATAACTTTTGTTTTATCTTCAGTTCCACTTTCGTTTTCTCATGCTTTGAATTCAAATTATTTTAATCCTCTTATTAGATAAGTTTTCAAACCGAGCATCAACATATACTCTTGATTTGTCATACACATGCACGATGTAGGTTTAATTTTGATCTAAATTAATATATATGTGATGTTGACATATATCAGTTCGTTTGCAATCTTAATGAAGTATCGCTTGTTGTATTTCTTTACATGAAACAAATATGCATGTGGACTGACAATGGACTATAAATACATAAACAATGGCTACACATACATAGTTTATGTTTATTTTGTGATAATCGAGATCAGATAGCAATTATTAATAGGTGGTGTTGATAAAAAGATAGTCAGAATGGCATTATTTTCAGTTAAGGTTATGGTGTGTGTTGGTTTGAATTTTGTCAGAGAGAAAGAGATAACTACTTATTAAATATTAGGTTAAAACAAGTACATGTTTTACGCCGGGAATATAGAAACAAAATGTATATCGATTCTTTTTAAACCAACGTCTTTACGAATAGATTTTCATTCATATATCCAAAAGTATTTCACAGTTTGTGTTGCTTTATTTTTAAACTACATTACAATGTCACGCAATAGTTAATTGATACATTAAATGTATATAAGTCACCCATTTTCGTAAACAGACTTTCGACAAGTTCATCGTGCTATGATACAAGATACAGTATCAAGTACAGTTGCCCGTTTTATTGTGCCATGTTTACAGTTTGTTACCTATCATCCATAATAAAAGAAAATCGCTAAAAGTGAAGTTAATATGAAATTAGTCTCATTACCATTATTTCATGTTGTTGTTTTATTGTGATTAAGATGCCGGCACATTTTAGATATACATCGAAATAAATACTAAATCGGTTTATTGAACAAATCTTAAGTTAGAAAATACGAGTACTAATACTGTCCATAGTACGTTTTTAAGGGCGCTTATCGTCATAATTGAACTGCAAGAGGCACTAGTACTAATACTATCCATGTTTAAATTTAAATGGCGTTAATTATAAGGGCGCTTAACGTGATATTTGAACTGTTAGTGGAAGGACAGATATCGTAATAAATATTTTCAGACATAAATAGTAGTTTGTTTATTTTAACCCACGTATTTTGTTATTGTATTAAAAAAGATACATGAGCATTATGCAATAATAATTGTATTCCAATTTGGCGGGTGTTTAGAGTTAACATCTCCTCGCAAATGTATGTAATGAAATAATGATGATGGCATACTTTCCATATATTGTACAAATAAAAATCAAAGGTTTATTACTTGGCGGCAAGCCATCGGACTAACTAATAGATGTTTAGATACATATGGATATTTTCTCTTAGCGTGTGCCGCCGATTTGAGTCCGCCCCGTGACCGCAATCTATCTATCTATCTATCTATCTATCTATCTATCTATCTATCTATCTATCTATCTATCTATCTATCAGCCCATCCGTCCATCCATCCATCCATCCATCCGTCCGTCCGTCCGTCCGTCCGCCTGTCTGTCTGTCTCTCTAGTTGATATTGACTGGTGTTTTAAATACTGATAATAACTAATTTATCCCTCGGTTATATATAATCGTGCCCACATTATAATTTATTGAAGAGAAATCTTCATTTCAGTCTCACATGTACATTTCCACTGACAATACGTTACTCTAATCATAGTTAGTTTATAAGTTATGTATCCCTGTTTTACTTAATTGTCGTTTATTGTTTATTGTTTTTGTTGTTTATCGTTTATCTCATTGTTATGATTAATACACATTTCATCTATACGATAAGTACATACAAAGGTTAATGGTAGAGCTTAGTTATGACACACGCACGTGACTCACGATAGACTCAGGAATTAAAACAATCTGAAGGATTGTTGAGACAAACGATGAATATATATACTCTTTTATCTGCCAGTGCTATTTAATATCCATCCGTAACGCATTGATGTTTTCTGAATGTCTTGTCCAATCATTCCTTCCAACTATGTCGGGCAACCATCTTGATTACGTTTGAGGTTACTTTTATAAATAGTTATTGCAATCACTAGTTTGCATTCAATTTAGAATACAGAACGATAAGTTACCGGTGCTACTGTTTATAATATTTAAACCTCAATGTGATGACGAATGTTTTTTTTATCTTACATGCCACTTTCAATATCGATTGGTCTGAATTCAAAATAGTATTTTCATTAAACGAGCCTTTAAAACAAATTTCAATTTATATTGCGCGATGTGTCCAATTTAGGCCACTAGGATTGGAAATCTGGAATATTTTTTCTTATATCAATTTATACATTTTTCCTCAAAGACCATACGCGGTTCAAATTGATGAACACATTTACAAACACGAACTTTTTTCCTTAACATGATCTGAAGGACCGTTTGAAATTTTTACAAAAAAAAAAACTTCTCACTAATATAGCTCAATTTTATACGGTTGTTTATAATAATGTTGAATCATTGGGTACCATGCTATTGGCGGTGTTTATATTATTATTTTCGTATATGCAACTATTCAACAATTGAGGAGCGCTTAGACCCAAAGAACAAGGAGTTCGTGCCTTTATTTACTGGTTGAAATGCTTTATTTGTATTTCAAAAAAAGATATAACTGAATTAACTATCTATTTTATTCAACTATAGTATAAGCGGCAATGTAACGACAGCTGCACGTAACTCATACAAATAATTAGAACGTCAAACATCTCTTACAATTGTTACAATCATAAATTAAATAGACGAAGGTATAGGTGTGCATAACTTAAATACACACACGGATATCGATTAAACATTTTAACTTCCTTGTAAGAACCTCGATTTGATATGACTAGCTATCTCCAGGTGTCCATGGCCGGGAGACATATTGTTACAGTTTGAGCTAACTTTTAAATGCATTTCAAATAATTTGTCAATCGTAATCTTGGAAACAATTCATCAAACATTAAGATCAGTAAACAATTTTACCAGTTATGCTATTTGAATATCATATATATTATCTAAATCTCCATTTTCATTTTTGTATGCTTTGAATTATTTCTGTCGTCTTATTTAATCAGTTATCAAATCGAGCACCAACGTATAATCTTCAATGTGTCATGGACGTACTCGAAGTAGTTTTAATATCGATCTAAATATGTATGAGACTTTGAAAGATATCAGTACTTTTCCTGTTTATTAAATTATGTCCTGCAGTATCTTTTTAACAAAGATCAGACGTGCATATAGACAAGTCTGGCCATGAAATATAAATACATAGAACAAAAATGGCTCAGAGCTATATATCATTGTTCATTTATATTGATCTAAATATGCATTTGTGATGTTAAAAGATATCAGTAGGTTTGCATTTTTAAATGAGTAATCTCGTTTGGTATCTTCATTACTAAATAATATTCATGCATGTAGACTGACAATGAAATATAAATACATAGAATAAATCTGGCTTAGAGCTATGGTTTATGTTTATTTTGTGGAAATAGAGATCCGGGTCAGAAAGCAAATCTTTATATGTATTGATGGAACTAAACGCAGGGTTGTATTATTTTCAGTTTAAAGCGTTTTGGTGTTATTCTTTGTTTTTTTTTTTATTTTATCTTTATATATATATTTTTTTTTTTTGGGGGGGGGGGGTGGGGGGTGGGGGGCAGTTTTCTATACTCTTGTTTTTTAGGAAAACATGACAACATATCTCAGAAATAAGTTATGTTAATCTCTTGCCAGGGAGAAAAAAAGAGAGCGACTTATTTTATACTGGGTTTAAACATGTACAAGTTTAAGTTCATGTTCATTCTAATCGCCAATAAAATATCACTGTTTACAGTGTCACTCAATAGTTAATTGATACCTATATTGTATATTAATCAACCATTTTTGTAAACAGACTATCGACAAGTTAACCGTGTTATGATATAAGACACACTATGAAGTACAGTTGCCCAATTCATCGCGACATGTTTACAATTTGTCTTCTATCATTTCTAATATTAATAGTGAAGAAATTATAAAATCGCATTAACATTTTTTGTTTATTTTGTGATTAAGATGCTGGCACATATTAGATATATATCGATATAAGTCAATAATAAAACGATTCTTTGCAGGTATATTGAACAAATCACTTGTCAAATAGTAAGTGGGAAATATGAGTAAATAATACAGGTTATGCTTAAGATTTTAATGGTGTTCCATTTTAAGAGCGTTTATCGTAATAACTGAATTGCTAGAGGCAGAGGACAATTCGTGATAATTTTTTCAGATATGAATACTCATTTATCCCTGCCACGTATTTTGTTACGAAATAAAAATGTATGTGCATTATGCAATTATAATTATCTTCTATATAAGATATACAGAGGTTATTTAATTTGCCGTGTGTTGACTGTTTACATCTCCTCGCAAATGTATGGAAGGAAATAAAGATGAGGATATCAATTTCATAGATTGTACAAAAAACCAAAGGTTTATCATTTGGCAACAAGCCATCGAACTAACCAATAGGTGTTTAGATATAAATACTTTCTCTTAGCAACCGATTATCGTTCGCCCCGCAACCACGATTTATCTTGCCTTCATTTACTTGTTGAAATTACACTGGTGATTTACTCAATAAAAAACATGATTTGACGGTCAGCTATATATAACCGTGCCCACATTGCAAATTATTGTAACAAGCTACATTTCAATATCCCGGTACATTTCCACTGACGGCGCATAACTTCTTGCTATCATTATCATTTGTTGGGTACACATACATGATTTACTTTAGTGTCACCCACTCTATATCTCTCTGTTTTGATTAATATACATGTAATCTATACGTTAAATACATACATAAGCTAGTGATAAAGATTAGTTATGACACATTCACGTGCCTCACGACAAATTCAAGGTATAAACAGGCCATAAAGATTGGTGAGACAAACGATTAATAGTATACTCTCTTATCATTCGTGCTATATTTCGTTCTTCCGTAACACATTGCCGTTTTCTGAATGTTTTTTTAACAATTCCTTCCAACTATTTAAATGATGTTTTATTTTATTGTTGCCCACTCTATATCCCATGGTGCCTGTAGATGTAACGTGTTTCGTTTTCACCAAAGCGTAGCGTGTTCGATTCCTGGTCTCGTTGATGAGAGTTCACAGTAATCGCCCGAGCAGACACGTGTATTCCCCCTCCCCTGTTTCTCCGATTTCCTCCCACAATAATGAACTGATGGGCCACCATGGAGAGCCATCGAGAGTGATTTACGTAGTTGTGATAAATTGTTTCGTAATCAATGTAAAATAAATCAAGTTTAAACTCAATCTATTTAAATGGTTTATGTCGTAAACGAATACATTAGATCGGCAGTATTCAATCATTCCCTTTTGCTGATAAAAAACACGTGTAGCTTTAGTAAAGACATTTAACTAGTCTAAATAAACACAAGCCCCAGATAACAGTTTAAGTATTTAAACTTCCATGTATATGGTTCATAATACCACCCTGTACATTCTCTTCTCCTGATTTGTTTAAAATAAGTTTTGGGTTATTTTAATATTTATCTCCCACATTTTTCATCATTTCTTTTGCATTTGATTTAGAAATTGCCAATCAATTTTACTGATTATACTATTTAAACCTCAATTTGATTTGATAACTGATTTAGTATCGTATGTGCCACTTTCGGTCTCAAAAATATTTTCTGGAAACGAGTTTTTTTTTTAAACAAACTTCACATCATTATTCTGTATTTGTCCAATTTACACGAAGTTTTATACTAATCCTTTTGCATTTTTTTTTCTAATAGAGAGCAAATCCCTTATAATTTTAAGGTTATTTTATTTATATAGGAGGGTAATACACGTGAGAAAGTAAACACCCTGCAACATAAAAGAATGCAATAATGATTATCATATGTCCACAACATCTTCACAACAACAAATTTAAATTACTGAATCATATTCACTATATTTCTACGAAAGTATTTATATTTTATCCTGATCATATGTACTTCTTATTAAAACAAATCCGTCTTAAAGTTTCACCCAACATAAATTTATTTTTCCTAATAAGACATGTAGTCTTTTTGTCTCTACATATAGACATTCAAATGTCATGAAACGAGAGTCCAAGAAACACAGTTTTCGAATTTTTACTACAATTGAATCTATTAATAAATGCCAATCCCGAATCATCTTTCCATGTATGCTTTTCGTGTTGACTTCTCCCAATCTCCATCTTACTAAACGTGCTAAAATGGAGCGTCTAAGATACATAGATCGATCGGTGTAATTTTATTTTACACGTATGTATTTTTAGTAACCACATTACCAAAACGACCTTATGTCCTACTAAGACACCGTTTACAGGACGATACTATAAATGATACAGAACGTTCAAGAAGTCAGTATATTACGTTGTATTACAAGTAAAATAGACAGATAAATAAATAAAGAAATAAATTAAAAAAAGAACATTTTGACAAAATCAAAATCAGATTGGTAACTGAATAACATAAAGGTCACCAGCCCACAATAGCGCAATACATCATGTTACAATTGAAAAATACAGGGTTACGATTTTCAAACCGTCTTTCACCGTCATAATGGCATATGTTTTTGTTTACGGCTGGTACAGACTCAAGAAAAATATCAAAGTATATATACAGTATACTTTTTAAGTACTTAACTACAATCAACAATACGAAACTCATGCAGTTCAACTCCCATCTGTGTCATTAGCTCATCTTTCTAATATTGATGTGATCATGAGATATTCTAATATAAAGGTCCTGAAGAGATATAAGTCGCCAATTTCTTGATTGTAATAATAATTTTACTGGTTACATGTATTTTTTGCCACCATTAAACCAAAATAGATCTTGTCATCAACCCAATGCATTAAAATACATGATATTAATTCATCCATGACAATGGTATTGAGATTGGTCACACAGAAGTTACATGTTCTGTATTCCCTAAAAATTCCAGCATGGCGTCCAATTTCAATATTAAATTTATGGCCTGAACATCTGAAACGTGCTAAACTTCATTTGAACTTGAAAGGAACGTTAATCAAAATATACTTTTCAGGTTCTTATGAATGTAACAATCACATTTTGAAGAATTTTCAAAATCGTTGTGCCATGCTTGCCCAACACAGTCCTCTTATCTTTGTCTGAATTGTAAAATAATAAATTTACATCCCTAACCATTTTGGGGATAACCAAACAAATCCAAATCCAATCTAAGTAAAAGTTATTTTACCCTCGTGTCCCAGTTTGTTTTGCCTTAATCATCATGCAATTTCAACATTTTATATAAAAACATGTAGATATCTAGTAGTTAGTGTCGGGAATTATTCAAAGATTACACCTATATTTCATACGTTTAATAGCAGTCCAGCATTTACAATTTAGGAGTAAATAATAAACCCATATATTTATAAAAAGTGGTAACATTTATCACATTTTCATATAAATCCATAGTTCGTAGTGATGTAACCCCCCATTTCTGGACTTAGACAATAACAGATTTTAGAGATCACAGGACATTTGATCCTGTATTTTTACAAGATACACTGGAGCTTACAACTCCAAGTCAGTAAATGTTTGCATCAGTCCTTTAAATCATTTGGAGGACCATGATCATAATTAAATGAATGATGATGGATAACCTTAAGATGCGATATGTTCATGCCCACCTTAATGTACAGTGTGGATATTATCATACACCATCTCGGAATCGTCATCTTTATCTACATCTTAATGTACAGTGTTGATATTATCATACACCATCTCGGAATCGTAATCTTTATCTACAGAATTCCAGAGTAAATTATGAAAGTCGAGACTGCTTTCTTATTTTCATTCCGTAACTTCTAAATAAACCGTTGTTAACGAATATCATCAGTACAATAATAATCATTGTCCATACAGTTATACAGGGGTGGTTTTAAATTATGCAGGTGTTTACACGACGTCGTAAATGTATAAAGTGCAATACAGTGTAATAATATTGTTTGACAATATCAACCTGAGACATTTAAATGTACAGTGACCTTTCTTCGGCAGTTGTCGGTTTCCGAAGTCAACAATATATAATAAAAATCATGGACTTTTAAGTATGCATGGTACAATGTGTATGGCTGTTACTCATAAGTTTTTGTGTATCATACGCTCTGCTAGTCTTAATGATAAGGAGCTAGTGTTTGAAGCCGAATGTTGTGGGTTCGAATCTAGCTCAGACAATACATGTTTTTCATACTTTTTATTTATTTTGACAATTATTTAATAAATGTAATTCATGTACATGTGAATCACACGTTCATAGCACGATCGAAATAATTATACAAATTAACACTTTAGAAGTTTTCCTCAATACTCGACTGCATATATGAAAAAAGAACATAGATAAAAAAAACCCCAGAAACATGTTTATTAACATACATATCCACCACCAGGCCTGGATCGAAACTGATTTTTCCGCGTGGGGGTGGGGGGGGGGGGGGGGGGGCAAAATTAAATGTGATGTGAGTGCTTGGGAAGTCCGGGGCATTCTCCCGAGAAAAAATGATTTTAGTGTGATGGAGATGCATTCTGAAGGGTATTTAGGGATAAAAGGAAGAGTATTTATTTTCTTTAAATCCGATATATATTTTGAAACTTGAAGGCCAAAATTTCTTCCAATGGCACCAATTAGGTTTCGGGATCGGTCCTCTGAACGTTCACTCATGTTTTGGCTATGGACAATGGCTTTGTATTATCGGGGATGGCTCCCGATGTTCGGGAAAGTTCCAGCGGACCTTCTCCGATGATCGGCGACATGAGGTGCCCCGTAGCTTCACCGAATTTGAAACAACATCTAGAGAATATCCCCGTAGATTAGGGGATGTATCGTTGAGTACCTGTGAACCATCTAAGGTGTCTCGGGGAAGATTATGGAGATTTTTAGAATTTGATGACGGAATTAAGAGACAAAATCAAAGGAATACTTTTTGGGGTTTATGAGGATGCCCCCAGCAATGTCCCATCGCCTACTTGACCGTCGCAGCCTAAAATCAAAACAGCAACATATTTGAATGTTTGCAATTATTCTGAGTTTCAAATCAAACACAAGATCTGGAATGTGTCACAGAAAGGTCGCCGAACCTTCGAATATCCCTGAATGCTTACCCACCGCCACCTCTGATACTTCGGCGAGACATCATAAAAGCCAAGGGGATTCCTCGGAGGAAGAAATATTTCGCGGAAGCTCCGTGAATGCTTCCCTATGACTCTACATGGCTCGCGACGCTCTCGAAGCTTACCGGGGACACCGAGGAACCTGTCCTTTAAACGATTTTTTTTTGTCAAAAACGTCTAAGGAAATAAATGTTGGTATTAATTTCGAACTTGTTAATTTTTGTCTTATTGTCTTCTTGTCGATCTGAAATCAGTCTTCACACAGAGATTCCAAGAAAAAATTCAGGCGTACGTTTTAAGGTCGGACGGATGCAAAAGGTGTGGGCCCCTCCCGTGTGTCGATAGTTTGTACATTTATAATTTTAATTGACACATACTGGGGATACGTGCCCCCCGATGAAATTTTCGTGAATTGGGTTATTGTTGTGCTCTGTAGTGGAAATCCCCATTGTGTGCCCATTGTTCCTCACCCAACCAGTCACCAGGCCCCTCCTGTTTCCAAGACCCCTACTGATAGAGCATCATCTGTCACATGGTAACATCACATAGTGACCGTGACTGCTTTAATCCGAATCTGTCAGAAGCGTTCACTGTATACTGTTTTTTTAACAATTAAGCGCCTGAATGTCAAAGGTGTAAGCTAAAGTCCGACAGGTTGTTTTAAAAAATAGTTTACCTAACTTTAAGGGAGTCACAACCGAATAGTCACTTTGAAGAATTAAAAAATAAACAATAGTGTTGTGTTTCATGCTATACGTATACCTCTATGCAAAATGTAAACAAAATTCACCATCCCGTTTCATTTTTTCTTTTATTGTATCATTTTTAGAAATAAATAAACAACAACAAATAAATATTATGTCCTCTACTATCCGCAATTAGGATCTGACAACATCGCATTAGGGGTCACGTCAGATTGACCTTTTCAGTATTTCATATGCATAAACAAGTGCTCGATTTTAAACCAATTAAATAGCGCAATTCTGATTTCGGTAAAACATTTGTCACAGGGTGAGAAAAAATGTGCAGCTTGACCGGGACTCGAACCTGGGACCTCATTATTACAGGCGAATGATCTACCGTCTAAGCTACCCGGCCGCTTAGACATCTTTCTATCCTATTGTGAGATTGTTGCGGTTACTTCCCCCTGATATGACTTGAACGATTCTGTAGCCGCCAATTTGATTGGCTTATGCAAAGGTCATCTGAGACGACCCTCTGTACGATGTGGTCAGATCCAGTTAGCATACTGAATTTGATTTTAATGAGATTGCTTCTTATTCCAACTATAACTAACAAGTAACTGTTGATGCACGCAACACATGGATCCCCCATACCGGTGAGGTACATATTTTTTCCGTTACCATAGCAACCAGAATTTTGGTCCGAGAAAAATATCAAAAACAAAAAAATAAAAAAGGGGGCGTGCAGAATCTCAATACTGCCATCTATTCATATACCGAGTTTCATAATATTATCCTTAAACGGTTTTTAAGTTATCGCGGGATCCAGATTTCCGGACATCCGGACAAACAGACATAGAAGGGCAAACCTATATTCCCCTCCGGTGTAAACAACGGTAGGAAACTAATAAAACTATAAAATATTGCTAAAATCAGGATTTTCATTTTTTTTTCAACTTCCAAATTTTACATATGCAGATAATGACCAATAAGTAGAACAGAAAGAAAACGTTTGACAACTACTGGGATTCGAACCCACAACCACTAGTTTCAAGGCATTTGATAGTAATTTTCGCCTATCTATGGATGTGTGTGATTACCTTTAAAAAAACTCCAATTTCCTCCCAAGATACCCCTCAGAATGCATCTCCCCTAGCCCACCCCACCCACCAGTTAAACAATTCTGGATCCAGCCCTTCTAGTAACCAGTGTTGCCGGAAAACGTGTCCTATGGCTTCACACGGCCTTTGCCCCTATCAAGATCGAAAGATCGACCCTGCTTAAACGCTGAAGTCTAATTACACATGTGTATCTAGTTCAGCATATAAATCCTGTCGACAATATTTATTTACTCGTAGCTTTATGCGCTTCGTTTAGGTGTACATCTGTGTTTATCTTTAGTGTCGCCTACTTTATATCTCACAGTTGGATTAATATACATTTGATCTATACATTAGTGCATAAAAAGGTTATTGGTAAGGTTTTATTATGAAACCTGCACGTGACTCACAATAGACCCAGGAAATAAAACGGTTCTTTAAAATTGTTGAGAAATAGGACGAAAATCTATATTTACTCGGTTTTAACTTTCAGTGTTATTTCTATTTTTTTGCCGTTTTCTGGATGTTTTGTCCTACTATTTCTCCCATTTTTTTTTTAAATTGTGTTTTATTTTAATGTCAACAACTCTCTGTCTCCAAGTGGTTGGACAGGACAGGTTGTAACGCGATTCACTTCTCACCAATGCGTACCGGGGTCGATTACTGCTCACCTTCATTGGAAGGTACAGTGGTCGCCCGTCTTCTCCGTGTTCTCAGGTTTCCTCCCACTAAATTACCACAATTGGTTGCAAACTTAAGCAATTTATATTGTTCAAGTCGTAAACAAATGCATTAGATTTGCAGTATACAAACACTCTATCTAACATTATAAATTCAATAAACGTATAGCTTTAGTAAATATATTTTACTTGACTGAATACACACACACCGAGATATCAGTTTAAGCATTTAATCTTCCGTGTACATAGCACACAAAATGACCGTGTACTCTTGTCTAGTCTGGTTCCCGACTTTCAGTAATAAGGGGAAGGTACTCCAGACTAACTCTTGTCAAACTGTATATTTGGCCATGTCGGGCAGACATTTTGATTAAGTCTGAGGTAATTTTATATGTTTTTCAAAGACGTTTTCACCCACTAGATTGCATTTAAGATTGTTTTAATAAGTTACCGATTTAATTGTTATTTTCACTCTAATTTGACAACTTGTGTTTTATCATGTTATATTTGCCACTTTCGGTTTCGATTTTTTTTAATACAAATTGATATTTTATGAAACGAGGCATTTAAAAAATTTCCAAGGAAAAAAAAATTTATGACAATATTTCAGAGAGGTTTCATCATAGCTAAGTGGATAAGTGGCTGGCAGAAATATGCCACCATAATACGGCAAGTAGAACACTTTCGTGTTATCCGCTTTGGTGTCGTAACATAAAAACAACAACTGCCTTTTAGTGCCCACTACTGTACGTTCACTTAAGTTACTGGATATTGTGCTTCTTTTCAATTTAGTCGGTTAAATTATGTGCATATATTCACATAAGTATTTGGACAAAGGCATGCTATCCAGTTAATAATTCATTAAAAATTTTAAAAAGAGTTACATATTCAATTATTACATGGTATGCTGGCATATTTCTGCCAGCCATTTATCCACTTAGCTATGTCGAAACTTTTCTGAAAAAAAATCATATATTCAGTTATTTTCTGGCAAGTAGAAAACTTTCATGTTATCCTCTCAGGTATCTTAACAGGACAAAACTACTACTGCCAGCCAGCCATAAATTATCTTAAAATAACTGGATGTCTCGCCTTTTTTCAAGTTCATCAGTTAAATTATGTCCCCTCTACTGTCAATCACATATTTACTTAGGTTAACTGGTTATCATGCTTTTTTCCAGATAATTATATGAAAAATGCAGTTTTGTCTTAAGATACCTAAAAGAACAACACGAAAGTTTTCTACTTGCCAGCTAACTGAATATGTAACATAGTTTTAGAAAAGTTTCGACATAGCTAAGTGGATAAGTGGCTGGCAGAAATATGCTACTGTAGATAACAACCTTTTTTCACATAATTATCTGGAAAAAAATCATGATATCCCGTTAACCTAAGTGAACATGTGGTTTGCAGTAGTGGGCACTAACAGACAGTTTTGTCCTGTTAAGATACATAAGTGGATAAATTTAAAAATGTTCTACTTGTCATATAGTAACTGGATATTAGACACTTTTTCAGAAAAGTTTCGACAGAGCTAAATGGATGAGTGGCTGGCAGATATATGCCACCATACAATATACACGACATTTATACTTATCTTTATGTAACTTTTTTCTGTTCTGCAAGTCCCCTCTCACTTTTAAAGTTGTTTTATTCATGTCGTAGAGTCATTAGCATGAAAAAATACACTCAGCAATAAACAACGATCAAATAATGATTAGCACATCATTTCTAGCAGCTCAGGTGTCATTTATTTCCTTAGCTGGGAATAAATAGTCATGTAACCTGTTAAGACACTTTATAACTAATAAAATAATGTTATCACAATTCGATTTGTACATGTTGGTAAAACCTTGTTGTAGTATAATTCAAATTCAAGAATGTGATACAGCACCCCACGTTTCAATTTTGACTAGATCGGTTGAAACAATGGATTAATATATATATAAATCATAGTCACACCATATCGTTCGATGCAGTTTAAGAAATAATCAACCACTATGACTTGATGTGTATTTATCCAAAGTTTCGAGTTCAGGTGAATACCATTTTATCATGATGGCGTATAATTATACGCAACTAAATGAGAAACGCGTGGTTGAATACACAACAAAATACAGATAGACATGCATTGTTTTTTTTTTGTTTTTTTTTCCCTTAATTTATTTCTATTAAAAAATTCCAAAAAGAATTCAAAAATTTTTTTATATATCTTTTATAATTCGATACTCTAACTATACAAATGACAGACGGAAATGTGCTGCTTACATTCTTTACATTTATTTTCAAATCATCCTCTTTTATCAATGTTATTAAATTTACTGTTCCCTATAAATTGCAAAATGGACATCAAGTTGTATATCGGCTTTTTTACTTTGTTATTGTAAATGTCTGCGACCTTTGTGTATTTGCGAATTTACACACATAAATTTTTCTTCTTTCTGTCTAGAGCGAAAGGTGTGAATCGGGTTAGAATATTTATTAAAATGCACAGAATTTGTTATGGAATCAGGCCAATGACGTGTCGAGTATATACACTGTAATGTTTGGTAAGATTTTGATGAAGTGCACAAGCGTACTTGTCTTATCAATAAAGATAAAGGGTAGGATGCACACCCAGGGAGTGCATTAAAGTTGACCAGAAAGCCATTTCGGGAGTTTTTTTTTTAGTATGAAGATTCTCACCAAGTGTATCTAAATAAGTTAAAGTGTTAGTATATACTTCCCTTTTTTTAGAAAGATTCATATTTTGTTCCATATAAAGCGATTTAAAATGAATACATTTTTAATTGTTGCCATACCGTAATCAATTCAAATATGGACATAAGCTATTTGCTGCGAAACTGTCTTGTAAATAAAATTACATTTTTAAACATTCCTTAAGTGTCACAAACAATAGCTTATTGCAGTGTATTAGGTGGTTTTATGTTAATTTCAAGGAAACATATACAAAGTTTTATTATCTGTAATTGTGTTCTTTTAAAGTATTCTCTCTCTGACTCTAGCGTGAATGTAAACGAAGAACAAATCACTGTCATGTCTATAAGGGCATATCATGTCTTATGTTAAATAGAGTATCCGGTATTTGAGACAACCATGTACATATTTTGCTGCTCAAAGAAATCTAATTATGACACTATGAAGTCATTTGTCTATTTAACTTTTTTTTAAATAAGAAAGACAAAATGAGCTTCCTTACTCACTGCTGGATTTAAAACTAGGATATAGCGAAAATAGAAACTAAGTGAAATAAAGGTATTTACTATATTTTTTAAATTTACATTTTTTTAGATCAACAATTAAGGTATGCCATATGGGCAGCATTTAAAATCCAAACCCATGTTAATTCAACATGTGTATTTAGATTATTGTTGCTTCCGTTGAATTTTCATTTTCCGTCTTGATACATTTTCTCCTACAAGATGTCATGTGAAACAATATCATAACACGTTTGGGTTATTTGAATCGCTTTATTGTATACTGTATATATGCGCAGAAATAATACAATATTTTATTATCGTGTAAAATATGAACGATTTTTAATTGATAATCCTTAAATACTTTACTGCATATAGACGCATTGGCAAACAAAACAGACCCTGATCAGAAAGCTTCTATAGGAGCTATTGATCACGGTCTCCCCCGTGTGCTCATACATTATTATAACACAGTTTATTCACAGTATGTTTGGCAAAGAAAAATCTATTATTTCATATACCGTTTTAATTTCAGCAAATTAATACTCTTCACGCCATAAATTTGTTTGTGAATATTTATGGCGTAATTAAAGGGTAAAATATAAATAACATGTTCACCTTGACAAGAAAATGCCTGTTCAATAGAATCAATTTATGTATGTTATACCATTGTCATAACGTGCATTTTATCGGTTGTTTTACGTTTACAATTTATTTACTAGGTTGGACAATGGAGGTGTCTGGTCGAAAGCAAGATGAGGTGGATGACCCAGTCGCCGGTTCCCAGAGCTTCTATGAACTGACATGTGAGCCATGTATCAGAGAGGAAGGCAAACATCTCAAGGCCGTCGCATACTGCCTCGGCTGCGAGTATTACTTCTGCAAAGCATGCGTCAAGTTTCATAAGCGTTTTGGTCTAAAAGACCATGTGCTTCTTGAGGGAGATAAAATGCCGAAGACTAAGCCTGCAAAAGGAAATGTTGTAACAGTCAAGCAGGAAGACGAATGCAGTGATAGGTGCGATAAGCATCGTGGAGAACTGGTAAAGTATTATTGTCAAGATCACAAAGTAGTTGGATGTATGGACTGTATTACACTTGTGCACAAATCGTGCTCTGGGACACAGTTGATATCTGAAATAAGTCGTCAAAAAGAGGCAAACCAGCTGTGTGATTCATTTAAGATCAAACTTCAAGAGTTATCAGCAACCATTAATGGGTTTCTAAAGGAATCGGGTGTAAATAAAAAAGAGGTAGACAAACTATACCAAGTGGCATTGAGCAACCTCAGAAAATACAAATCCGAAATTGTAGAAGCATTAAACGCCTTAGAAAAAGTCATCGAAAAAGAGGCAAGGATACAGAAGGAAGCAGACATGAAAGCTATGGATGAAATTTCCGTCTCCTGTAGAACTATTTCAAAGAATATATCTGATGTTGAAGCTGAATATGATGCATTGAAAAATGGAAACAAGATATCACAGCTGTTTACTCTCGTCCATAGGGCCAAATCACAACTACAAGCATGGGAAAGGCAAAGTAGAGATATAGAAATGAAAAACAGAATTCAAAGGTATACCTTTGAACCAGAATATTTGGTTCGCGATACATTACAGAATCCAGAAGGACTGGGCAAACTGATCCGAAACCAAATAAAAAATAAGCAGGCAGGAGAAGTTTCAGCTAAAAGCATGACCCCAAGGCCTAGGAAGGGACAGGTATATTTTCATTGAAATCATTCCCTTCTCCTATATTTGCGCCGTTGCTTTTAGCTTTATTAAAGTAAGGTCAATTTTCAAAGTCGTATACCCATGTATATCCATGAGATGGTATTACTCGACTGAAACACAATTTATCATTTAATGCATATTTATCTTAATACATGCAATATTTTAACTTTGCAGAAACTTAATACATCTAAGGTATGAAAAGCTTTTTAAATTAGTCATTGCAAAATAGTTGTTATCTTTGGAATGTATTACGTCCTTTGTGAATGAAACTCCAATCTGGCTACTCTAATGAATGCATATATTAACTTGTACCTAAAGAAACATATGTTCATCTGTCCTTTGGTCCCGAACGTTTGACTCGTGATATGACACAGTATCCATATGCAAACACAGTAAACTTGATCCAACCCAAGTAACAAATGAGCAGTCAGAGGATATTTCAGCTAGAAACAAGGCTCCACATTTGTATAATGGACGTGCATGTTTTAATTGACATTATCGATCAATACTATCCTTTAATTGCGTCGCCTTACCATTTTCTCAATTGCCACAGATATATGGATCTATAGAAATAGTGTCTTCCCATGAATGAAACTTATAGGGCTAACTTAAATATTAAAATTTTAGGTATGCAGAGTTATTTTAATTCACTATTGCAGAATAGTGGTTCCATTTCGCTATGTTTAAATAGGGTTTATATCGTTCGTGAACTAATACTAATTTTTTTATTTGTTTTTAAACAATTGCTTAATTATATTTCAATGTGGTATGCTGAAAACAGAGTAGATGGCTATGTCCAAAATGCGGTTCAGGGACCCAAAAAGTCGAATTAGCATGTGGTCACGAGTTATGTCAAGACTGTGCTAGAGAGCAAATAAACCACGAGAAACCATGTTCAGACTGTGGTGTTATAACGGGTATCTATCTATCTATCTATCTATCTATCTATCTATCTATCTATCTATCTATCTATCTATCTATCTATCTATCTATCTATCTATCTATCTATCTATCTATCTATCTATCTATCTATCTATCTATCTAATAACAGTGATATTGTAATGGATAAAGAATGTATAATTTCATAAGTAATATTCACATATTAGAGAGAAAATACTGTAGGAACTGCAATAATTATATTAATAATACTAAGTAAACAAGTATGTGTATTCATATTTACACTCACTATATTTAAATTTTAATTATTGATTTTATTTATATTAATAAAAACTGTTATTTTTTCATCATCTAAAAGTATCTCTTCATTTATGATAGTTTGATACATTTTTTTAACGTGTGTGCATTTGGATTGTTATCAATACAATTTCCGTACCAGGTAGCCAACCTCAAGGCTCATTGGACACTACGGATTTTGGGACTAACTATATAGCAATGACGTTCCAGTTTCGAGATGGGATTCAGAAGGTAATGTTTCTAAATTAAATACAGTTATAATATCAAAATGCAAATTAAAATTCAATTGGTTCAATTTATGACAAACGTTATTTATCAACATTATTTGAATAATTTAACTGACTTTTTGATTTCAAAACACGTTTTAAAGGCATACGTGCACAATGCAGTTATTAAAGATGGGATGAATAAAGAACAAAGATAAACTTGCTTAATAATTATTATTGAAATTTAAGGACAACCAAAATATATAGTGGAAAAACCCGGCCTTTTACTTTCTGTTTTAACCAAATATGGGTGTTTTAAAATACCAGTGAACTCTGGGAACAGTATTTCACTAGTTAATTAATTAGGTTGAAAATTGTTTGAATATAATGTCAATATAGATATATATTGTGCGAACTAGGCTGTGCGCGCAAGAATCTGCCCCCAGGGATGGAACAGTTCACGAGTTGTTGAAGCCATGACGAAGGGGGGGGGGGGGGCGTAAGATGACGACCGAATACAGGTCCATTAGGCACGGCACCTAAAGATATAAACAAACAGCAGCAAACCAACCAGGCAAAAAACAAAATTATGCATAGACTTTATTTTAATCTAGAACTACTAATTGATAATTAAACAACAAGGAATTGCACAAATTTACAGTTATCTCATAAGCAAAAAACAAAATTCCAGGAATAAAAAAAATACAAAATTAAAATGTCTCATAAAATGGGCTGGGTGGGCGGGTCATTAGAAATATTATGAAGATGGCTCAGATATAAACATATTTTTGAACCCACAAATTACCAAACAGATACAAATGGCTGCCGCTGAAAACCGGAAAGGGCGGATTACGGTGTAGCGTGAGAAAAGCACGCCTGAATAATTACTAGACCAGAGGGGGGGGGGGGGAACAGAGGTATAACAGCGACAGATCACCACTTCAATAAAGGGATTTATGTCGATAAACGACAAATCCCATTATTAAAGATGGGATGAATAAAGAACAAAAATAAACTTGCTTAATAATTAGTATTGAAATTTAAGGACAACCAAAATATATTCATATATATATAGTGGCAAAACCCGGCCATGACTTCAATTTTACTTTCTGTTTTAACCAAATATGGGTGTTTTAAAATACCAGTGAACTCTGGGAATATAGACAAATGATGAAAATTAAAACTAGCCATGATAATTTTCTAAAACTTGGCATGATTATAGAAAAGTTCACTAAGACAAATATGTAAAAAAATGTAGGATATCGTTCAATTTTTTTGAGTTATCTGCCCCGGAATGTTAGGGTTTTCACTATTATATGTCACATTCAACTCAAAATTTAACCTATCGATAGCTTATTTTATTTCAAACTTGTGTTTGCTGTTTCATTTCTAGGCATTATGCTAAGTTAAACAATTTTGTTCAATAGTTTTTTCACCATGCTTCAGTAAATATACATACTGAGTTTTTCTTGGTAAAAAAACTATCGTTTCTATATATTCGTGTATGCGACTATAATTTACAATTTGTTGAATATATTTTCTAAAACATTTACACAGTGACAGAGGATACATCGAGTTAAAATAAAGTGTTGTTAGCCCATAAAATTTGCCCTTGAAATTGATATAAAAAAAATCAAAATGCTCATTTTCAGGGGCAGATAACTAAACAATTTAAAGGTAACCACTTATTGTGTTCCCATAAATTTGTTTCTAGAGTAATTTTCAATAATCATGCAAGGTTTAGAAAATTATCTTGGATAGTTATAATTGTCCTGCTTCGTCTATGTAGAAAATAACTGCATTGTGCACTTATGAATTTAAGAAAGAAATTTCAGGAATCACAAGGACTTGAATTATGTTAAGAGCTGTAAAATATATCCAATCCATAAACATATATTTTTGACGTTAACGTGTATTTTTTATTACCATCACGATTCTGATTAGGATGGATTCAGCTCTAATGATTCTAATAACCAACTAATAATCATTAAGCAGAGTATTTAAACTCTTTGTCCACAGAAGCAAAGTCCCTGCGTCCTTTTTTATCGTTACACGAATTTCAATTAAGAATGTCAGCGTAATATTCATATCAGATTAGATTACGCAGAAACTCACTAATTACTATACCATCATTTGCCCAGTCTGTTACGTTGGTCACTATGTAGTCGTGTACAATTGTTTGATACACAAAAGTGCAATGGATTCATGCAGATGATGACACATTTAGGATTCTCCGAATGAATAATCGTTGCATTAACTTGTGGGATTTGTTTTCCAATATTTATCATTTGGTTTTCATTTGTTCAAGTATTCTGTTCTGAACCAATGGTTTCAAGTTACCATTATAAACACTAATGGTACTGTATTTTATTTCATTCCGAATGGAGGTACCATCAGATAGTGCAATTAATGTAGACATTCTATTTGAGATAATGACATTAAGGATCGGTCGTATTACATAAATTGTATGTGTTACATTATCTCCATTAAGTTCTAAGTAAATAATTACCTGTAGCTCTCTTAAATGATCACTCAAGACAGGTTTGGTGTGCTTAAGCGTCTGCGGAGACACCTGTTCTATAAATGTCTATAGAATCCGATTAAAACTATCTAAACCCATTCAAAATCTTAAAGTACAGGTTTGAACTTAGTGGTATAGTGGTTTACACTATCATTCTGTCTGTCATACTAATGCGGTGATTAAGGTAACCGAGGGGGTAGCATGCATGCATGTATTGCAATTAGCTATTGATGGTGTTGTTATTTAAGAATCACCATCAGTCATATAAATCATTCAGTTTTAATAACACAGCTGAAAGGCTTCCTTGCATAAAATACCCTAAAATAAAACAGGAGCTTGTACCCGCAGTGTATAACTTATTGTAAAAATGCTGTTGTATTGTTTTGATTAAATTAATATAAATATAATAATCATTTACCGGATATTTATCTGAAAATATTGGGGATATGTTTTAAAATTAGCACTATTTTTGATCAGTGTTAATTTTATTTTTAGATAAAAGATAACTATTCTACAATTATGTATTAAATTCAGATGCAAATTAAAGAAATGACCATTCAATAGTATATACCAAAAACACAATATTATTTGTCATAATACCAAACGATTTGTTTATATTTTTCTTGTGATATTATCAACAATATGTGCAATGACAATTAAAGCTGTAGTAGTAATACAAACAACTATAACAATGAAGTACTTATTGTAGTAATAATAGTAGTATCAATAGAATACATGTTTAATTGGAATTACTAGTGATTAAGAAAAACATTTAAGGTTCCTTAATTTGACAAAGCATTTTCTACACTTACACTGTTGTGTAACAGCCACACCACCCACAACCGGGACAGCAGTATCTTGGAAGTACGCTTGTTTGTTATCTGCGTAAAGACAATGATGGTCAGCCTATCAGCAAGCTCCTACAGATCGCCTTTGATAGGAAGTTGATTGGCAGATTCAAAGATGGGACGGTGTGTGACAACGTGGGTCTGTTTGAGGCTGAACCATGGTACGTATGGCGAAAGTATTGATTAGAAAGTCGTTCCTCTTCTCTCCATTTTCTGTGATGAATTTATCCTTCATAATTTTCTGTAAACGAAGGATAGCCGGTGTTATTTTTATGTCTGTAATTTTACCGATATTTTATGAAGGTAGAAAAATACCATTGCTATTTAAATTCGAAATGTAAAATGAAACGTAAACTATAAATACCTCGACAAACAAACGTCAAGAAAAAAAAAAGATTATAAATGAAAAGGGTAATAATAAAACTACAGTGAGCTGACTTTATTGACTACAATTGAATTTTGTACGTAATAAAATCCGACGTTAGTTGGTTAACACAATGTTAATATAATGAAAATACAATATTCGATACTTACGACAATTGCGCTTAGACAAAGAGAAAACGTTATGTGACCATCTAAAGTTTAGTTTTTAAGATGTATAGAGTTAGAGAATGCTCAAAGATTTTGAACAAAATTAGGTATGATACCAACCGGTTCAACTGATGGATAAAAAACCCGATTTAATCTAAATATTTGTTAAGAAGTAGATCGTCAGAAATGATCCTGAAAATGACGACACGAAGAAAACCTATATGACCGGTGAGACGCAGGTAGATTTCGTTAGGACTTGTCTTTATTATATAAATGTTGAAGTTGCCTCTGCAAAGCAACATTATTAATGCTTGATTATGTAAACGGTGGATAAGTTTCGTTCTGTCAATATCTGTTGATAGAAACATGTTAGAATGATTGAAAACTGATTTAAATTTCAAAGTATGGTTTCTAAGATTGATGTCACTGTAGGGTAAGGTATTTGATTATTAGTGATTACGAAACAGACAATGCTTGAAACGAACTATCATTTCTATGTTCTTATATGTATGCTATGAATGCAAATGTTATTAATAATTAAGGAAAGTTATAAAACCTATAGATGTCTCTAACAATGGTGATTAATTTCACTATTTTATATACTTTAATTTGGCGATTTTTATTTATTTTTCTCTTTACTTGCCCTATGCACTGTATGTAAAGGCCTCTATTTGACACCCGTTAATTAGAATTACAGACAACCCAGATATATCACTCCTATCAACTCATCATTTATACTTTAGTGAAATTATCACGCAAGTAGAAGATGGAACACCGACCCATGGTTTTCATATTTCGCAGAGAATAAATGAAATAAATAACCTAAAACAATTGCAAAATGGTGCTTAAGTTTATACACAATGTAATCTTAATGTTTTCTACCAATAAGTTTATATTTTAGATAATATACCATTTCTAAAACATCCAGAGATGACCTGATAGGAATATACCACGTTGTAAATATGACCGTGTTGAGCAAAGATACCGTTTTATTTTAAGTATCATCTTTCTATTGATAATACTTTTAAACCAGCGTTTCATGAAAGTTCTTATCATATTGAGAGACAAAATTAACTCATTATCAATAACTGAATATTAAACCCGGCGAGAGAGTTGTGTAGGGAGTTTGTTTGGTCAGTCTTGGGGTCATTCTCCGTGTGATCGAGCGGTTAAGATTCGTCTGTAGGCTGGGTGCGTACCGGGTGCATATGTCAGGCTGACCTATTGTATAAATGTACCCACAGTACACTACCATCACCTGGTTATTTGTCCAAATTATAAAGCAAACTTGCATTCATTAACATTCCAAAACACTATATAAATGCAAGAGATGCATATTTTTTCACGCGAACTTAACAACAGCAGTATATTGATTCAAAACGTTCATTACATCATAGTTTTATGTTTGAACTGAACATCAGAAGCATTTACATTGCATCCCATTACGTAATAATCTTAAACTAAAATCACCAGTTTCAAACTTACATGTTACGTTTTATACTTTGCATCAATATTTAAATGTAACGTTGTAAAGAGTATTTTTTCTTTACAATATCGTCATTTGTTATGAAACTATATAATGATTTGGAGTTAAATAAGAGTAAAATAAAAGCAATTTCATTATAAAAGACAATTAGAAGTGGAATAAGGAAAACACACATTTTCGAAAGAAACATCAGTACATAGGTTATTTCAAAAGCCATTGTAAAATCCATATCTTACGAAAATCACTTGTATTTGAAGATCTGAACGCCACCAACGAGGATCCGCATTCACTCTGATTCGTACATTCTAATAATGTTAATATTAGCTAGCCAGTAAAAGTTTGTAACATACAACATACTGCTCACTTGGCGACTAAATTTGACACATATCCCAGTACCAGCGATTACAGTGATGTCAACGTCAGTCACAACAATAGTTTGAAGATCATAATAAATCTGCCAAATACACTTCATTTTTCGTTCACATTTAATTAATGCATTACACTTTCAAATGTTCTATACGTAGCATTTTCGATGTTTTGGCTTTTTCGCTGACATTTATAAATTATTGATACTATTAACTAATTGCTCCAAACTACTTTGGACAGATATGTTTGTTTACCTTTTATATCGTATTATCTTGAAAATCGTCACGTACGCGTTTTTAGTTTCCAAGCGGTTACAAATAGAAACTGATTCACATATAAGAACTTAAAAGCTAGGTGATGAATGGTTTATTGGTAGGTCATGAGAATGTGAATTTCTTTTATTGACGTTAAGGTCCAACAGTGTAGCATAGTGAAGCTTCACCTAGGGATTAATTTTAATCCATAGTTTAATTAATAATTGGCATAATCTTCATTGGCCGCGGAAAGGCAAGTATGATTTGAACAACTAGCGATTTCAAAATTAACGTATTTTGGTCGTTGAGGGTACCTAGAATTGCCTATTCTGATGGAAATAAAATGTACTGTTTATAGCCAGACTTAAATTACCATGGGTTGAAATCACATAGTTCCCGTGTTTTAAATACGGTTAACCATCTTCAACTGTTTTCAGTTTTTTTCTTATTTTTGATTTTATTTTTGTACGAGACGGTTAGTTGGATGATTGTTGATACTGACTTCTTTTTTTTTAGGTTAATATAAAATACCGCACGAAGCAATGTCGTTCATAAAATATTGTATTATTATTTTAGGAAACTCAAAATTTTACATACGTTTTCACCGTATTTACTGATGTAAAATATTTCTACTCAATTGTGTTACCCTGTGTGTATTTATTATGTGTCGCAATACGGTTAGGTTACAATATCTTCTGAAACTTAAGTTGACACCTTAACTTTATTTTATTATAACACAATTTTAGTTATGTATGGATAGTGCTATTTCATACGCATATTTATCAAACGGATGTTTCCTGAAATAAAGAAAATATCTTAAAATTCTTGACTTTTTGTTTTCCATGTTCTTAAATAAATATCAAAGCTGTCTCTCATGGATAATTATATACAGTATCATTCATATATATATATTTTTTTTAAAACAAACTAGTACAAGGATAAACTATTTTGTTACTCCCAAATAGAACCCGATTTTGTTTTCATGAACTGTTTAAAATCTTTGCGGCGAGTATCCCTTAACTTGTCCTAATAGTTCACGTTTGTCTTTAAAACGCACAATCATGATTATATCGTAAATACATATAGCAACTATTGTAATGAATCTAAATATTGATATTTAAAATAAATGAATACAGTTCGAAATGACCATCACATATAATGGTGATTTCATTTTGTGGCGTTGTAGACATTCGTTTAACTGCCAACCTTAATGTAGATTTGTTCTAAACTAAGATATACAGATACTAATATATTACTTGTTTCTTCCAAGGAAACATCCATTTTTTTCATATCACGAATGCCAATCGAAACGTTATAGTGCTGCGACCAAATATGTGTTGATAATGATGTCTTACAGCAAGCATGTCTTTCAAGATAGGGGATATGTTGAATAATGATCCAGATTTATAGGTCTTTCTATGAGTAATAAATAATATTTATATCTAATTCCAGTTATGTTTATATGATTATATTCTCATTGATAAACCTAGGTAATACTATAGATGTTGCATCTTCACACCTTAGGCATTATATTTTTGTCCGTTCTGCACAACTTCTTAAGAGGAAATAGGACAAATGTTGCTTGTTGATATTTAAATGTCAAACAAAACTTAGATATGCATGTAAGTTTTCTGTTATATTGTTAAGCTGTCTATCAACTTTACTTTAATCAAAATACTTATACAATATATATACAACTCGTCGGATTCTATAACTTGTCAATATATATACTTTTTCATTTTTATTTTGACATTTATGGGCATTTATCTTCTTACTGTATCATATGAATATGTATAAAAACATATATGTATATTTTTTATTAAATGTTTATCTTAAATTTTATTTATTCTGATTAAATATGTGTAAATTTGTTCTACTATATAAATAACACATTACCTTTAACTCTGACATAACATACAAAGTGAAATCTGAGTATATAAATGCAATTTGTTTATAATTTTTGCGTATTAATTATCTAACGTGTATCCACATTCTTGACATATTCTGTTGTTGTTTATTATTTAAACTTGAAAGCATTTTGTTTCGGTTTCAGTGTTTACAGGTAAGTTAATCTTTTGATTCTTTTTTAACCTTTATTGTGTTATTTGTTTTTGATATAAAATGGATTAACACTGACATATATTGGAAAATTAAAATATTTTATAAACAAATTTCTATTACCTCAAAACCTAACTTAATACAAACTTTTCTGTTTTCGTAAAATCAGCTTTTCTTTCTTTGTATCGGAGGAACAGCGTGTTTTGATAACATTGCTGATGTTCTATACATTTTGTACGTCACGATCAATAATTGTATCTAAAATTCAAGAACGGTCATATTAGTTTAGAAGTATATCATTTCTATAAGAAAAAAAAATACAGTTTATAATTGGATTAGATATTGATTAAAGTTAGTAATATATAACGGTATATAAAAACAGCGCCGACGAGAGAGCTGTGTAGGGAGTTTGGTTGGTCAGTCTTGAGGGCACTCTCCGTGTGAGCGAGCGGATTAGATTCGTCTTTAGACTGGGTGCGAACCGTTTGCATATTTCAGGCTTACCAATTGTATAAACGAACTCACAGTAAACTAGCATCTCCCGGTTACATGTCTAAATTATTTTGGAAAGTTGCATGCATTAACAATTCAAACTTCTATATTTAAACATGAAATACTCATTTTTTTCATGCGAGGTTAACAGTAGCGATATATTGATTCAATACGTTCATTACATCATAGTTTTATGTTTGAACTTAACAGCAGAAGCATTCACATTGCATCTCATGACATAATAACCTTCAATTATAATCACCAGTTTCAAACTTACATGTTATGTTTTATAATTTTTCCTTATTACTTAAATGTAAAGTTGTAAAGAATTTTTTTTCTTGGTAATATAGTCATTTGTAAGGAAACTATATTAGGATGAGGGTTTAAATAAAAGCAATTCCGTTCACTATAACAGAAAATAAGAAGTGACAGACCACCGCCTCGCGGAATCGATGTAACGTTGTATGAGTGCGTTTGAAATACCATGCGATTCCGACAGAATTGCATTTCAGATGTCATTTATGGTATTGATTTGACTTGGCTCTCTGACATAATTAATAAATATGTTCTATAAGTTTCATGTCCGAGATATAGCAGGTCAAGGCAAGAAGTTAACGTCTTTTAGCCAAACATTATATGATTATAAGTGCCGTGTAAAGCCATGCACAGTCATGTCTCAGGTCCGTTTTACAACATAAATAGGATTAAGGCTCGTTTAAATTGTTTTTATAGCCTTATACATTCAAATTAACTAAATCAGTATTTTAGTTCCCTGTAATCGTAGATAAAACCACAAAACTGCCTCCGACATTTTTATTTCTGCCCTGAATCAATGCTGTTAAGAATAATCAGTTCGTCGAAAAATCGTTTAGGAAAAACTCCCTAATTAATCGTTGGTGATGATTTTGTCTTACAACCAAAGTTTTGATTGGATAAATCGATGCCGTCAGACACTGTACTTTTGGTCGACGATGATACAGTGGTGTTTTGACTTTCAACTGATAACATTTCAATACAATTTTATTGTTGTGTTTTAATATCATACGTATTTTCACTGACATTTATAAATTATTGATACTATTAACTAATTGCTCCAAACTACTTTTGGGCAGCCATGTTTGTTTACATTTTATATCGTATTATCTTGAAAATCGTCACGTTCGCATTTTAGTTTCGAAGCGGTTACAAATAGAAACTGATTCACATATTAGATCTTAAAAGCTAGGTGATGAATGGCTTATTGGTAGGTCACGAGAAGGTATATTTTTATTATTGACGTATAGGTCTAACAGTTCAACAGGGTAGCATAGTGAAGATTCACCTAGGGATTAATTTAAATCCATAGTTTAATAATAATTGGCTTAATATTCATTGGCCGCGTTAAGGCAAGTATGATTTGAACAACTAGCGATTTCAAAATTAACGTATTTTGGTCGTTGAGGGTACATAGAATTGCCTATTCTGTTGGAAATAGAATGTACTGTTTATCGCCAGACTTAAATTACCATGGGTTGAAATCACATAGTTCCCGTGTTTTAAATATGGTTAACCATCTTCAACTGTTTTCATTTTTTTCGCTTATTTTTGATTTTATTTTTGTACGAGACGGTTAGTTGGATGATTGTTGATACTGACTTCTTTTTTTAGGTTAATATAAAATACCGCACGAAGCAATGTCGTTCATAAAATATTGTATTATTATTTGAGGAAACTCTAAATTTTACATACTTTTTCACCGTATTTACTGATGTAAAATATTTCTACTCAATTGTGTTACCCTGTGTGTATTTAATATGTGTCGCAATACGGTTAGATTACAATATCTTCTGAAACTTAAGTTGACACCTTAATTTGATTTTATTATAACACAATTTTAGTTACATATGGATAGTGCTATTTCATACGCATATATATCAAACGGATGTGTCCTGAGATAAACAAAATTAAAATTTTGACTTTTTTTTTTTTTAAAAAAAAATGGATATTGTGAGCAATTAATTTACTTTTTTTAACA
>CM037791.1:28577776-28599644 GCA_021229015.1 Solen grandis | reverse complement strand
CTATTGATCACAGTCTCCCCTGTGTGATCATACATTATTGTAGCACAGTTTATAAACAATATATGTGGCAAAGAAAAATATATTATTTCATATACCGTTTTAATTTCAGCAAATCAATACTCATCAAACATAAATGTGTTCGTGAATATATATGGCGTAAAGGGTTAAATATAAATAACATGTTCACTTTGACAAAAAGATACCTGTTCAAAAGAATCAATTTATGTATGTTATACCATTGTCAAAACGTGAATTTTATCGGTTGATCTTCGTCTAAAATTTATTTAATAGATTGGACAATGGAGGTGTCTGGACGAAAGCAAGATGAGGTGGATGACTCAGTCGCCGGTTCCCAGAGCTTCTATGAACTGACATGTGAGCCATGTATCAGAGAGGAAGGCAAACATCTGAAGGCCGTCGCATACTGCCTCGGCTGCGAGTATTATTTCTGTCAAGCATGCGTCAAGTCTCATAAGCGTTTTGGTCTAAAAGACCATGTGCTTCTTGAGGGAGATAAAATGCCGAAGACTAAGCCTGCAAAAGTAAATGTTGTAGCAGTCAAACAGGAAGAAGAATGCATTGATAGGTGCGAAAAGCATCGTGGAGAACTCGTTAAGTATTATTGTAAAGATCACAAAGTGGTTGGATGTACGGACTGTATTACCCTTGTACACAAATCGTGCTCTGGGACACAGTTGATATCTGACGTAAGTCGTCAAAAAGAGGCAAACCAGATGTGTGATACTTTTAAGATCAAACTTCAAGATTTAACAGCAACCATCAATGGGTTTCTAAAGGAATCGGATAAAAATAAAGAAGAGGTAGACAAACAATACCAAGTGGCATTAAGCAACCTCAGAAAATACAAATCCGAAATTGTAGAAGCTTTAAACGCCCTAGAAAAAGTCATCGAAAAAGAGGCAAGGATGCAGAAGGAAGCAGACATGAAAGCTATGGATGACATTTCCGTCTCCTGTAGAACTATTTCAAAGAATATTTCTGATGTTGAAGCTGAATATGATGCATTGAAAAATGGCAACAAGAAATCACAGCTGTTTACTCTCGTCCATAGGACCAAATCACAACTAGAAGAATGGGAAAGGCAAAGTAGAGACATAGAAATGAAAAACAGAATTCAAAGGTATATCTTTGAACCAGAATATTTGGTTCGCGATACATTACAGAATCCAGAAGGACTGGGCAAATTGATCCGAAACCAATTGAAAAATGAGCAGGCAGGAGAAGTTTCAGCAAAAAGCATGACGCAAAGGTCTAGGAAGGGACAGGTATATTTTCATTTAAATCACTCCCTTCTCCTTTATTTGCGCCGTTGCTTTTAGCTTTATTAAAATAAGGTCAATTTTCAAAGTCGTATACCCATGTATATCCATGAGATGGTATTACTCGACTGAAACACAATTTATCATTTAATGCATATTTATATTAATACATGCAACATTTTCACTTTGCAGAAACTTAATACATCTAAGGTATGACAAGCTTTTTAAATTAGTCATTGCAAAATAGTTGTTATCTCTGGAATGCATTATGACCCTTGTGAATGAAACTCCATCTGGCTACTGTAATGAATGCATAAATTAACTCGTACCTAAAGAAAAATATGTTCATCTGTCCTTTGGCCCCGAACGTTTGGTTCGTGATATGTCACAGAATCCAGATGCACACACAGTAAACTTGATCGAAACCAAGTAACAAATGAGCATTCAGAGGATATTTCAGCTAGAAACAAGGCTCCACATGTGTATAATGGACGTGCATGTTTTAGTTGACATTATCGAGCAATACTATACTATAGTTGCGTTGCCTTACCATTTTCTCAACTTTCACAGATATATGCATCTATAGAAATAGTGTCTTCCCATGAATGAAACACCCCCTTTATCTTATATACAGGGCTAACTTAAACATTTAAATTTTAGTTATGCAGATTTATTTTACTTCACTATTGCAGATTAGTGGTTTCATTTCTCTATGTTTAAATAGGGTTTCTATCGATCGTGAACTAATACTTATTTTTCTTTGATTTGTTTTTAAACAATTGCTAAATTATATTTCAATGTGGTATGCTGAATGCCTTAATAATGATATGATGTGTGTCATTGATGTAATTAAACAGAGTAGATGGCTATGTCCAAAATGCGGTTCAGGGACCCAAAAAGTCGAATTAGCATGTGGTCACGAGTTATGTCAAGACTGTGCTAGAGAGCAAATTAACCACGAGAGACCATGTTCAGACTGTGGTGTTATAACGGGTACCATATCTATCTATCTATCTATCTATCTATCTATCTATCTATCTATCTGTCTGTCTGTCTGTCTGTCTGTCTGTCTGTCTGTCTGTCTGTCTGTCTATCTATCTATATATCTATCTATCTATATGTCTGTCTGTCTGTCTGTCTGTCTAATAACAGTAATATTGTAAAGGAGAAGGAATGCAATTTATGATTTCATAAGTAATATCATTCAAGTATAAGAGAGAAAAATACTGTAGGAACTGCATAATAATAATAATAATAATAAAATAAACAAGAATGTGTATTCTTATTTACACTTACTATATTTAAATTTTAATTATTAATTTTATTTATATTACTAAAAACTGTTATTATTTTTCATCAGCTAAAAGTGTCTCTTCATCTATGATACTTTGATACATTTTTTAACTTTTGTGCATTTAGATTGTTATTAATACAATTTTCGTACCAGGTAGCCAACCTCAAGGCTCATTGGACACTATGGATTATGGGCTGTACAATATAAAAATGACGTTCCAGTTTCGAGATGGGATTCAGATGGTAAAGTTTCTAAATTAAATACTTATTGTGTTCCCATAAATTTGTTTCTAGAGTAATTTTCAATAATCATGCAAGGTTTCAGAAAATTATATTGGCTAGTTTTAATTGTCCTGCTTCGTCTATGTAGAAAATAACTGCATTGTGCACATATGAATTTAAGAAAGAATTTTCAGGAATTATAAGCACTTGAATTATGTTACGAGCTGTAAAATATATCAAATCCATGAATATATATTTTGACGTTAACATGTACTCTTTTATTATTATCACGATTCTAATAAGGATGGATTCAGATCTAATGATTCTAATAAACAATCATAAGGCAGAGTATGTAAACTCTTTGTCCACAGAAGCAAAGTCCCTGCGTCCTTTCATCGTTACACGAATTACAATTAAGAATGTCAGCGTAATATTCATATCAGATTAAATTACGCAGAAAATCACTAATTACTATACCATCATTTGCCCAGTCTGTTACTTTGATCACTATGTAGTCGTGTACAATTGTTAGGTACACAAAAGTGCAATGGATTCATGCAGATGATGACACATTTAGGATTCCCCGAATGAACATTCGTTGCAGTAACTTGTGAGATTTGTTTTCTAATATTTATCATTTGGTTTTCATTTGTTCAAGTATTCTGTTCTGAACCAAAGATTTCAAGGTACCATAATAAACACTAATTGTACTGTATTTTATTTCATTTCGAGTGGAGGTACCATCAGATAGTTCAATTAATGTAGACATTCTATTTGAGATAATGACATTAAGGATCGGTCATATTACATAAATTGTATGTGTTACATTATCTCCATTATGTCCTAAGTACATAAATACCTGTAGCTCTCTTAAATGATCACTCAAGACAGGTTTGGTGTGCTTAAGCGTCTGTGGGGACACCTGTTGTATAAATGTCTATAGAATCCGATTAAAACCATCTAAACGCATTCAAAATCTTAAAGTACAGGTGTGAACTTAGTGGTATAGTGGTTTATACTATCATTCTGTCTGTCATACTAAGGTGGTGGTTAGGTTAACAGAGGGGGTAGCCTGCATGCATGTATTGCAATTAGCTATTGTTGGTGTTGTTATTTAAGAGTCACCATCAGTCATATAAATCATTCAGTTATAATAACACAGCTGAAAGGCTTCCTTGCATAAAATACCCTAAAATAAAACAGGAGCTTGTACCCGCAGTGTATAACTTATTGTAAAAATGCTGTTGTATTGTTTTGATTAAATTAATATAAATATAATAATCATTTACCGGATATTTATCTGAATATTTTGGGGATATGTTTTAAAATTAGCACTGTTTTTGATCAGTGTTAATTTTATTTATAGATAAAAGATAACTATTGTTCAATTATGTATTAAATTCAGATGCAAATTAAAGAAATGATCAGTTAATAGTATATACCAAAAACACAATATTATTTGCCATAGTACCAAACGATTTGTTTATATTTTTCTTGTGATATTATCAACAATATGTGCAATGACAATTAAAGCTGTAGTAGTAATATACACAACTATAACAATTAAGTACTTATTGTAGTAATAATAGTAGTATCAATAGAATACATGTTTAAATGAAATTACTAGTGATTTAGAAAAAACATTTTAGGTTCCTTAATTTGATATAGCATTTTCTACATTTACATTGTTGTGTGACAGCCACACCACCCACAACCGGGACAGCAGTATCGTGGAAGTACGCTTGTTTGTTATCTGCGTAAAGACACTGATGGTCAGTCTATCAGCAACCTCCTACAGATCGCCTTTGATAGGAAGCTGATTGGCAGATTCAAAGATGGGACGGTGTGTGACAACGTGGGTCTGTTTGAGGATGAACCAAGGTACGTATGGCGAAAGTATTGATTAGAAAGTCGTTCCTCTTCTCTCCATTTTCTGTGATGAATTGATGCTTCATAAGTTTCTGTAACAAACAATAGCTTGTGTTATATATAATGTCTATAATTTCATGAAGGTAGAAAAATACCATTGTCATTTACATTCGTGATGTAAAATAAAACATACATTTTAAATATCTCGACAAACAAACGTCAAGAAAAAAAAAGAATACACATGGTAAGTGTAATAATAAAACTACAGTGAGTTGACTTTATTGACTACAAATGAATTTTGTACGTTAGTTGATTAACACAATATTAATATAATGATAATACACTATTCGATAATTAGTCCTTCAGCGATATTGATTATATATTGTATAATAGAAGAAGTATTAACAGTAATAACCCGCCGTCGTTTAGACAAAGAGAAAACTTAGGTGACCATCTAAAATTGAGTTCGTAGAATTTATAAAGTTAGAGAATGCTCAAAGATTTGGAACAAAATTATGCATGATACCACCTTGTTCAATTTATGGAGAAAAAAAATGTGTGATCTAAATATTTGTCAAGAAGTAGATCGTCAGAAATGATCCTGAAAATGACGACGCTAAGAAACCCTAAATGACCGGTTAGACGCATGTAGATTTAGTAAGGGCTTGTCTCTATTATATAAATCTTGAAGTTGCCTCAGCAAAGCAAATCTTTTAATGCTTGACTATGTAAACTGTAAATAAGTTTCGTTCTGTCAATATCTGTTGATAGAAACATGTTAGAATGATTGAAAACTAATTTATTGCAGATCAAGATGATAAAGAGACACGATTATATTATACATATTTTTTATTCAAGATACTTAATCGGATACGCCATATTTTTCAGTATAATTTTTTCATGAGCGTAAATAAACTGATCTTCAACTATATAAATGGATGTGGATTTTAACAACCAATATATATATTAAGTTTCAAAGTATGGTTATTGAGATTGGTGTCACTGAAGATCTAGTCATTTGACTATAAATTATTACAAAACTGACATTGCTTGAAACGAAATATCATTGCATGAGAATCATCTGAAAACATTTAATTTTTTAAGTCACCTGAAAAAAAAAACGACATTATGTTCTTATATGTATGCTATGAATGCAAATGTTATTACTGATTAAGGAAAGCTATAAAATATAGAGAGGTCTCTAAAAATTGCGTTTAATTATTAATTTTTATTTGGCGATTTTTATTCATTTTTCTCTTTACTTGCCCTATTTACTTTTTATTTACTTTGTATGTAAAGGCCTCTATTTGACACCTATTAATTAGAAAAACAGAAACCCAGATATATCACTCCTATCAAATCATCATTTATACTTTAGTGAAATTATCACGTAAGTAGGAAATAAATAACCTACAAAAAATAATAATTGCAAAATGGTGTTTAAGTTTATACACACTCTACTCTTAATGTTTTACACCAATAAGTGTATATTTGAGATAATATATCAATTCTAAAACATCCGGGGATGATCTGCTAGGAATATACCATGGTGTAAATATGACCGGTCTTGAGCAAAGATACCGTTTTATTTTAAGTATCATCTTTCTGTTGATAATACTTTTAAACCAGCGTTTCGTTAAAGTTCCTATCATTTTGAGGGACAAAATTAACTCATTATAAATAAATGAATATTAAAACAGTCTGTTTGAGACAAAAGAATGAGCGAAAATCAAAACAAACAACAACTAGAAAAAAAAACACACACACACACAAAAAAACGTCGATCTTAAATGTCATAAATTATAGATGTCTCATTTAACGCAAAGCAAGTTATACACTTATCGCAATTAAAAGACCATGCATGTTAAGCCATTATAAGCCACTATAAACATGTAATCTAATAAATTCAACAAACGATGCGTGGAATAAATGTGTTAAATGTAAACACACTCATAATTTAGAATGACATTTTAAGTGTCATTGAATAAATGGGTACATAGCTATATATTTATACGTTCTTACAAAATGTATTAAAAAATGTTACTCGTTTGCTTATTAGTATTCTGTAGCATTGGTACAATGAATTAGCTCGAAAATATCAAGTTTATTAAAACTACATAATATGAGCATTTGCCAGTAGCAAATAATAATTGCCCATTAATCATATACGTTGATTGAATATGCTGCTGGTTTCAATTAACGTTTTCCAATTGATTATTTTTCTTCATCAAATTAAGTTTTATATTTATCTTCATTTTATAAGCCGCTTGATAATATTAAAAATCTGGTATGTGCATGTACTGTAAAATTAAGCAGATAAACGGACATGCGTAAACAATATTATATGTGGAATTAATACCAACCACCGATTAAGAAGTTTCATATACGATATGTTATAAATCAATGTGACAAGAAAACGTACTCGAATTGTCGGATTGGCACTACTCTATATATCACATGTATTACAATAAATCCACATTAATCGATAATAAATGCATAAAAAAACGCCGTGGTCCAGTGGTAAAGTACCCGCATCTTAGGCGAAAAGTACCGGTCCTACCCAGAAACAATCGAGAGGGATTAGTATAAGGTTTAATAACTCGTTTCCCAGTCGACGTTAAATATATGTTTAAACTTACGCAAATAAGTTGTTATTCAAAACCTCAAGCATGCTGTTTTTGTTTGTTCTATTTAACTTCTGCATAGGTAATAAAACAAAAGTTGCTGGTGATATTGAAATGCTATAAAACTTAGACACGTTATATAAGATTTGAGTTGTATAGTTTAGCTGTCTATCATCTTTACTTTAATCAAATTACTTTTACAATAGTTTGATACTTTTGTCAAATGACTTGACACGAATATAAGAAAAATATGAAAGCGGCTGGGTATTTTACAGTGACAGCCTTAAATTAATATGACAACAGTTAAGTAATGAAAAAAAATATATAATATTTCATATTTTAAATGACATTGTACTGAAGTGCAATTTTTCATGCAAAATGAACAATATAAATTTTAAGATATACGTTCATAAATAATATTTAATTAATTAAAACATTAAACATACTTGTATTAACATACTATACAACCATGCACTTGGTTTAAAAGATACAAACATTTCATTGTCGTATCAAGTATGACAATACAAGGTAACAATACGTCGGATTCCATAACTTGTCAAATTTTTTTTTTTTTTTTTTTTTTTTTTTTCATTTTCATATGAACATTTTTGAACATGTATCTTCATTATGTATCATATGAATATGTTTTAAAACATATATGTATATTTCTTTTAAATGTAAATCTTTAGTACATAAACATACAACCGAATGATAGACTATGTGATACTGTAAGTAGGTTGAACTAAAACCATTTTATGTATTCTGATTAAATATATGTCAATTCATTCTAGTTTATACACACTACTAATTACCTTTTTTACTCTGACATAACAAACAAAGTGACATCTAAGTATATAAGGGAACTTTGTTCATGATGTGTGCGTATTAGTTGCCTTAAGTGTTTAGCAATATGTAACCATATACTAGCCATATGTAACTACAAGTAACTTCATCTTTTGTATTTTTTAATCTTTACTTCGCTATTTGTATTTGATATAACATGGATTTACACTGACATATATTGAAAAATAATATTTATAAAACTAACGTCTATTACTTCAAACCTTACTTAATATACACACTTCTGTTTTCGTAAAATCAGCTTTCATCTTATATATCGGAGAAACAGCATCTTTTGATAACCGTGCTGATGTTCTATACATTTTGTACGCCACAATCAATAATTGTATCTAAAATTCAAGAATGGTTATTTAAGTTTTTTTTTTTAATTATATCATTTCTAAAGGAAAGGAAATACAATTAACAATTGGATTCCATATCAATACGTTAGCAAAATATGACGGTAAATAAAATAGCGCCGGCGAGAGAGTTGTGTAAGGAGTTTGGTTGGTCAGTCTTGAGGGCACTCTTACAGTACACTACCATCACCTGGTTACCTGTCCAAATTATAAAGCAAGCTTGCATTCATTAACAATCCAAAGCACTATATAAAAGCAAGAGATACATATTTTTCACGCGAGCTTAACAACAGCAGTATATTGATTCAATACGTTCATTACATTAAAGTTTTATGTTTGAACTGGACATCAGAAGCATTTACATTACATCTCATGACGTAATAATTTTAAACTAAAATAACATGTTTCAAACTTACATGTTATGTTTTATAATTTTTCGTCAATATTCAAATGTAAAGTTGTAAAGAGCATTTTTTCTTGACAATATCGTCATTTTTTACGAAACTATATAATAATTTGGAGTAAAATAATAGTAAAATAAAAGCAATTCCGCTCATTGTAACAGACAATAAGAAGTGGAATACAATAAAAAATCTCGAAAGAAACATCAGTACATAGGTTATCTCAAAAGCCATTGTAAACTCCCTATCTTACGAAAACCCTTTTTTGAAGATCTGAACGCCACCAACGAGGATCCGCATTCACTCTGATTCGTATATTTTAATAATGCTAATTCTAGATAGCCAGTAAAATCGTTTGTAACATACAATATGCTGCTCATTAAGCGACTGAATTTGACACATATCCCAGTACCATCGATTACAGTGATGTCAACGTCAGTCACAACAATAATTTGTAGATCATTATTAATCTGCCAAGTACTCTACAATTTTCGTTCACATTTAATCAATGCATTACACTTTCAAATGTTCTATACGTGGCATATTCGATGTCTGGCATTTTCGCTGACATTAATAAATTATTGATACTATTAACTAATTGCTCCAAACTACTTTTGGCCAGCCTTGTTTGTTTAACTTTTATATCGTATTACCTTGAAAATCGTCACGTACGAATTTTTAGTTTCCAATCGGTTACAAATAGAAACTGATTCACATATTAGAACTTAAAAGCTAGGTGCTGAATGGCTTATTAGTAGGTCACGAGAAGGTGAGTTTCTATCATTGAAGTTTAGGTCCAACAGTGTACCATAGTGAAGATTCACCTAGGGATTAATTTTAATCCATAATTTAATTAATAATTGACATAATCTTCATTGGCCGCAAAAAGGCAAGTATGATTTGACAACTAGCGATTTCAAAATTAACGTATTTTGGTCGTTGAGGGTACTTTGAGTTGCCTATTCGGGTGGAAATAAAATGTACTGTTTATAGCCATACTTAAATTACCATGGGTTGAAATCACATAGTTCCCGTGTTTTAAATACGGTTAACCATCTTGAACTGTTAGTTGGATGATTGTTGACGCCAATGCATTAGTTTGAGGTTAACACGATTTTTAATCAAGAAATCAAACGAAGAAACTCTGCTCCGAATAATATAAATTTATCGAAAGGTAACTTAGAATGTAGTAAAAAATCGTAAATGTCTTAAATATTCCAAGACTGTCATGGCCAACATCACTCCGTGTAAGGCATGACGTAAATGTTTATTCTTTTATTTTGATAACTAAAGTATATAGACGCAGAGATACATTTGTTCTTCTATAAAATGTTCATTTAAGTGTAAGTTGACATCTACATGATTTATTAGAAGGTATACTATGCAAGAACTATATATTCATATATTGTTTATATATTTATCCGCACATACCTACAGGAATCGCTGACAATCTGAATCCGTTTTATAGAAAGAAATAGAAAACACATAGTACTAAACCAAATCTAAGCATTGACTTAGTTAATCATTTAACACCCAAATATACTCTACTCATTGAAAACAGTTTGTCCACATTGGTCAGGTTTTCATTTAACTTGACAAAGAAATAAAGAACTAGCCTACTTGCTCACATTATAGACATGTCTTGTTGCTTCATTTTCGTTGATGTGTGCTTTTTGTTCATAGTTCTTGAATATATTTTATCAGCGTCATTTCTTAGCTACTATTGGTCATATTTTGATATGACTTCACAGCATCTATAATTACGAAATCTGATTGCACAAATTATTCTCATGACATGATCAGCTACATTTTCATTATGTAATTGCCCTATTGTTATTGAATAATTTTGTCTGCGATACACGTATAAGTGTTTCAAATCACTACTTGGTTTTGGTTTCCTTCAACTTTTCAATACTGTCTCTGACGTGGTTTCAACAATGCATGTCAATCACATAAAGTTTAAACAAACGATTGGTCACTTGTCCCATTTAGATATTGCAAATGAAAAGTAATTCGATAATTTCTATGGAATAAATATCAACTGAATTACCTCTCATACACGAAATACAGACATAGTCATGCGAAACCATTGACCATATCGCTTGTAAAAACAAATATTGTATTGATACTGACTTCTTCTTTTTTTAGGTTAATATAAAAAACAGCAAGAAGCAATGTCGTTCATAAATATGTTATTATTATTTGAGGAAACTCTAAATTTTACATACTTTTTCACCGTATTTACTGATGTAAAATATTTCTACTCAATTGTGTTAACCTGTGTGTATTTAATATGTGTCGCAATACGGTTAGGTTACAATATCTTCTGAAACTTAAGTTGACACCTTAATTTGATTTTTTTATAACACAATTTTAGTGACATATGGATAGTGCTATTTCATACCCATATTTATCAAACGGATGTTTCCTGTGATAAAGAAAATATCTTAAAATTCTTGACTTTTTTTTCCATGTTCTCAAATAAATATCAAAGCTATCCCTCATGGATAATTATATACAGTATCATTCATATATACTTTTTTTAAACAAACTAACACAAGGATAATATATTTTGATTCTCCCAAATAGAACCCGATTTTGTTTTCATGAACTCTTTTAAATCTTTGCAGCGAGTATCCCTTAACTTATCCTAATAGTTCACGTTTCTCTTTATAACGCACAATCATGATTATATCGTGAATTCATATAGCAACTATTTTACGATAAAAAAGTTACTTAAATTTCATTGCAGTCTTTGTAAATACAGTATGTGATCAAATTGTAATGAATCTAAAAATTGATGTTTAAAATAAATGAATACAGTTCGAAATGACCATCACATATAATGGTGATTTCATTTAGTGGCGTTGTAGACATTCGTTTAGCTGCCAACCTTAATGTAGATTTGTTCTAAACTTAATTATACAGATACTAATATATTACCTGTTTCTTGCAAGGAAACATTCATTTTTCCATGTCACGAATGCCAATCGAAACGTTATAGTGCTGCGACCAAACATGTGTTGATAATGATGTCTTACAGCAAGCATGTCTTTCAAGATAGGGATTATGTTAATAATAATGATCTTTATATAATTAATAAATAATATTTATATCTAATTCCAGTTATGTTTATATGATTATATTCTCATTGATAATCTTAGGTCATACTATAGATTTTGCATCTTCACACCTTAGGCATGCTATGTTTGTCCGTTCTGCATAACTTCTTAATAGGTAATAGGACAAAAGTTGCGAGTTGATATTGAAATGTCAAACAAAACTTAGACATGCATGTAAGTTTTCTGATATATTGTTAAGCTGTCTATCAACTTTACTTTAATCAAATTACTCATACAATATATTGATACCTTTGTCAAATGACCTGACACTTATAAAAGAAAAAATATGAAAGGGGCGGGATAGTTTACAAACACAGTCTAAATTTTAGTATGACAATATTTAAGTATTGAAATGAATATCTTTTTTATCTGGAAATATTTCGTATTTTAAATGACATTGAGCTGGAAGGCAGTTTATTTTGCAAAATGAATAATATAACAATTAAGATATACGTTCATAAGGAATATTAATCATTGAAACATTAAAACATCAGACTTACCTTTATTAACGTACTATACAACCATGTACTTGGTTTAAAAGATTAAAACATTTCAAGAACTATTGTCGTATCAAGTATGGCAATACAAGGCAACAATTCGTCGGATTCCATAACTTGTCAATATATATAGATTTTCATTTTTATTTTGACATTTATGAACATTTATCTTCTTACTGTATCATATGAATATGTATAAAAACATACATGTATATTTTTATATAATGTTAATCTTAAATTTTATCTATTCTGATTAAATATGTATAAATTTGTTTTACTATATAAACACTACTCATTACCTTTAACTCTGACATAACATACAAAGTGAAATCTGAGTATATAAATGCAATTTGTTTATAATTTTTGCGTATTAATTATCTAACGTGTATCCATATTCTTGACATATGCTGTTGTTGTTTATTATCTAAACTTAAAAACATTTTTTTTTCGGTTTCAGTTATTACGGGTAAGTTAATCTTTTGATTCTTTTTTAACCTTTATTTTGCTATTTGTGTTTGATATAAAATGGATTAACACTGACATATATTGGAAAATTAAAATATCTTATAAACAAATTTCTATTACCTCAAAACCTTACTTAATACACACTTTTCTGTTTTCGTAAAATCAGCTTTTCTTTTTTTGTATCGGAGGAATAGCATGTTTTGATAACAATGCTGATGTTCTATACATTTTGTACGTCACGATCAATAAATGTATCTAAAATTCAAGAACGGTCATATTAGTTTGGAACTATATCATTTCTATAAAGAAAAGAAGTACAGTTTATAATTGGATTAGATATTTATTAAAGTTAGTAATATATAACGGTATATAAAAACAGCGCCGACGAGAGAGTTGTGTTGTGAGTTTGGTTGGTCAGTCTTGAGGGCACTCTCCGTGTGAGCGAGCGGTTTAGATTCGTCTGTAGACTGGGTGCGAACCGGGTGCATATTTCAGGCTTACCAATTGTATAAACGAACTCACAGTACACTAGCATCTCCCGGTTACATGTCTAAATTATTTTGGAAAGTTGCATGCATTAACAATTCAAAATACTATATTTAAACATGAAATACTCATTTTTTAATAGTAGCAATATATTGATTCAATTCGTTCATTACATCATAGTTTTATGTTTGAACTTAACAGCAGAAGCATTCACATTGCATCTCATGACATAAAATCTTAAATCATGAGATGTACACAAACCCAAAAAGAAAAATTGCATACTAACCTTAAATTATAATCACCAGTTTCAAACTTACATGCTATGTTTAATCATTTTTCATTATTACTTAAATGTAAAGTTGTAAAGATTTTTTTTCTTGGTAATATAGTCATTTGTAAGGAAACTTTATTATGATGAGGGTTTAAATAAAAGCAATTCCGTTCACTATAACTGAAAATAAGAAGTGACAGATCACCGCCTCGCGAAATCGATGTAACGTTGTATGAGTGCGTTTGAAATACCATGCGATTCCGACAGGATTGCATTTCAGATGTCATTTATGGTATTGATTTGACTTGACTCTTAATTTAATAATGTTTAGTTTAGCCAAACATTATATGATTATAAGTGTCATGTAAAGCCTTGCACAGTCATGTCTCAGGTCCGTTTTACAACATAAATGGGATCAAGGCTCGTTAAAATTGTTTTTATAGCGTTATACATTCAAATTAGCTAAATCAGTATTTTAGTTCCCTGTAATCCTAGATAAAACCACAAAACTGCCTCCGACATTTTTATTTCTGCCCTGAATCAATGCTGTTAAGAATAATCAGTTCGTCGACAAAACGTTTAGGAAAAACCCCCTAATTAATCGTTGGCGATGATTTTGTCTTACAACCAAAGTTTTGATTGGATAAATCGATGCCCTCAGACACTGTACTTTTGGTCGACGATGCTACAGTGGTGTTTTGACTTTCAACTGATAACATTTCAATACAATTTTATTGTGTTTTAATATCATACGTTACAAAAGCAATATATGTTTAAAAAATTCGGTATATGAACTAATATTTGATAAGTATTAGCATAAAAGTCACTGGTTAATCATTTATCATTTTGAAAGACGGGTTGAAAGACGGGTTGGTTAATACACGATCTTAAGGCTTGACTGCTTACACTATATATAAACCTGTATACCTACGGCGATTTGCAGAGGCTGTTTAAGCCTGCCCTGAACATGGACGACGGGTACGAATACGAAGATGATCGTGTTTCAGCAACGGTTTATTTTTGTTCTCCTGTAGACGTGATGGTGTTAAACATACGTATCTGTATATAAATAGTCTGCCTGAAGCAGCCAAACATACGAGTGATATTAATTACCGTTGACAAGCAGAATATAAATGGACTGTTTTCTCTGACCTTTAGAAAGACGTGTCATTGTTATTTTAGCAATAAATGATTAAATATCGTTGTATCTGAAACTGGTGCATTGTTAGGAATAAGGAGAAAAAAATGAAAGAAATATCAGTACATAGGTTATTTCAAAAGTCATTGTAAAATCCATATCTTACGAAAATCACTTTTTGAAGTTCTGAACGCCACCAACGAGGATCCGCATTCACTCTGATTCGTATATTTTAATAATGCTAATTCTAGATAGCCAGTAAAATCGTTTGTAACATACAATATGCTGCTCATTTACCGACTGAATTTGACACATATCCCAGTACCATATATTGCAGTGATGTCAACGTCAGTCACAACAATAGTTTGTAGATCATTATTAATCTGCCAAATATACACTTCATTTTTCGTTCACATTTAGTCAATGCATTACACTTTCATATGTTCTGTACGTGGCTTATTCGATTTCTGCCGTTTTCGCTGATATTAATAAATTAGTGATACAATTAATTCATTGCTCCAAACTTCCTTTTGGGCAGCCATGTTTGTTTACCTGTTATATCATATTATCGTGAAAATCGTTTAATTGTCAAATACGCATTTTTAGTTTCCAAACGGTTACAAATAGAAACTGAGTCATCAACAAGAACTCAAATGGTGATGAATGGCTTATTGGAATGACACGAGAAGGTGAATCCCTATTAGTGACGTTCAGGTCCAACAATCCAACAGTGTAGCACAGCGAAGGATAACCTAGGGATTAATTCTAATCAATAGTTTAATTAATAATATTCATTAGCCGCGAAAAGGCACGTATGATTTGAACAACTAGCGATTTCAAAATTAACGTATTCTTGGGCTGAGGGTACCAAGAATTGTCTATTCTGATGGAATTAAAATGTACTGTTTATAGCCAAATTTTAATTACCATGAGTTCTAAGGAATAAATATCAACGGAATAAACTCTCCTACACGAAATACAGATACAGTCATGCGTTACCACTGACTGCAAGTATTGTATAGATATTACTTTCTTTTGTTCCCTGTTTGTTATATAGCTCAATATAAAATACCGCAAGAAGCAATGTCGTTTATAAAATTTATGTTTTATTGAGACAATTTTAAAACTTACATACTTGTTCACCGTATTTAATGATATAAAATCTTCGTACTGTATTTGATATGTGTACAATACGATTAGGTTACAATATCTTCTGAAGGACCTGCCAAACTTAAATTGACACCCTAATTCGATTTAATTATATCACAAGTTTAGTTATATATGGATAGTGCTATTTCATACACATATTTATTAAACCAAACGGATGCTTCCTGTGATATATCTATAATATACAGTAACATTCAAATATACTATGTGCAAAGCAAATTAACACAAGGATAAACTATTTTGTTACTCCAAAATAGAACCCGATTGTGTGTATAAGGACGATCTCCTTATGATTAATGATGCTGTTTTCTTTCATGAACTGTTTAAAATCTTTGCGGCGAGTATCCCTTAACGTATCCTAATAGTTCACGTTTCTCTTTTTAACGCACACTCATGATTACATCGTGAATACATATACCAACTATTTTATAATAAATGAAGTTACTTAATTTTCATTGCAGTCTTTGTAAATACAGTTTGTGATCAAATTGTAATGAATCTAAATATTGATATTTAAAATAAATGAATACAGTTCGAAATGACCATCACATATAATGGTGATTTCATTTTGTGGCGTTGTAGACATTCGTTTAGCTGCCAACCTTAATGTCGATTTGTTCTAAACTTAAATATACAGATACTAATATATTACTTGTTTCTTGCAAGGAAACATTCATTTTTCCATGTCACGAATGCCAATCGAAACGTTATAGTGCTGCGACCAAACATGTGTTGATAATGATGTCTTACAGCAAGCATGTCTTTCAAGATAGGGATTATGTTAATAATAATGATCTTTATATAATTAATAAATAATATTTATATCTAATTCCAGTTATGTTTATATGATTATATTCTCATTGATAATCTTAGGTCATACTATAGATTTTGCATCTTCACACCTTAGGCATGCTATGTTTGTCCGTTCTGCATAACTTCTTAATAGGTAATAGGACAAAAGTTGCGAGTTGATATTGAAATGTCAAACAAAACTTAGACATGCATGTAAGTTTTCTGTTATATTGTTAAGCTGTCTATCAACTTTACTTTAATCAAATTACTTATACAATATATTGATACCTTTGTCAAATGACCTGACACTTATAAAAGAAAAAATATAAAAGGGACGGGATAGTTTACAAACACAGTCTAAATTTTAGTATGACAATATTTAAGTATTGAAATGAATATCTTTTCTATCTGGAAATAGTTCGTATTTTAAATGACATTGAACTGGAGGGCAGTTTATTTTGCAAAATGAAGAATATAACAATTAAGATATACGTTTATAAGGAATATTAATCATTGAAAAATTAAAACATTAGACTTACCTGTATTAACGTACTATACAACCATGTACTTGGTTTAAAAGATTAAAACATTTCAAGAACTATTGTCGTATCAAGTATGACAATACAAGGCAACAATTCGTCGGATTCCATAACTTGTCAATATATATAGATTTTCATTTTTATTTTGACATTTATGAACATTTATCTTCTTACTGTATCATATGAATATGTATAAAAACATACATGTATATTTTTATATAATGTTAATCTTAAATTTTATCTATTCTGATTAAATATGTATAAATTTGTTTTACTATATAAACACTACTCATTGCCTTTAACTCTGACATAACATACAAAGTGAAATCTGAGTATATAAATGCAATTTGTTTATAATTTTTGCGTATTAATTATCTAACGTGTATCCATATTCTTGACATATGCTGTTGTTGTTTATTATTTAAACTTAAAAGCATTTTTTTTTTCGGTTTCAGTAATTACGGGTAAGTTAATATTTTGATTCTTTTTTAACCTTTATTTTGCTATTTGTTTTTGATATAAAATGGATTAACACTGACATATATTGGAAAATTAAAATATTTTATAAACAAATTTCTATTACCTCAAAACCTTACTTAATACACACTTTTCTGTTTTCGTAAAATCAGCTTTTCTTTCTTTGTATCGGAGGAATAGCGTGTTTTGATAACAATGCTGATGTTCTATACATTTTGTACGTCACGATCAATAAATGTATCTAAAATTCAAGAACGGTCATATTAGTTTGGAACTATATCATTTCTATAAAAAAAAAGAAGTACAGTTTATAATTGGATTAGATATTGATTAAAGTTAGTAATATATAACGGTATATAAAAACAGCGCCGACGAGAGAGTTGTGTAGTGAGTTTGGTTGGTCAGTCTTGAGGGCACTCTCCGTGTGAGCGAGCGGTTTAGATTCGTCTGTAGACTGGGTGCGAGCCGGGTTCATATTTCAGGCTTACCAATTGTATAAACGAACTCACAGTACACTAGCATCTCCTGGTTACATGTCTAAATTATTTTGGAAAGTTGCATGCATTAACAATTCAAAATACTATATTTAAACATGAAATACCATTTTTTAACAGTAGCAATATATTGATTCAATTCGTTCATTACATCATAGTTTTATGTTTGAACTTAACAGCAGAAGCATTCACATTGCATACTAACCTTAAATTATAATCACCAGTTTCAAACTTACATGCTATGTTTAATCATTTTTCATTATTACTTAAATGTAAAGTTGTAAAGATTTTTTTTCTTGGTAATATAGTCATTTGCAAGGAAACTTTATAATGATGAGGGTTTAAATAAAAGCATTTCCGTTCACTATAACAGAAAATAAGAAGTGACAGATCACCGCCTCGCGGAATCGATGTAACGTTGTATGAGTGCGTTTGAAATACCATGCGATTCCGACAGGATTGCATTTCAGATGTCATTTATGGTATTGATTTGACTTGACTCTCTGATATAATTAATATATATGTTCTATAAGTTTCATGTCCGAGATATAGCAGGTCAAGGCAAGAAGTTAACGTCTTTTAGCCAAACATTATATGATTATAAGTGTCATGTAAAGCCTTGCACAGTCATGTCTCAGGTCCGTTTTACAACATAAATGGGATCAAGGCTCGTTAAAATTGTTTTTATAGCGTTATACATTCAAATTAGCTAAATCAGTATTTTAGTTCCCTGTAATCCTAGATAAAACCACAAAACTGCCTCCGACATTTTTATTTCTGCCCTGAATCAATGCTGTTAAGAATAATCAGTTCGTCGACAAAACGTTTAGGAAAAACCCCCTAATTAATCGTTGGCGATGATTTTGTCTTACAACCAAAGTTTTGATTGGATAAATCGATGCCCTCAGACACTGTACTTTTGGTCGACGATGCTACAGTGGTGTTTTGACTTTCAACTGATAACATTTCAATACAATTTTATTGTGTTTTAATATCATACGTTACAAAAGCAATATATGTTTAAAAAAATCGGTATATGAACTAATATTTGATAAGTATTAGCATAAAAGTCACTGGTTAATCATTTATCATTTTGAAAGACGGGTTGAAAGACGGGTTGGTTAATACACGATCTTAAGGCTTGACTGCTTACACTATATATAAACCTGTATACCTACGGCGATTTGCAGAGGCTGTTTAAGCCTGCCCTGAACATGGACGACGGGTACGAATACGAAGATAATCGTGTTTCAGCAACGGTTTATTTTTGTTCTCCTGTAGACGTGATGGTGTTAAACATACGTATCTGTATATAAATAGTCTGCCTGAAGCAGCCAAACATACGAGTGATATTAATTACCGTTGACAAGCAGAATATAAATGGACTGTTTTCTCTGACCTTTAGAAAGACGTGTCATTGTTATTTTAGCAATAAATGATTAAATATCGTTGTATCTGAAACTGGTGCATTGTTAGGAATAAGGAGAAAAAAATGAAAGAAATATCAGTACATAGGTTATTTCAAAAGTCATTGTAAAATCCATATCTTACGAAAATCACTTTTTGAAGTTCTGAACGCCACCAACGAGGATCCGCATTCACTCTGATTCGTATATTTTAATAATGCTAATTCTAGATAGCCAGTAAAATCGTTTGTAACATACAATATGCTGCTCATTTACCGACTGAATTTGACACATATCCCAGTACCATATATTGCAGTGATGTCAACGTCAGTCACAACAATAGTTTGTAGATCATTATTAATCTGCCAAATATACACTTCATTTTTCGTTCACATTTAGTCAATGCATTACACTTTCATATGTTCTGTACGTGGCTTATTCGATTTCTGCCGTTTTCGCTGATATTAATAAATTAGTGATACAATTAATTCATTGCTCCAAACTTCCTTTTGGGCAGCCATGTTTGTTTACCTGTTATATCATATTATCGTGAAAATCGTTTAATTGTCAAATACGCATTTTTAGTTTCCAAACGGTTACAAATAGAAACTGAGTCATCAACAAGAACTCAAATGGTGATGAATGGCTTATTGGAATGACACGAGAAGGTGAATCCCTATTAGTGACGTTCAGGTCCAACAATCCAACAGTGTAGCACAGCGAAGGATAACCTAGGGATTAATTCTAATCAATAGTTTAATTAATAATATTCATTAGCCGCGAAAAGGCACGTATGATTTGAACAACTAGCGATTTCAAAATTAACGTATTCTTGGGCTGAGGGTACCAAGAATTGTCTATTCTGATGGAATTAAAATGTACTGTTTATAGCCAAATTTTAATTACCATGAGTTCTAAGGAATAAATATCAACGGAATAAACTCTCCTACACGAAATACAGATACAGTCATGCGTTACCACTGACTGCAAGTATTGTATAGATATTACTTTCTTTTGTTCCCTGTTTGTTATATAGCTCAATATAAAATACCGCAAGAAGCAATGTCGTTTATAAAATTTATGTTTTATTGAGACAATTTTAAAACTTACATACTTGTTCACCGTATTTAATGATATAAAATCTTCGTACTGTATTTGATATGTGTACAATACGATTAGGTTACAATATCTTCTGAAGGACCTGCCAAACTTAAATTGACACCCTAATTCGATTTAATTATATCACAAGTTTAGTTATATATGGATAGTGCTATTTCATACACATATTTATTAAACCAAACGGATGCTTCCTGTGATATATCTATAATATACAGTAACATTCAAATATACTATGTGCAAAGCAAATTAACACAAGGATAAACTATTTTGTTACTCCAAAATAGAACCCGATTGTGTGTATAAGGACGATCTCCTTATGATTAATGATGCTGTTTTCTTTCATGAACTGTTTAAAATCTTTGCGGCGAGTATCCCTTAACGTATCCTAATAGTTCACGTTTCTCTTTTTAACGCACACTCATGATTACATCGTGAATACATATACCAACTATTTTATAATAAATGAAGTTACTTAATTTTCATTGCAGTCTTTGTAAATACAGTTTGTGATCAAATTGTAATGAATCTAAATATTGATATTTAAAATAAATGAATACAGTTCGAAATGACCATCACATATAATGGTGATTTCATTTTGTGGCGTTGTAGACATTCGTTTAGCTGCCAACCTTAATGTCGATTTATTCTAAACTTAAATATACAGATACTAATATATTACTTGTTTCTTGCAAGGAAACATTCATTTTTCCATGTCACGAATGCCAATCGAAACGTTATAGTGCTGCGACCAAACATGTGTTGATAATGATGTCTTACAGCAAGCATGTCTTTCAAGATAGGGATTATGTTAATAATAATGATCTTTATATAATTAATAAATAATATTTATATCTAATTCCAGTTATGTTTATATGATTATATTCTCATTGATAATCTTAGGTCATACTATAGATTTTGCATCTTCACACCTTAGGCATGCTATGTTTGTCCGTTCTGCATAACTTCTTAATAGGTATTAGGACAAAAGTTGCGAGTTGATATTGAAA
>CM037791.1:28527676-28577676 GCA_021229015.1 Solen grandis | reverse complement strand
GAGTGATTTTTTTTTCACCGTGAATAAGGAGCAACTTCAAAATAAATTTTACATTCAACAAAGATGTTATTTAAAGGTAAAGATAGAAAAATACCACCAACAACTCATCAAAAGGTCTGTTTTCATATCCTCTGACTTTTTCATGGAATGGGTAAACCACTTTTGAAATTAAATGGTAATCAATGTTAATATGATTAAATTTAGATAAAGATATATCATATTGAGTCTTCCCCTATTGCTACCTTCAAAATGGCATTTTAGACCCAAATTCTTCCTAGATATCACAATTTGTGGGAATATATTGCCTGTTTTTTGTTGTTGTTTTTTTCATTGGGGGGGAAAAAAAAAACTTTAGTAAGATGCAAATTTGGGGAAAACTGCATGAATTTAAAGAATTTTTCAGAGGGGTAAGCGGCTTATATGAATGGCCCCAGTTAAAGAAGGGGAAAAAAAAAAGCCCTGATATTAAACTAGTTTTATTTTTGTCAAAAGATCAGTGTCACTGTTACTAAAAATAGAAAATGGAATTCTATAATTATCATCATTATTTTTATACATTGTAGCTATACAGAGTTTCATAAGTGAAGACTAAAATAATATTTTGGAAGTCCTGACTTCATCTGTGCTAATTTTAGAAGTCAAAGGATAAACTTTGGGAACCCGAAATTGTTTTGAAAAGTGATTAAATTAGATTAAGTTATTGAATGGAATGATACTGAATAACTGATTATGTAAAGGTTGAATGCAAAGCTGATTTTATGATTGTTTTAATGTAAATTAAGATAAACGACTGTCAAACCTTGTATTACTCGCATTATTTAAAGTAATCCATCCATCATTAAATTATAACCAAGGTCCTTCAAATGCTTTAAAATACTTCAGTGCAGATGCAAGCATCCATTGACATAAAGTTACAGGCTCTTTTACTCAGTCAATAAAGGCTGACATTGACTTTAAAATTCCTACATTTATTTTTGGATGGACCCTGATCACAATTTAATAACAGATTGATGACTTTAAAGCCAAATGTATTGTTTTAAGATGAATACTTTTCAAATATATTCCTCCATTTCTTATTCAGTTGTAAATTTGAAATACAAGTATCTTTTAACTACCTTTGTTATAACTATTCATGTACAAATATATGACTTTTACTGAACATCAGATGGTATATGAAACAATGGATATTTACTGGAAAGAGCTGTCTGATCAGGGTCTGTTCTGTTTGCCTTTGTGTCAAAAAACATAATTATGAGATTTTATAAATATATATTTGGTGAAGGGTTAATACTAAAAACCTACAAAACAACATTATAGAAGAAATCAGTGAACATGCAATTTCATTCTTATCATATTTTAACCAGGTTTTCAGCAGAAATCTGTTTTAAGGATGCCAATCATCCTTTGTGGGTAGACAGGTGGGGATCGGGCTTCTAAAGTCAGGATTAAGATAATGTTACCGTAATTGTAGAGTAGATATTATAATCAAATTTGGTAGGTAGATTCCTTATGGGAAGAGGAAGTTTGGGTTCTCTAAGTAATAGTAATCTACACAGGTCAATTACACTGTTACATGTAAATCCTGCAGAATATCAAATTTTCGTAAGAACAATTATTTATGATGGTTCAGGTTGTCTATTTTACATACATTTGGGTAATTAACAAAGAAATAAAAGCTTGGGTAGTTTAGGTGCAAACCCCCCCCCCCCCCATCCTCTCTATCAATGAATGTGGGAAGAGTATATGTTACTCATTTTGCATATGCAGCTCTTGAAATGCAGGTAACTGTGTCAAAGCAGTAAAAGCAAACCTGCAAAATTGCAAGCGCATTTTGTCCAAGATATTTACAGTGTACCTGTTTCCTTACTCTGTTAATCAATGAAAGTGGGCGGAGCTAATGTACTTCATTTAAATAGCATGTTGCAAAAACATTGTTATAGTTATACACATGGTCTAATTAGTGCCACAGGATATTGGGCATTTTCTTTTTCACTGCTAGCATATGGACTGAATATAGGGCATCTCATGATGTGGACAAACATGGCCAAAATCTCAACATATATTTAGACGGAATGCCACCTGGTATCAGCTGCCTTTACATCTCCACCCTTTCATGCTCTAATTTCAAAGATACAGGTCAATATGTGTAGTAAACTCAGCCTTAACAAAACCTGGGGTCCAAATTTTCAAGAGTTTTGAGTCAATATTGTATATACGAGAAGTGTACATATTTAAAGTGATGGTTCTAATTACTTAATATATATCAATTGATATTTCTTGCCATTTAAAGGGAATAATTACGAGATATAACAGAGTATTCCATTAGAATATCAGATTAGAAGGCTTAAATTTTAAATTGTAGGAGGCAGAGGGGTCTAGGGGTCTCCTATATTTTCTTGTGATCCCCTCCCCCAGTGTTCTTTGAATTATTCTCATTTTTATTTTATAAATTTGAGCCGACCAGGAAGGGATTTGAGGCAGTCAAATCTGCCACCAGCCGCCTTTTAAGGAAAAGCCTGTGTTATCATCACTAGCTCCCTAGCCCCAGGCAATTTGAAATTGTTAGGGGCTAGCTAAAGTCCCTAACTGTATAGCCCGACGGGCTACTATGAGAGGAAATGTCCCTTTTTCTTGATAAAAAAAATTTATCTGTCCGTAATAAACACTTCTGAAAGAATATTTTGGATAAATAAAAAACAACCACTGGGTATTGAAACGAATAAGAGTCAAGTGGTAGATTCCGAATGTGTATGTAATAAAAGTGAAATAAGAAAATGTGTGGTTACATTTTCCAATTTCTCTGAAATTTTGATAAAAAAAATGTGATATCTAAAGTTTGGGGCTATTTTTGCTGGGGCACTAGATTTTTCAAGCAGGTAGTCCCTTGGGCTACCAACAGAAAGTGGTTAAGGGCAAGGCCTGATCATCATTATTGTGTGTGTGTGGGGGTGGATTTATTATGCCATCCTTCATTGTAGCAGGGACTATATAGGACTCATCCAAGTCATGTCCACCATTACATTACATGAAGACAAGATGGTATGAGGGTATATTGATCATCTTCAGTGATAGTTCTAGCTTATCATACAAGTAGAAATACTGAGAGGTTGATGAATTAGGATTCATGTCATTCCTGTTTAATTAATAGCTTGGTTTTGATAGCTTTTATGAGTTACATGCAAGCCTATATGAGGGGCCTCTGTGGTCAAATGGTTAAGTGACCATTATAGGTTTGAGTCTTGGTCTAGACACTTGAGTGCGGAAACATTTCACTTGGCTTGTAGTACAATGTGTTTATCCAGGTGCCTTTGTACTCTTCTCGGGACCCATGCTGATGGTTCGAATTTGTAATCAATCAAACAATAATTTTGAAATACACAAGTTAAAAAGATAACAGCTAACTTAAAAGAATAGTTATCAATTAATGTTATACATGCATGTGTTCTTGTGTTAACCCTTTCCGTCATATATACTCATTTTGACGCCCTCAATAGGTATCACATAAAGCCTGATCTGCAGAAAGCCACACTTATACCTTACCAAATTTAATTACAAAATCCTCATTTCCAGACCACTGAGGAGCAGCGAACAGCAGGCTGATCTGGTTTTATGCTGTTCGCATAGGTCTTTTCATGGTGTTCTCTATGAGGGAAAGGGTTAAAAATGTTAAAAGTGTTTTAAGTTATATTATTGACTCATAAAGTGGCTCATGAAAAGGAGAAAAAAAATGGCTCCAATTTTTCAAATTTGTGTATTTGGTGGCTCGGACAAAAAAATAGCCAAAGGAAGTCCTGTTTCCTCTACCTTTAGTTACTTGGCTTCATCTCTATCTGGCAAGTACTGTTGTAGTGACATTAAAATAGAAAGAAAAAACAACAATATAAAAAGCCTAAGCATGTTGATTAATTTAAAAAGATCACGGATTTTGAAGAACACAGAGATTAGATAACGCAGATTAGGAATTGTTTCCAGTTCCACATCACACTGTTTTAAAATAATTGACTAGCTTGATATATTCTCTAAAAAAACTAACGGTTATTAAAAGTTGATACTGGACCCAACTGGTTCAGGTAGACAGTTAGTCTAGCATGTAGTTGGTCTTTTGGGACTAGCAGGACCTTCAGACCAGCAATTGCCTGCTCTGAGCGAGGCATGTTTTCAAAACCCAATAAAAACATTGGAGCAGTGAAGTTTTCCAATACTAGGTGCATGTACAGTGACAGAACTGGGTTACCCACTTTTGCAGTTCTAGAGGCCTGTTAACGTTAAACCTGGCCTCACCATCCAACCTATCGAACACGTCATCTATTGATTTTTTTAGCGGCTCGTTCATGACTAAGAGTGTCGGTTTAGGATCGGTCGGTCTCTGCCTCTCTGTCGTCTTCAAAGGGATTTGGTTTTAGAGCTGAAGGTGTTGGAAAGTCGAGGATATTTCAGCTACAAATCTTGGAACCATTTTTACATGGGATTTTAGTGAAATGAGTGCTGACTTTGTTGATATACTTGGAGTATGACTCATTGTTTGTAGGTATTTTTCTGTGTATTTATAGATTGTTCTTTTTAGATTTGAATTTCATGATTGATACTAAGTGACTCAGGTTCTCAAAAGGACTCTGAAAAACTGGAGTATTCGACAGAGATTTGACATATTGTTGGGGGAGTTCCATGGACTCCACCCATATATATATATATATATCTGTATTAGACTAAGGATCTGCTCAGGAAGACAGGAGTCCTTTAGAAACTTAAGTTCTGGGTTGCCAAATAAGGAGTTACTCAGTTAGACCAGTGAGTGTTTGTCATTGCTACACACTCCGTTACGAGGTGAATACAGATATAGCATGCATTTACCATGGCAACCAAGTCATTAATTTGTCGTTATGTTATTGATGATGCGGTATCCTTGTTTTGGACAGTATTATAATGATTGAATCTTCGCTATATTAATTTCATTTGTTTGCAATTACTGGGTTTTTATTACTTTGTCAGATTTTAAGTTAGATTAATTAATTTTGTTGGAAGAATTATGTGAAAGTGCTGACTATATACAGGGTCTTAAGCGGTACAGGACCCTCATGGTATGGTATGGTCTATTATGGTCTTTAGGTACATGTTAACCCTGGCAAATCTTTAACATTTTTTTGTGCCCCGAAATACTTCCAAATTTCTGACATGCAGAATGGGTTAGCATCAGTAACTCTTTTTTTTTTTTTTTTGCACCTAGATATAATGAAAGTCAAGGTAGAACATCACATTTCATTTGACAGATAAGACCTTGATCACTTCTTCGGCTTATACTGATTTGCGCTGTACATACTGAAACTACAATGTCAATGCACTGGGTATCAAACTGCAAGACTCAGGATCACGATGCATTTGTACTGTCAGTGATACTGTTTCAGCCCTTCTTTGTATTACTGATGATTAACCCTTTCCCTCATATAGACTCATTTTGACGCCCTCAATAGGTACCACATAAACCTGATCTGCAGAAAACCACAGTTAAACCTTACCAAATTTGATTACAAAATTCTCATTTCCAGACCACTGAGGAGCAGCGAACAGCATAAAACCTGATCAGCCTGCGAGTTACTCACAGGCTGATCTGGTTTTATGCTGTTCACATAGGTCTTTTCATGGTTTCCTCTATGAGGGAAAGGGTTAAGGGCTGGATTTAGGGTCCACGCATAATAACAGTCATATTGAACATTCTACTCTCCCATAGCATATTTATTGCCTTCAGTGATAGTTGTTTTTTGAGGTTTTAGAGGATTTGATAATTTTCTCATTTTAGCTTGGCAGTTTTTTCCATGAATAAAGTAGAGGTATCGTCATCATGTGGTGTTGGCATAGTCATAACCTTGGTTATAACTTAACTGTTGATCCCTCTCGGTCTGTCATCAAAGTTCACATACTTGTTCTGTATCACAAGGGCTGCAATCTCATCATGGGTCATAACTCTTAGGTCTATTTTGACCAAACTTATCTCCCCTTTAAAAAAATACAGTGAAAAACTTAAACAAATGGCATTTTAAGTTTCATTCATATGTTTTCAACTGAAAACAAAAACAGAGGAGCGTTGGCATCCGCATGCGATGCTCTTGTCATGTGACCACTGACTGCCGGAAGGAAAGGACTAGTCATTCTTAATGGATACATTCATTGTTTCTCTTGGTGGGGTTGGAATATTGATTTTACTTTGTATTGGAAAACTGGCTCAAAAAGCATGTGGGATTTCTAATGGAGCTGAAGCTTACACCCTCTAGTCTTGGTTACATGTCTGTTCTGGGTTCTCACTAGAATTCTGAGAACTAGAGTCCTGGAGAAACTGAAAGACAAAAAAAAATCTAGCAGTTTTTCCCGAAAATTTCCTGAGGAAATGTTGATTTTCTGTTTTATGCCTCAAAATAAAGTATTATGGCTCCTTTCCCATCATCTGAAAAAAGGTTCTGATTTTCAGTGACAAAAAAAAAATCAAAATGTGTTCTAACTTCTAGGGTTAATTGTGACAGTTTTTACAATAGGAAAGAACAAACTGTCCAGTTTTATTTATTTTGAAGAGATGGGAAATGGTCAAATTATTGAAGAATCTGTTTTTAGGGACTCTTAAAAAGTATTGAAAATATAAAAGGGTCTGTATGTTTCCTTTCATCGTTGATTAAGTATTATTCATACATATATATAAACATTTAAAAGGTATGTTAGTTGTTTAATTATCTCTATTCACCCTGTCAGTTATTCAACTTAAGTTTTTCCAACTTTTGAAATTAGCAATGGATATAGATAAAATCGTGTGTTCTGTACATCCATTGAAAGCCAGGGCTCCTCATGAAAATCATGTATAGAAAATAAGGCAGATGAACCTTTCTGGCTTTCATTTGACAATACACATGTATATATATAAAAAGTTACATAATTTAGTCTGACTCCTTTCCAGTGTCATAATTATAACATACAGTTCTTAGAAAAATGTTTGGCATGTGAATCTTGAACCTCTTGTAGACCATGAACTCTTGTAGACAATGACCTCTTGTAGACCATGACCTCTTGTAGACCATGACCTCTTGTAGACCATGACCTCTTGAGATTGATTATTATGTAAACCATGACCTCTTGTAGACCATGACCTCTTGAAGACGTGTTTTGATGCCTTGGCAAACAGACCTGACCCAGTTCTTAGTTCTATGTTTGCTTTATATGAAATCATAGCTTAGGCTGTGCACAGTGCAGCAAAGTTCAGTAAGTTAATATTCATAAATTTGCACATGAATATTCATGAAATAAATTTCTGAGAACCTTGTGAGAGATTAGTGGGTAACTCGGTTAAGTTGAGAATTGCTTAGGTCTAATTTTGTTTTGATGATGTAAAATGTAGTAATTTAGTAATTAAGGGTTACGGCACACGTAATAATGCAAATACACAATAGGAGTACCGATAAGCAGAGTATTTGAGTATTTACCCAATTTATTTTGGCAAAAAGCATTTGTTTTCAGAATCATAGGGTAACAAAAAGCAAAATAATGTTTGAAAACTCAAAATGTTGGCAGCTGTGTGCAGAATACCCAATTCACAGTTGTCAAAAACCCGATTAAATTGCACAAATACCCAATTCATATTTATAAAAGTCATGGGATAAATACCCATTTTCATAAAAAAAGGAATCTTTTCTCTTTAAAAAAAAAAATCAAGTTTATGGCTCAGGTGACATTAACTATTACCCTAAATAACTACAAATATTTGCAGAGAAATGGAAGTATTTAGAATTTAATTTTTCAGTGATATTTTTTCAATGACCTATTTGGCATAATTTTTTTTCTTCATTTTTTACACAAATCTAGATGACATTATTTTAAAATGACATGGTAGAAAATGTCAATTTTCATTTAAAAAATATGACTGGCACAGGGCCCCTTACTTTGGTTTGATTAGATTTCTTTTCATGCATTGGCCAACAGAGCAGACTGACCCAGATCAGACAGCACCTCTAGGGAGCTGTCCCTTCTACTATGTTTGCTCATACAATATTGTAGCTCATACAATATTGTAGCTAGTTCAAATTCTACAGTCTGCATGGCAAAAATAAAATCCATTGTTTTACAAGCTATTTAATTTGTTTATGAATATTTGTGAGGCCAGGGGTTAACACATTGTTCTGCACACAGGTCCTGTTCAGGAGACGAACAGTTCAAGCAGTGGGTCTGACCTTTCCCTCACCGCCAGCAGCACGACCCCCAGCGTGGAAACAGCCACGCCCACTATACAAGTACCTAATGTAGACAAGGATAAAACAACGGAGGGCGCTACAGGTACGTTCTGCTGCAATTTATCCCAGCTTTTGTTTAGCAATCACGCTTGTTATGTCCAGTCCCAGTTTGCTTTTTAGCTGTTTTCGAAAAGCAGATATTTGGCTATTTTTCCAGTGAACGAAAGTATACATTTTCCCAATTTGAATGTAAAATTAAGGTATTTTCTGAAGAAAAGGTTAAATTTAGCCCAAAAAGTGACAAATTTAAAGACTTTTCCACACAGGGAGCTAATAGTGATTGTTGATAAATGATCAATATATCCTTTGCCTTAATTCTCTAGATTTGCTGTAATTTCTTGACAATTAGATAAATTAAAAAGTAAATTGTGCTAAAATTCCCAAATTGAAGGACATGGGTCTTCTTCTAAAAACTGGGGGGAAAAAAGATTTCTACACTACATGAAGATTATTTGGGATGGTGGGTATTAATAAGCATTAGTGTTATCATGGTTTTGTTTACGAACATCATCTGGCTCTCAGTGTCTTGTGGTGGCCCTTGGGTGGTACCTGTCTTAGAAGGAAATGGATATACCCATAGAAAACCATGGTGTCCAAATGGGGCATATTGTCATACCTTCAGGTTATCGTCAGATTGACCTGGGTTTGAACTTGGTGTACCAAATCGGTATTCCGTCATATCCCGTCCTACACTCCAATTGCATCGAGCTTAGTATTTGTTGTTGCCTTCACAGTTTGAATGATGGCTTCTTGATAAAACAAGTGCAGATAACTGTGTCAAGAATTAATATAACTTTGTAAGAATTATGGCCCTTCTTCTGTGTCAAGCTGTATGCAGGCTAGTACTCACCTTCAGTAACAGTTCTCGTTCAATTTCCCTGTAAAAGTAATATTGAATGCCGTATGTAATATGTCATGAGGAAGGTTGTATAAATTATAATAAAATATATTAATTCATATTATAGGTTAATTTGCAGAAATAAATGGACATAACAGCACCATTAAAACCCAAAAATTTAATTTAAAAAATTGAAGACAACAGTTGAACTCTTCAATGGTACCAGCTAGTGCTGATCTACTCAGGGTCATCATCACAGTCATCTCTCAGTTTTCTCTCTGTTCCACCAGGTGGCTCTGATGTACAGGCGGAGGCCTCCCCAGATACATCCAAAGACAAGAAGAAGAAAAATAGATGCCACACTTGCAAGAAGAAGGTCGGTCTGACTGGTAAGTAGCATCAAAGCCTACACCCTGACCACTTGGAGAGAGAGGTCGGGAAAAGAAATGTGTTTACAGTCGATCTTGGTCAGAGTGTCTACCATGTCACCAGTAGGTTGTGCATTCAATCCTGGCCACATGATATGAAGACAATAAGTCATTATAATTGTACTGGTATGCACGATTCTCACTATTATCCTGAAACTGGAAATCCTTTCCAAGGATTCCCTGAAAAGCTGGGAAGTTCTTCAATATAGGATACGCTCATGACAGCCTTTCTCTCAAAAATAGGGGTACAGGACTCAAAAAAAAAAAAAAAAGTTAGTGAGAACCCTTGGGGATCAGCATATTAAGGTCTCCAGAACTGGTCTACCCAGTGTCAGTATGACATTATAGTAAGTTCCAGGGTTTTCCTTAAGAGGCGGCTGGTGGCAGATTGGACCGCCTCAGATTGTTTCCTGACCAGCTCAAATTTGTCAAATTGTCAAAAAAAAGGGGGGTGGGGGACAAGTCAAAGAAAATGAAAAGAAAAATTGCAAGAAAAGTAGGACCCTCAGACCCCACTGCCTACAATTTAAAATTAATTCTACTCTGATTCTTTTGGAAAATCCTGAGTTCTAGCTGCTATAGACATTGTAGAGAAAAATAGCTTGTAACTCCAAGTCAATGGATGCTTGCAAAGAAGTCTTTTCATAAGCATTTGAAGGACCATGATTATAATGTAATGATGGATGGGTAACCTTTAAATAAATCACTGACAACTTGATTGCAGGATTTGAATGCCGCTGCGGAGGATTGTATTGCAGTTTACATCGGTACTCCGACAAACACGATTGCACGTTTAACTACAAGGAACACGCACAGGAGCAGATTCGAAAAAATAACCCCGTCATCGTTGGCGAGAAAGTTCAGAAGATTTAAAAATCAACCTTGTTTTATCTTTGTATCACTGTTGATGTTTGATTTATACAGAATATATTATTATTATAAGAAATTTGAAACTTTATCTTTTTTTTTTTTTTTTTTCCGTTGTTGGATGAAAAATTGGGTTAAGAACAGATAATAGGTTTTAAATGTTGGGTACTTAAGAAATGTATACGATGTAAGAAGTGTTTCGTATAAGACATATATAGCATTAAGGAAGATGAACTGAAGGGATATTTTAACAAGATTGACAGATTGAAAGCATGACTATTAAGGTGTGTGATTTTTATCTGAAGTTAATAATACCAGTTTGTAAATAAGAATTGGTTGCTCGTTCATAGAGTTATTTGCTTTTCTTTTTCATGCTGAAAATATTTAGGTATTGCAGTAGATTTTACTTGCCTTGTATGAGTGACTTTGTTACCATGGTAAAAATATTCTTATTCTAATATTGAAGATTATGCTTATTTAAAGATTGTAATATTCTAAGAAGCAAAAATCAGAATGGAACCCTCAAGTTACATTTTATTTTAGAGTTCGGTTGAAATTCATATTTTCAGATGGGAGATAAACTTCATCCTAGTTCTGTAAAGATTTTTACTCCTGAATTTCAGTGTCCCCAGGGATGGTGGGGGTGGGGTATAGTTAAATTAGAATATTCTTTAAGATAAGAAAAAGATGTCAGTTTGTGAACATAAAGCTTGTTTATTATGTACTTGGCTGGTTACTTTTATTATTAATAGTTATAAGTCATGATTTCAAGCAAATTAATCATGTGACCATTTTGCCATTGAGACATGCTTTTTAACATGTATTTCATATTAAAAAAATGATAGGACTTTTTATTCTTCCATAGATATTTACCTCATGGTCTGTGTGCAAGGTTTACACGACAGTTATGAAAATAAATACAAGCTGAGACTGATGAAATCATCTTCAGTCATGTTCTGAATCAAACCTGAAAGATTTTTCTCAAGTATGGCAGAATAGTGGTACTAGATTCATTGAGCTTTATATCACATTCATTGCATTTAACGCAAGTTTTGTAAATTTAGTTAAATATTTTCTAATTTTATCAGCCAAAAAGCAATTGCCAGAAGGCTGATATTAAATCCTGTTGTTTTTTTCTCTGGTTTGATTATATCTAAAGGTTAAAATACTATTTGAAAGATTAATCATTTTTGAATGAGGCTAAAATTTGCTATTAAAAGGTGTACCATAATTTGGTTATTAGATTTGGAAATGAATGAAGAAATGATCTACATCTGAACTGAATTTTTAATGTAAATGTCATAGACAAAAAAAACAAAACAAAAAACATAATTTAGGGAATGTCAAATATTTCCAAATTTTTTCCACATTGTGTGTCTTAAAACAAAATGTGTATCTTAATTATTTTGTGTCAGTTTTGTATATGTTCTTTATTTATTTTAGATGTGGAATGGAAAGCAGGTATGATAGTTTGTCATAGCAGTTTCGGAGATAAAAAGGTTTAAAGAAAGTATCTGTGATATATAAAAGACAACTCAAAACTGAGATGGCCTTCTATCATATTTGCTTAAAAAAATTGCATTATTTTCCATCTTGAATTAAAATATGATTGACATCCTCAATTTATAAATAACCTTACAATTGGTAACTGTCTTAACTGACTACATTTGGTATAGTAGGGTTAAAGAAAATGTTCAGGTAGTTCTAAAATTTTGTTTGAACTTCTTTTTTATTCATTGCATGGAAGGCTATTTTTAATATTTATTTTTTGCTGTGGTGTATTTTGTTTTTATTAATTATGAAATATAAGCTGTTGTTAAAGGCTTCTGTAAGCTTTAGGGGAATGAAAAGATATTTCCTGATTGAGTAATTGAATTGAAGGGCAGGCAATGATGAGAATGTAAAATCGAATCTACCTCTGAACGACTAGGTAACATGGAAAGAAAATGGGAGATGTTAATACCAGGGAAGATTATGAAAAGCAGGATGGAGTCCTGTTAGATCTATCCAGGGGAGATAATCAAAGGGAGGCAAACATTTTTCAAAGGGAGGCAAACATTTTTAGATATCTATCGGATTTCATTTGAATTTTTCAATACAATCAGTTGTTCTTAGCTGCAGAGATCCTGTCCGTTGTGAAATTTTAATCTTTTGCAACTTTTTTCTTTTCTTTTTTCTTCAAAACGACATATTCATGACCCATTGCATCATGATATTCCATTGTTCTGTGAGCAGCCTTCCACTGATGAGTTTTTGGTGTTAAATATCTATTAAATCCCATCAGTTCCCATTCTCATTCGCTCCAGTGTAAATAAGTCATATCAGTCAGAATCATCATCATCATCATCATCATCATAGTCGTCATTAGTATGTACGTCACCCAGCTGCTTAAATTTCTAACATCGTGTGTGGCGATACTATACAGTACAGTGTCTGGTTTTATCTTTGAAATGACAGAAAAATTATTACTACTGTTGTCTATACAGATAAGATAGACAGTTGATGTGTATTCAGAAAGATGTAATGCAAGGTTTGTGTGTATATGTATATGAAATTGGTCGACCTTTGACTGCATTGAATTCTTATAAAACATGGGCACTAAGGGTTTTGTTGACAGTTTTTTATGAACTCTTATTTTCTAAAATATTTAGCTTTCAGGTAATTTATGTGATGAAGAGAACACTTATTTACCATTATAGGCATTTGTTAGGAATTGTCAAGCATAAATAATCCCTCTCTCAAAGGAACAAGCAAATCAAATTACGACAGATTTGACTGGAGTTTCTTTGTGAATATTGAATAAGAAGATAAAATTGCTTTACTCTGTTTACAATTTGATGGATTTGAGATGCAGGAAAAAAAAAGACTTCTTTAAAACCTAAGATTATTTTGAGAACCAGTCAGACATAGTGGGTGTATACTTAACCTTTTTTCCATGATTTTTTTTTTCTCTGCGGTCAGGAATGTGTAGAATCAAAGCTTCAATATTGTATGATCAAACAGAGGAGACCCTGATCAGACAGGAGTTGTCTGATCTGTGCCTCCTTTGTTTGCCAATGTGTCAAAAGGATTCTATATGTGGGAAAGGGTCAAAATGCAGTTGAGAGTTTGCAGTCACTTTGTTGTGGTCTTTGAGTCTTGTTTGTTTGGGATGGATTCAGCCAATAAGGCTTAGAATGATTAAGTAAAAAAATATTATTTTAATTTTTATGTATATTAAGTTTGTATTAAAAAAATAGAAAGAAGAATTTAAAAAAAAAATGTGTATAGTTGAAATTGTGTTTAGGAGGGAAAGAAGTGCATAGAAAAAAAGTATAGGCTTTATGTGTTATTTTATTTTTGTTTATTCAGTTAAGGCTCAAATTCAACCAACCACACTTTTAATAGTGCAAAGTAATACTTGGCAAATTTCATCATACTTATTTCTCTGTATTAACCCTTTACTTCATGAATATTCATGTACAATTTTATGACTTCGTGAATATTAATTAACTGACTTCAAATGGTATATCAAACTGTGGATTTTCTTTTCTTTGTTCTACAGACTGTGTAGAATCTGAGGTACAATATTGTATAAGCAAACAGTGGAAACCCTATAGGAGCTTGCTGATCAGGGTCTCTTCTGTATGGCGATGCATCAAAATGAGTCTACATGAAGAAATGGGTCAAAATTACGCAAATATTTCATTTCTGAACATTTTGTTAGTTATTAAGGTAAGAACGAATTCATTTGAACTCAGTCATGTTCTTGACTATTTTGTAAGTCAGGAATGGTTGGATGCAATTCTACCCCAATTTAAGTATTACTTAGCGCTAAGTATTGTTGGCGGAATTTGAGCCATATTTATTCTTATATGGGAAAAGATAGCTTTGAATGTGTAATTAGTAATGGCGGGTTAGATTGTCCCTAGAAAATTGAATATAGAAATCAGTATTAGGATTGAAATGATTGGTTGAGTGTTACTATTATGATTTTACGCGCGTGCACTCTGCCTTTTTTCCTTATAAATATTATATTAAACACAGCAATTTTCTGAATATTAACCTTTTACGTTTTGAATATTCATGTATAAATTTATGACTGTATGAATATAAATTCTCTAAATGAAACAAGTTAATTTTAAGTCATATCGTGGCTACAATTTTGTATGAGCAAAAGGAAGACCCTAATCTGGTCTAAGCGTCTATACAAGGTTAAGGGTTAATAAATGTCATTTATAGATGTGGATGACTTCAAAATGAAGCAGATTTTTTTTTTGTATTGTTGCTACGATTTTGTATTTATTTTTGTTTTGTACTGATGTGAGGTGCTGCCGAGATGCCTATTGGGAGAGGAAGGTTAATTTTGTCACTCTAAAATAAGTAACAAATTCAGTAACTGAGTGAACAAAGGAGAGAATCGGTTTTAGTTTGGAGATGTATGTATGTAAGTTAACCCTTATCCTCATGAATATTCATGTATAAATGTATGATTTTGTCTCTGCAGTGCAGACTGTGTAGAATCTTGAGCTACACTATGTATGAGCAAACAGAGGAGACCCTGATCAGTTTGCCAGTTTGTCGAAATTAGCAAAGGTTGTTATTGCGGGATATTTAATGCTTTCAACACATTTTATTTGAAAGCAGGACTGCAAGTAAGTTTGCATCCTTTGCCAATGCATTATATTTCTTTGTTTTTATTTAGTGCATGTCCTGTGATGTGATAAAATGTGTTAATAATTATTTTAACAGCTATAGATTGAATGTGTGACCTTAACAGCTGTTCAAAGAGAACAGTTACCAAAAAAAAAAAGAAATGTTTTTATGGATATTTGCCTGGTCTTGTTTTGTATGGGACAGTTGTGTAAGCAGGTGGATTTCCACTGCATTCTTGTTGTTTTATGAATTACAATATGTGTATTGATTACAGCAATCAAATGGATTGCCAGAATTTCGCAGCAATCTCATGCAGAAAAAAAGAAAAAAGACATTTAGTCTGGATTCTGGACTGTTTTCTGCCTTTTGTTGCTATTCGAAACCAGACAGTTTGATGACAGGACTTGATGATGTCATCAGTGATGTCATGTGACCTCACAAACACACACACACACATGAGTTCTTCATTAGTAAGGCACCTCTGCAGCGTCATGGTTTGATTCCTGATTATCATTATTATTTACCTTTGTTTCTTTTAATTTACTTCTGTATGTGAAAGTAAAACAATAAAAATTATATATGATTAAAAAATTAAATGACCTCTGCGTTTTCAGTATTTCTTACCATCTGTAAAAGTGTGAAAAAAATTCCAAAAGAGTGAACTCTTTCTGTACTACTTAGCTGTAACACCTAGCTGTAACACCTTGGGGAGTGGGATTTTTTTTTTTTTTTTTTTTTTTGTACCGGTATTCACTAAGCATATGATGTCATTTTTGTGATGTCTGCTGCACATAGGGATCTTTTCTCCCTCGTATGTCTATCCATAGATTTATTAAACAGAGAAAGGAAACTCCTGTAAAAGCCAGTGGAAAAAAATGTTTAGACTAACAGCAGATCATTGAATATTGCATACGGAAATTCCACCATATTATGAAATCCTCAACTGCAAGGAAGTATTTTCGGGTTGATTTATTTAAAAAAAAACAACAACATATAATTGTGATTTAAGTTCAAGCAGTGTAGCAGGAAAACGATACATTTTACATATCGGTAGTTGTCATTATGCAGGTCCTTTTCCAATTTACTTTAAAAAATTTATTTCCTGACTTCTATTAGTACATAATGTACCATGTGCCAATCTCTGTTTAATACGTCTTTGGTCGGTTTATTTTTTCCATCCAGCTTCTTTCAGCAGGTGTCACATGTTATGGTTTTTAAACTTTTATGAAAATACCTAAAATGGAAGATATTTTTCCCATCATCTGGTTAATTTAGTTTGCTTACAAGAGCTAAAACACTTCAGAAAACACAGGATTTATTAAATTTTATCAAAGTAAAGCCAATCTAAGATGCTTGGTAAATACGGCCCCTGGCTGAAGATATTCCATTCTGTGAAACTATCAGCATCATGTTGCAGGAATGTCCCCAGTGGCTGCGGGGGTAAGAGCGTCTGCCTCTGGAGTGGAGATTGTATGTTCCATCATTGACCATGACATACATATCATAATTATATCTGTCATTCCTGCCTCTCTTTATGGATATCCTAACTATATCTATCAATCCTACCTCTCTTAAATGGGTATCTTAATTATATCTATCATTCCTGCATCTCTTATATGGGTATCCTAATTATATCTGTCATTCCTACATCTCTTATATGGGTATCCTAATTATTTCTATCATTCCTACCTCTCTTATATGGGTATCCTAATTATATCTATCATTCCTACCTCTCTTAAATGAGTATCATAATTATATCTTTCATCCCTACCTCTCTTATATGGGTATCCTAATTATATCTATCATTCCTACCTCTCTTATATGGGTATCCTAATTATATCTATCATTCCTATCTCTCTTAAATGGGTATCATAATTAAATCTATCATTCCTGCATCTCTTATATGGGTATCCTAATTATATCTGTCATTCCTACCTCTCTTATATTGGTATCCTAATTATATCTGTCATTCCTACCTCTCTTATATGGATATCCTAATTATATCTGTCATTCCTACCTCTCTTATATGGGTATCCTAATTATATCTGTCATTCCTACCTCTCTTATATGGGTATCCTAATTATATCTGTCATTCCTACCTCTCTTATATGGGTATCCTAATTATATCTGTCATTCCTACCTCTCTTATATGGGTATCCTAATTATATCTGTCATTCCTACCTCTCTTATATGGGTATCCTAATTATATCTGTCATTCCTACCTCTCTTATATGGGTATCCTAATTATATCTGTCATTCCTACCTCTCTTATATGGGTATCCTAATTATATCTGTCATTCCTACCTCTCTTATATGGGTATCCTAATTATATCTGTCATTCCTACCTCTCTTATATGGGTATCCTAATCTCTCTTTATGGGTATCCTAATTATATCTGTCATTCCTACCTCTCTTATATGGGTATCCTAATTATATCTGTCATTCCTACCTCTCTTATATGGGTATCCTAATTATATCTATCATTCCTACCTCTCTTATATGGGTATCCTAATTATATCTTCATTCCTACCTCTCTTATATGGGTATCTAATTATATCTGTCATTCCTACCTCTCTTATATGGGTATCCTAATTATATCTGTCATTCCTACCTCTCTTATATGGGTATCCTAATTATATCTGTCATTCCTACCTCTCTTATATGGGTATCCTAATTATATCTGTCATTCCTACCTCTCTTATATGGGTATCCTAATTATATCTGTCATTCCTACCTCTCTTATATGGGTATCCTAATTATATCTGTCATTCCTACCTCTCTATATGGGTATCCTAATTATATCTGTCATTCCTACCTCTCTATATGGGTATCCTAATTATATCTGTCATTCCTACCTCTCTTATATGGGTATCCTAATTATATCTGTCATCCTACCTCTCTTATATGGGTATCCTAATTATATCTGTCATTCCTACCTCTCTTATATGGGTATCCTAATTATATCTGTCATTCCTACCTCTCTTATATGGGTATCCTAATTATATCTGTCATTCCTACCTCTCTTATATGGGTATCCTAATTATTTCTATCATTCCTACCTCTCTTAAATGAGTATCATAATTATATCTTTCATCCCTACCTCTCTTATATGGGTATCCTAATTATATCTATCATTCCTATCTCTCTTAAATGGGTATCATAATTATATCTATCATTCCTACCTCTCTTATATGGGTATCCTAATTATATCTGTCATTCCTACCTCTCTTATATGGGTATCCTAATTATATCTGTCATTCCTACCTCTCTTATATGGTTATCCTAATTATATCTGTCATTCCTACCTCTCTTATATGGGTATCCTAATTATATCTGTCATTCCTACCTCTCTTATATGGGTATCCTAATTATATCTGTCATTCCTACCTCTCTTATATGGGTATCCTAATTATATCTATCATTCCTACCTCTCTTATATGGGTATCCTAATTATATCTGTCATTCCTGCCTCTCTTATATGGGTATCCTAATTATATCTGTCATTCCTACCTCTCTTATATGGGTATCCTAATTATATCTGTCATTCCTACCTCTCTTATATGGGTATCCTAATTATATCTGTCATTCCTACCTCTCTTATATGGGTATCCTAATTATATCTGTCATTCCTACCTCTCTTAAATGGGTATCCTAATTATATCTGTCATTCCTACCTCTCTTATATGGGTATCCTAATTATATCTGTCATTCCTACCTCTCTTATATGGGTATCCTAATTATATCTGTCAATCCTACCTCTCTTATATGGGTATCCTAATTATATCTGTCAATCCTACCTCTCTTATATGGGTATCCTAATTATATCTGTCATTCCTACCTCTCTTATATGGGTATCCTAATTATATCTGTCATTCCTATCTCTCTTAAATGGGTATCCTAATTAAATCTGTCAATCCTACCTCTCTTATATGGGTATCCTAATTATATCTGTCATTCCTACCTCTCTTATATGGGTATCCTAATTATATCTGTCAATCCTACCTCTCTTATATGGGTATCCTAATTATATCTGTCATTCCTACCTCTCTTATATGGGTATCCTAATTATATCTGTCATTCCTACCTCTCTTAAATGAGTATCATAATTATATCTGTCAATCCTACCTCTCTTATATTGGTATCCTAATTATATCTGTCATTCCTACCTCTCTTATATGGGTATCCTAATTATATCTGTCATTCCTACCTCTCTTATATGGGTATCCTAATTATATCTATCATTCCTACCTCTCTTATATGGGTATCCTAATTATATCTGTCATTCCTACCTCTCTTATATGGGTATCCTAATTATATCTATCATTCCTATCTCTCTTAAATGGGTATCATAATCAAATCTATCATTCCTACCTCTCTATATGGGTATCCTAATTATATCTGTCAATCCTACCTCTCTTATATGGGTATCCTAATTATATCTGTCAATCCTACATCTCTTATATGGGTATCCTAATTATATCTGTCAATCCTACCTCTCTTATATGGGTATCCTAATTATATCTATCATTCCTACCTCTCTTATATGGGTATCCTAATTATATCTGTCAATCCTACCTCTCTTATATGGGTATCCTAATTATATCTATCATTCCTATCTCTCTTATATGGGTATCCTAATTATATCTGTCATTCCTACCTCTCTTATATGGGTATCCTAATTATATCTGTCATTCCTACCTCTCTTAAATGGGTATCATAATCAAATCTATCATTCCTACCTCTCTATAGGGTATCCTAATTATATCTGTCATTCCTACCTCTCTTATATGGTATCCTAATTATTCTTCATTCCTACCTCTCTTATATGGTATCCTAATTATATCTATCATCTACCTCTCTTAAATGGTATCATAATTATATCTTTCATCCCTACCTCTCTTATATGGTATCCTAATTATATCTTCATTCCTACTCTCTTAATGGGTATCATAATTAAATCTATCATTCCTATCTCTTATATGGGTATCCTAATTATATCTTCATTCCTACCTCTCTTATATGGTATCCTAATTATATCTGTCATTCCTACCTCTCTTATATGGTATCCTAATTATATCTGTCATTCCTACCTCTCTTATATGGTATCCTAATTATATCTGTCATTCCTACCTCTCTTATATGGTATCCTAATTATATCTGTCATTCCTACCTCTCTTATATGGTATCCTAATTATATCTGTCATTCCTCTCTCTTATATGGGTATCCTATTATATCTGTCATTCCTACCTCTCTTATATGGGTATCCTAATTATATCTGTCATTCTACCTCTCTTAAATGGGTATCCTAATTATATCTGTCATTCCTATCTCTCTTATATGGGTATCCTAATTATATCTGTCATTCCTACCTCTCTTATATGGGTATCCTAATTATATCTGTCAATCCTACCTCTCTTATATGGGTATCCTAATTATATCTGTCATTCCTACTCTCTTAAATGGGTATCCTAATTAAATCTGTCATCCTACCTCTCTTATATGGTATCCTAATTATATCTGTCATTCCTACCTCTCTTATATGGGTATCCTAATTATATCTGTCATCCTACCTCTCTTATATGGGTATCCTAATTATATCTGTCAATCCTACCTCTCTTATATGGGTATCCTAATTATATCTGTCATTCCTACCTCTCTTATATGGGTATCCTAATTATATCTGTCATTCCTACCTCTCTTATATGGGTATCCTAATTATATCTGTCATTCCTACCTCTCTTATATGGGTATCCTAATTATATCTGTCATTCCTACCTCTCTTATATGGGTATCCTAATTATATCTGTCAATCCTACCTCTCTTATATGGGTATCCTAATTATATCTGTCATTCCTACCTCTCTTATATGGGTATCCTAATTATATCTGTCATTCCTACCTCTCTTATATGGGTATCCTAATTATATCTGTCATTCCTACCTCTCTTATATGGGTATCCTAATTATATCTGTCATTCCTACCTCTCTTATATGGGTATCCTAATTATATCTGTCATTCCTACCTCTCTTATATGGGTATCCTAATTATATCTGTCATTCCTACCTCTCTTATATGGGTATCCTAATTATATCTGTCATTCCTACCTCTCTTATATGGGTATCCTAATTATATCTGTCATTCCTACCTCTCTTATATGGGTATCCTAATTATATCTGTCATTCCTACCTCTCTTATATGGGTATCCTAATTATATCTGTCATTCCTACCTCTCTTATATGGGTATCCTAATTATATCTGTCATTCCTACCTCTCTTATATGGGTATCCTAATTATATCTGTCATTCCTACCTCTCTTATATGGGTATCCTAATTATATCTGTCATTCCTGCCTCCCTTATATGGGTATCCTAATTATATCTGTCATTCCTACCTCTCTTATATGGGTATCCTAATTATATCTGTCATTCCTATCTCTCTTATACACGTATCCTAATTTTATCTATCATTCCTATCTTTCTTATACGGGTATCCTTATTATCCCCCGCCGAAAGGCGGTGGGGGATATAGTAAGTCTCCGTCCGTCAGTCCAACATTTTTGTCCGGAGCATAACCTCGAAAAGTATTTGAGGTATCAACCTGATACTTTATAGGTGAATAGACCTCATTGAGGAGGAGTGCAGTGCATAAGAATGATAACTCTACCTTTCATAATTTTTTAGTTATTTCCTTTTGTTATTTTTTTTTAATTAATTTTTGTCCAGAGCAGAACTCAAAAGGTATTTGAGGTATCAACTTGATACTTCATAGGTGAATAGATCTCATTGAGGAGGAGTGCAGGGCACAAGAATGATAACTCTATCTTTCATAATTTTTTAGTTATTGCCCTTTATTTTTTTTAGACTTTATTTTTGTCCAGAGCATAAGTTTAAAAGAATTTGAGGTATGAACTTGAAACTTCATAGGTGGATAGATCTTATTGGGGAGGAGTGCAGTGTGCAAGAATGATAACTCCACCTTTCATCTTTGTTATTTTTCAGTCTTAAATTTTGTCTGGAGCAAAACTCAAAAAGTATTTGAGATATCAACTTGAAACTTCATAGGTGAATAGATCTCAATAAGGAAGAGTGCAGTGCACAAGAATGATAACTCTACCTTTCATAATGTTTTGGTTATTGCATTTTTGTTATTTTTCAGGCTTAATTTTTATCACAGTGACCTTGACATTTTACCTGTAGACCTCAAAATAGAGGAATTCGTAGGTCTTCACTTGGGTTTCATATCTATAATCACTTTAAACATCCGTCTTCAATACCAGAAATTTTCTTTTAAAAATGAAATATTCTACTCTCCAACACATCTTCTAAAGAGCAAGCTTTCGGCGGGGGATGGCCATGTCAACATGGCTCTTGTTATATCTATCATTCCTACCTCTCGTTATTATGGGTATCATCTTCACTATAAAAGCCATAAAGTCACCTGCCTTAAATACCACCTACAATACTTAATAGTTTTAAGTAATACTTAAAATCTTAATACATTTGACAAATTTTTTTTAAATTTTTTTTTAGATATAATGACTAAGGTAATCATCCATCATTAAATCATAATCATGGCCCTTCAAAACATCAGTGCAGATGTATGGATCAGAATTCGGGCAAAAAATACATTTTGCCTTTTGACATGTCTATTGCTTCATTTGTCTAAGTGATAAACATCATTTTGACAAAATACGGCGTATATATATATATATATATATATATATATATATATATTTTTTTTTTTTTTTTTTTTTTTTTTTTTTTTTTTTTTTTTTCATTAAACATTCATTATTCATTCATATCAAAATAAACTACTGAAAATACATCTCCTTTAAATCCATTTCATCTCCGTATAGCACTGTGTATAGCTGGACAGTCCAGTTTGCATTCGTATTGAAATTGAATTTATTTTGTCCGTTTAAAGCATCGATGAATGACACCTGTAGCTAAGCAAAATAACACATGCACGCAAGCAGAATGACAAATGTCAAAATGTGCACCTAGCATTATGACGTTGGAGGTCGCTTTTCCGGTTTGACTCGGAGCGAGTTCAGGTGCAATAAAACGCGCGGGGGTTTTTACCCTACGATCTCTGTAGGGTTACGCGAGTTCAACCCAGTGAAGTAGGTGGGTAGACTAGAAAGCAATAAGCCGGACATCTTGGCAAATTTATAGAAAGTTATAAATATCTATGATATCCTGTCTTTAAGTATGCCTGTAAGTAGCCTTAAAAGAAAATGGTAGTTTTTTTTCAAGCCCAAGCTCGAAAAGTCATAAATAAAAGATCTATTGTTTTAATCATATGTCTGTTTACAAATTACGTCACAAGGGGTAATTTTTATGTGCTGTTTTTTTGTATGCCTGTGGGATTAACGTCCCTACGACAGTATTTCAGTCATTTGGAGACGATGTCTACTTCAAATTGATATAGTGCTGCCACATTGCAGTATCACGCCGTAGGCATGATACTACACCCAGTCACATTATCCTGACACCGGGCCAACCAGTCCTGCAACTAATCTTATATGCTGAGCGCCAGCGCCAAGCAAGGGAGCTTTAACAGTAGCAGGGTCGAACCCATGACCTCCCGGACCCGAGGCGGACACTCTATAACTCGAGTAGAACTATAGTTGGTCAAATGAACACGATGTCGGTAGTTCGGGAGGAATCGGCAAAATGAAGTACGAAAATGTGGCTGTTTTTCCAAATTCGAAAAAGTTATTTTTTTTTATTTTAAACAAATTGTTTGTAATTGAAAGTAGTTCCACTGCTTAAAGACATAATTGCATTGTACATAAAACTTTCCAATGCTTTTCTAGGTGTAGGTTAAAAATTTCAGATATTAATATGAGCTCAGGCATGCAAAGATAAATATTTAAATAATGAACATCACGCAAAAATTTATATACCAGCACATCTCTTCGATCTACATACTGTTCGTAGTTTCGTAATTTAGTCCCAGAATCACCGGGCGGCTTCGGGGGATCAAGCATATCCCCACCCCCACCCCAGCTGGCCTGATAATACAATTTTCTGGGTGACTGAAATTGCCTTGATTTGGGTAAATGGAAATCCCCATCGTGAGCCCCTTACTGAAATAAAGTTTAGCCAAATGACCAGTCACCCAGGCCAACTCTTGCTGAGAGAGCATCCGCTGTCACTTCTCTCCGCTGTCATTATGGCAACGGAACTGTATCTGCTTTAATCTGAAACAGGCAAACGCATTTAGTATTGCTGAACATTCATTTTATTTTCATTATTTTTTTACATATAACAAAAACCTCCCCAAGCTGAATCAGAACTCGCAATCTAGCATCTAGGAATGTTGTCAAAGAAAAAATTTTTCCCCCAATGCACGTCCTAAAAAAATTTCCCTGAAAAAATATTTCCAAAGGGGCCATGCCCCCCCCCCCCCCTAAAAATGACCCTAAGTGAGCCCCCCCCCCCCCCCCCAGTACTGACATCAAACATTTGTGTTGAAAAAATCTGAATCCGAGCTAGAGTATCACAAAATATATTTGCTTAAAGAGTTTTATATACTTTATGGTAAATATATTTAGTGCTTTTTTGTTTTGTTTTTCTTAAATTCAAACTGTTATACATTTATTATATTTCAGCTCCTGTTACGATCATATTACGGAGATAAACTATCATCCCGTACTTTCCCGGAGTTCCGAGTATTCAGTTTCCTCCCCTGAGTAAAAACGAAATGCAGGATTTTGATTCTACGAATGGACTTTTCTTTGATTATTCTGCCCCAAATGAGGCAGTATAGACAGTTTAATGAAAAACAAATGCCACATTGATTGTTGCTTAACAAAACTTTAAAATATAAAGCATCAAATTATGACAATGAAAGTCAAATGATTACTAATGCATATCACTTGTCAGTCTGGCAAAGGCAGAATGTCACACATAAACTTGTAAGACGACAAGATGTAATAATCTGTCCCATACAGATGCAAGTATCCATTGACTTGATCTGGTGAGGAAGTCTTCAGGCTAGCTTGCAGTATGTCAGTGGTTCAGAGTAGGCATTCTCCACGTGTAATTTGGCAGAGTACGCTACAGGACTGAAATATGTCTATTAACACATGGCTATGTAATGTAAAACACTAGAAATAAGATATTATTTCAGTTATTCACGGGGGGGGGGGGGGGGGGCAATCGTATCGATGGTGCTATTGTTACGCTACACCGGATATTTTCTTACCTCCAAAATAACGATCAACATGTCTGCCGAGGAAGAGCATGTCGAGGAGACCAATAACGAGGATGCCGCTAACAAGGGCAAGAAATCAGCAAAACACGATTCAGGTGCAGCAGACTTAGAGAAAGTTACAGATTACGTTGAGGAAGCAGAAATCTCATCACAGGATATCGGAGAGGTGAGAAAATCCAGTTGTTGTTTTTTTTAAAGATTTTTGGTAAGATTTAAGGACCCGTTTGGAGATGCTGATTTGCTTACTGAAACAGGCCATTGAATATTTATGAAATGCCTACAGTTCCTATGGAACATATTTGGTCTGTATGGAACAAGACAGTTTCAGGTGAGTATGTCGAGTGCTGACGTGAAACTGTTCTGTTTGTTTCTCAGACGAAATTAAATCTAGTGTCCAATCATCTAGTGTTCGTATCATTCTCACCTGCCAGTAATACCCGAAAGGGGAGTTTGTGCAGTATATATAGATAGATAGATCATGATAACATGAATTCCCTGAAATCGAACTTTGATGCCAATTAGTTGATACAGAATGCTATATTTATTTTGAGAATACCCCGAAAACTTATAAGAAACTCTTTATGTTATCACCATTGACCTACACTGGAATGAATGTCGCTCTGTTTTGATCGAGATGATTTTAAGATCGCAAATGTGTATAGGGAATGACAAAATTGATTATTACACCAATTAATTCCAGTTAAATGAAAATTTTAATGAACGTAGATCGATCTTATTAGTACTGACTACTCCGAAAACTTGTTAGACCATCATACAATAAAAAAATTTCTATCAGACTGACTCACTCAGTGAGTAGAATGATAAGGGGTTCAAAAGATTCAAAAGTCAACTCTAAGAATGGTTTCACAGTGAGCCCTCAAAATGGGGCTTGTCTCCTATAGAAAAAAAAACAAAAAACTAAAAATTGGTGTTGACAAATTCAGACAAAATATAGATTCCAGAAGGAAATGGCCAAGGAAACACAGCTTAAATTAATAGCAAGGATATTCATGATAAGCTTTTATTGGTGGCTTTTGTGATACATAGATTGGATATGTTGTCACACCGGACATTTTTGGGACAGACTGTTTTCCTCTTGTTCTATTTGTTCGTATCATTCTCTTTTAAGGCTATCCGAGTAGCTAGTGATGAGAAAAACAAGCAGATACTTGCAAGACAAGAAAAGGAAAAGGAATTATCCAAAGTTAAAATATCAAAGGAAGATGTTGACCTCATTGTAAGTATTTATTGATTTCCACACAAAAACTAACATAATACATTTATGAGATGAATGTAACCCTGCAAAACCCAACTCAATCATACATCTACCAGACGAATGAAACAATGCTATAACCAACATATTCACATATTTTTCAGATGAAAGACTGGTAATTGTACAATAACTACATTTATCAGATGAAAAACAACATTATACATTTGTCAGACGGATGTAATTCACTAAAATATAGTCAGTGAGACAATAAACCCAACAAAATAAAAACCAACATAATAATCATACAGAGCTACAGATAATTTTTAAGTCTAAATGATATTTACCCCCTCTAATTTTTTGTAATGCTGAAAACAGAAAATTCAAATATTTTTACACCCTCATCATAAAACTAAATGACACTTATATTTAAACGCGTCTGCCTCTTACCTTGATATACCATGATAAACAAGTCTCAGCATTCTCTGTACCTTGCAGCTTAGTGACAACATTTTAAAAGTTCTATTTGAAGAGCTATGTACAACACTCCTTGTGTTATTTTCCAACTGAGATGATAATATTATTACAAACTGTGAAAAACGTTCAACTACGGTTGCTTCTCCGACAGTTTAACTTAACAGTTTCACTAGAAACGGAATCACCAGCATGTTTCTTAGAAGCATTTTCGGTCATAATAACGCTGTCATATATTATTTCTTCAAATATTTGCTTGGTAATAGATCCTGCAATTCATTTTCATTTTTGAAATAAAATGGGAACACTAGCATTGTCATCATTGCTTAATATATTCTCTTTAATCGCTCTGGTTTGCTTCTACCTGCTATTTTAGTGTCTACACGATACGCATGGTACCCAAATACCGATAACGATAACTTAGAATAGGGAACCAACATCATGGTTCCCCGACTATCAAGAACGTTTACTACTACAGTACACAAAAGACCTGGGGACCAATGTTAAAACCCTCACTAGTTCGATACCATAAAATTGATTTGGAATAAGAATACCGAAATACGCGTAATGTTGAGTAACAATGCTGATCGGACACTTCAAATGCGATTTTTCACCCTTCGGTTTTGTTTTCAATGCAGTTTTATAAAAAAATAATGCTTAAAAACGCAAAAACGCATCTTATCTGTAGCTCTGATCGTAGGTTAGTGTGAAAAAAGTAATTCAGCAAAAACCAACATAATCAGGCATTCAGTAGTTGAATGTAACTCAGCAAAAACCCTATGTAATCCTGTGTTTATCAGTTGAATAAAAAATTTGAAAGCAATATTTGGTTTATGTCTCTGTTATAAATTGTTTTTGAGGATTTTCTAGGGATGTAAAATTCCACTTGCCTGCGAAAATTTCTGCAGGGGAATGAAAAATCTTTGCAATATTCTTGATTTTACTATCTCAAATCAAATTTTTGAATAGCTAGGCAGGGCCAATGGTAATTTTAGGAATTTTACACCCATGTTTTCATATGAAAAAAAGAAGAGTATAATTTTTTTTTTCTTCCTAATGGAAATTTTGACAGGCAGCTTGGCTTAATGGAACCAGTGACCCCCACATAATATTAAGTATGCTCATTTCGACTTTTTTTCTTCTTTCAGATAAATGAAATGGAGATAACCCGAGCACAGGCAGAGAGGAAGCTGCGTGAAGCTAAAGGAAATGTAGTGGAGGCCCTGTTGCATTGACTAACTGAATTTGAGGAGGTGTATAGGACATAACTGTGCTCTGTGATAGATTACCAGCTTAGCATTGTGGTTGGTGCCCATAGTGTTTGAATATTGAATATGTGCAAGTTCTTGATATTCAGGTGCCAGCTCTAAATATTCAGGTGGAACTGTATTTCTGAATATTCAGGTGTAAGCTCCAAATATTCAGGTGGAACTGTAGTTCCAAATATTCAGGTGTTATTTCTGAATATTTTGACAGTATTTCTTTATGTTCAGGTGTAATTTATTTCTGCATATTCAGGTGCATCTTCTGAATATTCATATGTAAAACTGGACATTAGGTGCATATAATGAATATTCAGGCACAAATTCATCCTTAGGTTGATATTCAATAAACTGGGCAGACTGATGAAATAAGTCAGAATTGATTGCCAGAGCTTAGAAACTGTGTGTTTAAATGTGAATAAAAGGGACTGCTTGAATAGGTATTCCAAATTTATAAATCCAAAATCTTTATACATACATACATATATGAAGCACAGAACTGCCATACGAAGACTAAAGAGTAGCAGAGTAATACAAGCATAATTTTCATGACTGTCTGAAGCAATGATCATTGCATGACATTTATATTTATCATGGGAGCTTGCTTGTAAAATGTTTTCAGCAGAGATCATATGTTGAATATGTGATCTTTACATAAATCAATACATATTTAAGAAAGCTTTTTTTGTCTTTTTCTTCAGTCATGTATTAATTAGTGATCAGTGAAACTCAGCATGTGAGATAGCAGGATATCTGAATCAAATCTTTTATTATTTTATTATATAATGTTAATGATCCTTTCTTTAAGTTAAACATGCACAGGGATTAAAATAAACTTTGCTTTTTGTGTGTGTTTTGTATCAATACAGTCATGTGATAAGAGATATATTCCCTTTGCCATGGATGAAAGAGCTTTTATTGCAACCTTGAAGAGTGTCCAATTTGCATATGGAGGACACAAGTTCAATCCAGCCTGGGCCAGATGAGATCTTGACTTCCTTGAGCCTTGATTGTAACCCTCAGGCCCGATCTTCTCTAGATTTCTATTTTAAAGAAATACACATGGCGTGACTTTACAACTCGTGACTTTCTGCAAAGCTCAACCAGCTGTGCGTTAATTAAACCTAACAGTCGCTACCGTGAGTGGTTACACCCCCATTTTATCGCAGTGTATGAACTGTAAGCAGGGTACCAACTTGCCGTTATTAGATTAAGGTCGCATGCACTAAATGCATGGTTGAATTTTTTCCATGTATAGGTATTCTCACCTTCAACATCAGGGATGTGCAAGTTGCCTGGACAAACTTGACTACTGCGAATCATTTGTGTCATTAACCATTTACCTCATGAATATTCATGTATACAACTATGACTTTTGACACATTGGCAAACAGAGCAGACCCAGATCAGATAGCTCCTCTGTTTGCTTATACAATACTCTAGCTCAGTTTCTAAAAAGTCCATGTGGCAAAAAAAGAATTGTGCACCATTTTAAGTTTAATTAATACATATTCATCAAGGCATAAATTTGTACATGAATATTCTTGAGGTTATTTAGTTTAAACCCGGTCAACCATTGACTACCTGTTATCCCTTCATATCTAATGGATAACCTATAAATTGATTTGAATACATCTGTAAACTATGAAAAGGTCCAGTGGATTCCTATCTAACACTTAAGTGTTTAATGATGAACCACAAAGAAATACAAAACTCTACTTTTTCAGTGTTTGCCCCTCCAAAAAATCACTCCAAATAATGTTAAATATGACTTTATGTCGTTTTTGTAAGCTGTTCAGCAGGGTAACAAGAAGAGTATTCCATGGATCACATGTCACCTGCTGAAGAGTGATAGGCAAAGTGTGACAGACACATGATGGAGACGTGATTGCTATGTGTCACTTCTGCTTATTGCAGGTGACACAAAATATGTAATATTGACTAAAGATATTACCATCTCAGGCATCTGACATTGTTGTTAACCACACATGACCTTTCCACCTCATTTTGAGGGGATCATTCTTTGGAAAACCTTTCCTTACGTCTTTATACATTATACATGTATATACTTTTATGATAATAGAATAAGACATAATATAAATTCCATTGCATTCCTCCTTATGGACACAAAAGGTTAACCTGCATTTCTTTTACCCTTCAGAATAAATCTGTTATGGAAAAATAAAACCAGCAACATAAAAACATAAAATAATATTTTTATTTCAATATTTATAGCCAACAAGAATGATCGCTGAAGATGATGAATATCCCCAGATACTGCCTTGACACAGTCACAAAGTCTGGACACAGTCCCTCTAAGTCTATTTATTTTATTATTTAATATTTTATGTAGACTCATTTTGACACATAGACAAACAGAGAAGACCCAGATCAGACAGCTCATAGGAGCTGTCTGATCAGGGTCTTCTCTGTTTGCTCACACAATACTGCAACTCAGTTTCTACACAATCTGTGTGGCAAAAAATAATTCATTATTCCATACACCATTTTAAGTTCAGTTAATTAATACTAATAAGATAAAGGGTTAACTGATTTTAGGTTTGCCACAGTATAAAGACTTCAGAACTTTCAGGTAGAAGTTACAGGGATAAGTATTTTCTGCTGGTAGTCGCGACTCTCTTGCTTTTATTAAGTTGGCCTGAATTATTTTTGAGGTTAGTGAACTCAAAACGGCCCCAGCTTCAAAGTGTTTTTCTTTTGGTCTTTTTGTCATTCTCATACCTGTAATTACTTGTGAGACAAAAATAAGTACAGCAGAACCCTCTATTAAAATGATTTGCACAGTTCAGCCTGGTTATCATCCCAATACTGTATCAAACATCCACGTGAAAATGATTTGCACAGTTCAGCCTGGTTATCATCCCAATACTGTATCAAACATCCACGTGAAAATATACACATGTACAAAGTTTCAGAAGGGTATATTGATGTACAATAAGTTGGAAATCAGATACGTCAGGATTCTGTCATTTGTCCATTCTGTTCCTGCTGTGCCCTCACCAACTTTGGATGTATCGTTGCCATGGAGATAAGAATTGCTTCCTGGAAAGATGTAAAATAAAATGGGTTAACCATCTGCTTCATAGAGACCGATTTTGATGCATTGGCAAACAGTAGAAAGGAGCCGTCTTATCAGAATCTCTCCTCTGCTTGCTCACACAATACTGAAGCTCAAATCCCAGCAACATATATACCATTTAAAGATCAGTAAATTAATATTCATTAAGTCATAAATTTAAACATGAATATTCATGAGCTATAGGGTTAAATTGTTGTGTTGGAGATTAAGATAAACTCATGTTTTTAACTGTTTGACATGTAAACCACAAAACCCCCCTTTTTTTTAGAATTTTCGCCCAAAAGACTTTATCAACAAGGAAATGTTTCTCTGTGACACTGATGCCACTTTGGCATATGTTGGTCTTAACCAAATATTTTGCTTGTATTTTTAGCAACGCTCTGGGTGAGCTTTTGTGATCTGTTGAGTGTCTGTCATCAACAATTTTAGTCTTTACACTCTAGCATCTTCATTTCTTAAGCAATCATCTTTAAACTTTCAAACATTGTTAATGACCCTAATATCTCGTTTGAGTTCGATTATGGCCAATTCGGTCAGGAGTTATGCCCTTTTAATATAAAAAAATGCCAGATTTCACTTTGTTTACACCCTAGCGTCCTCATTTCTGGAACAATCATCTTCATACTTTATGACTATGTTTATGACCATAATCTCTCAATCAAGTTCTATCATGGGTGGGACAGGGTCAAAAAGTAGGTCACTAGGTCAAATCTTTGTAAAACCTTGTTCACACCACTGGGGGGTCTCATTTTTAGCCAAACTTGTCAAAGTTGTTAAAAAAAATTTTAAACTATCAGAATGTTTGTCTTGATGATATTCTGTCAAGTTCGTCATGGTAAGGCATGGAATTATTTTATGTTATCTTTAATTTTGTACGTTTGTAACAAGTTTCATGATGATGTGAAGTCATCTTCATAGAAAATAACAAGCTTAAACGCAAAGGTAAATCGGAGGTGTGATAGACAAACAAAGAATGAACAGATGGATGCCAGACCAAAAATCTATTTAAGATTACAAAATTGACAAGAGTTTTTAACACACTTAGCTATCTTATCCATCACCAGTGCAAACTCACCTCTGTACGTATGGTCCTGCTGCCCTGCATGGGACACGTGTTAACGTAATGTCTGAAGAGTAGGCTGGGATCGTCCACTCCCAAGTTTTCGTCTGCCTCCAAGCTGGCTTCCAGCCCCTTCACACCCCCAAACACCACCAGAGCATGCCTGGAAAACAGGAATAACAGCTACAGTCTATATTTGTTTGGGTGTGGCCTTTGAGTCGTATTTCACTCTTATTTTTCTACTCAGTCTAAAAACCTTAACAGAAGACTAAGACATTCTATATAAACACATTTTTACCACAGGAAGTCTGTCACCTGCTGAAGAAAAGAGTGACGGAAAATGTGTAACAGACCAAATAACTGACAGATGACAAAGAAGGGATCCCTATGTGTCACCTCTGACTACAGTAGGTGCCACAAAAAAGAACTCATAACCTGCACTTACTTGAAACTACCTGCCGACATTTCTCCCACATCTGTGCCTCTTTCAGACGTTCCTATGGTCATATCGTACATTTTCTTATAAGGGCATTCAGTGAAAACAGCGCCCAGGCTGCTGGCCAATCGTACGCTGTATCCCCAGTACAACCCGGCCTGTGTTCTGGGCTCGGACGGCGGAACAACTGTACCTTTTACCTTTTTGTTACCTGCGGATGTACATGATGGTGACGTGTGTAAATCTTTTATAGCACACTCCATTATAACATATTCCGGAATAAAGAGAAATCCTATACAACATGGTTTAACATTTGACCCCAAATTGCCTGATTTTTTTTGTCTATTTGTTTGCTTGTCTTTAACATTCCACAGACAGTATTTCCATAATTCTGGGGACTCTTGTATACATTAATATAGTGCTGCCTCAATAAGATATCAAACTGTAGCACGACACCAAGTCACATTACCCTGACATTGGGGCCATCAAACTGAAGCACGACACCAAATCACATTATCCTGACATTGGGCCAACCAATTCTGGAACTACCTAGGAAACCTTCCAATATCTGATTCCTTTAGATGGCTTTATTATAAATGGGTCCAATGTGGTTATCTAGACATGGACTCCAAATACAGCGTTCTACTGGAGATGAGGTAACTCATAAATTGCCTACATACGAAATTATGGTACAACCAAATTTTAGGGTTATTCAAGTCTTAATATTCAAAATTAAGGACTTACATAAACCACAACTTATGCTTTAAATTTTAAGGCATGAACCTCAATTTTTTAACAACTTGATAATCACTTTTTTATGATCAACACTGAAATTTCAAATTCAAGGGTTTTTCAAGACCTTTCAGTTAAATTTTAAGGGTTTTTCAAATGTTTATAAGCAAAATGTGATTTTCAAGAATTTTTCAAGACAAATATCAAATTCAAGGGTTTTTCAAGACAAACATCATCCATATCTACTTAAAACAAACAAATTTTCTTTTTATGTTATACTAGTTGCTGTTACATACCCATTATTAAGTAAAGAAAGTAGTTCCTGCAGATATATATCACTCACACTGTGACTTTATCTCTCTGATAGAACACAGTATTTCACCAGTTTGCATAAAATAAATTTGGCTACATAATATGGATACTGTGAAAAAAGGAAATGGAACTACCGGTACTTAATTAATCCCTGAGTATTACCAAACTAAATATGCACCTATATACATTCTATCAACATACATTCCTAAATTTCTTTGAGACAGCAGTAAACTAAATTGTATATCTTTCTATCTGTGGTGTGAGTTTAAAGAAATGTGTATATATTGCTTTGTTTTACAGTGGTCTTGCTTCCAAGGGATCAACAGGGTGTCTGGAAAAATGGTTGTGGATAATGAGGTGATTATTTATGCAAAATTAAATACTGATCACCTTTTTCAGAAAGGAATACATTTCCTTGTATTTTTTCAAAGTTCTGTATCTTACGATATATAGAAGATGGCCACACAAGCCCTTGGGAGTTTCAATTCGCAAGATCTACTCTTTTTTTTAAAAAAAAAAAAGCAATAATGGCAGAAGACAAAGAATTAATTATTTTTCAATAAAAGGAAATCAAATTCAGAGTACTAGTTTCAGAGAAAAGTTTTAATAGTTTCTCTTCAAATTTTCTTCTTGATTTCCAAGGCAACAAGGAGTGTGTATAGATTAAGTTCATTTTAACAGTAAAGTACAAAACTAGGATTTATCAACATTTGTCTGGCAGTTTAGGAAAGTTTAGTTGTCAATGGTGATCACAGTACCTTAACTCTTTACCTCATGAATATTCATATTTAAATATAAATAACCAATCTTTAAATGGTATATGAAAACAATAATTTTTCTTTGCTTTGCAGACTGTATAAAATCTGAGCTACAGTATAGTATAGCAAAACAGGAGACCCTGATTCGACAGTTTCTTTCCAATCTGGGTCCGCTCTGTTTGCCTAGATGTAAAGACATGTCTACATGAGATCAAAGATTAACTTGAGCACTTCATATTAAATAGCAGATATGGTCAAGTGGTTAACATACGTGACTACGGATCTGCAGGTTGTGAGTTCGAACCCCACTGGGGGCAAGGATTTTTAATGACCTCCCCAGGCACAAAGTACTGGTCCAACCCAGATACCATCGAGAGGGATCAGTGTATGTTGTAAGAACTTGCTTTCCAATCTACGTAAAGTAAGTAAGTTTAAATTAAAATAGCAGCTGTGTCCCTGCTTCATATGGAAGTGCCATACATACCCATTGTGTTCATGTCCATCTTGACAGTCACTCTCACACCAGGAACCAGCTTTTTGTCTATACGTACTTCCTGTTTAATGAAAGTGTAAAGAAGCATTATAAAATCCATTGACATAGTATATCTTACCTTACTGACAGTATCTGATAAGAAAGGTAAATATTTAGGTACTTTCATTAGGGAAACGAGAATGATGAAATACGTTCTTAGGTATTTCAATATTACTTAGCAAGGTTTGTTTTTTGTTTGTGAATTGGGTTTAATGTCCCACTTGCAGTATTTCAGTCATTTGGAGACTATGTCTACATAAGACAGATATAGTGCTGCCACACTGCAGTATCACGTTGAGAACACGGCTCAAATATCTTACACTGGCTTTAACTCAAGCCTGAGCAGATATTTTAGTATAAGCCTGAAATCGTACAAGTTTCATTGTCTTTTCAAGAACACTGGGCCTAATCAGCAAAATTTCACTCAAAATCACCTTGAGGAGTCCAACATTTACAAATGAGCCCTTCCCTTCTTTTGGTTGGTTTGTCCACCACAACCCCTTCCCTGTATTGAGATTCCTCACTGGATCTTACATGATGTGGGGCGTCCAACGGGTTCAAAACACCTGGTTAAAAAAAACAAAACAGGGATGATTGTTAATTTGTTAGGGTTTAATGTCTCAATAACAGAATTTTAGTCATTTGGGGGACTTTATCTACATGAGATCTTTTGATTCAGATTAACACAAATTCAGTAATACAGTATTTAACAGAAAAATAGGGAAAAAATAGAGACTGACAAGATGATAATCTACAATGAATGAAACAGTAAAGGACTTAAAACAATAATGCCAAGGGAGATAATGCATGAATAGTGCATACTGGTTTTCAAAAGACATCGCCAATATGACTTCTCTGTGGGTGGGGTAAACTTTGGAAAAATACTAAAAACAGTTCTCGTGTATTAATGCTCAACCCTTTCTCAAAAATTGAAATGGAAGTTGAATTAATGTGCACATCATTAGCGAGAAATGAGCAAAGATGGATGCCCTACCTGCGTACTGCAGGTCTCTGTGCTGGGGAAGAAAGACTTGCGTAGGTATTGGGGACATTCCAGTACTGCAGTATCCTGGCCAGCTGGACGTTCCCCTGTCCGTGCTTCCCCACCCCCTGGTACTCTCCCTCGGTATCCTGGAAAAAGCCATAATTCATGCGCGTAAAATTTCTAAAATGATCACTCGCCCTGCCTAGAAAATTACAAAGAAATGATCTGATCCACTCGCCCTGCACTAATTTTATTGGCTAGGACGAGCACACTCCTGGATAAACATTGGGTAAACATTAGAGTTTCAAAATCAGCTAAAAATCATAATCGATGATCAGAAATAATCAGACAAGACATTTCAATCAATCATCAATTATGTATCAATTCATTTTTTAACCATCACTTATATGTAGAATGTGACTTTGAAAGCAAAAAACAATATCTTAAAAGACAAAGATACTGTAAAAGAATGTTAATTACAAGAGACAAGAATAAGCAGGCTATTAATGCAATATTTAAAAATAATTGAAAAAATATGAGGAAAAAACTGAAAAAGAATTCAGAAATAGAGTAGAATTTTTTCATTTTTTTTTTCATTACTACTCTTAATTGGAGGAATTGATTATGAAGGAACACAATCGATGACCAACGACCTTGGCAGCTTTCGATCAATCATTGATAATAATCGATCATCATTTAATCCCTAGTAAACAAATTACAGGCTCCAGTCTATCTAAATACAGGCTTTTGAGGCTTATAAGCTTAATCTATTAAAAAGATCTAGAACTATCACAGAAGGAGGTGAATACCCCCGCCATGGACTTTTTCAAAGAACAAAAGCTGTAAAAGGGTTTTAAAGTCCAATTAAGGGCCATAATTCTTTATTCAGAAGACGCGCATAAAAAATATGTCGCGCACATCTACATGTCATTATAAATGTATATGCAAAATCTCAGTTGGTGAAGTAATGTAGAAGCAGTTCATGTAACAAGATTTTTACCACAGATGGACAGTCACCCCGACAAACACTAACAGACTGCAGTTATACGAGTAACTCGCAGGCTGATCAGGTTTTATGCTGTTCGCTGCTCCTCAGTGGTCTGGTAATGAGGATTTTACAATTAAATTTGGTAAGGTTTGAGTTTGGCTTTCTGCAGATCAGGCTTTATGTGGTACCTATTGGGTGCGTCAAAATGAGTCTATATGAGGGAAAGGGTTAAGTAAGACTAAAGTCTTGGGAATTTGCAAGTTGAATTTTAAAGGCACATCCATTTTTTTGTGAGTGGGAAAAAAAGAATAAATTTGAGCCCTGACAATTCATTTGCTGAATATTGGACTGACAGATGGACATATAATTCAGAAATGACAACTCACTTCTCAGTGGATCCTGTTTCATCAAAGACAACAATTTCATCTACATTGAAAACCACTGCAGCTCTTGCAATCTGTGAGAGGAAAAAATAACACATTACTGTAAACCATTCAGTGTTAGGTGCAGCAATGTATAAAGCGCACTCTAGCTTGATTGAAAATAAATCCATGTTTTTTTCTTAACATCAACACCTGTCGTTTATCGTCCGGGATCCAGTCTTTTGGGTGGGACGTTTCCTTATTGCCTAATGCCATTTGCCTCAATCCAGAACGCCTGCTTTGTTGATATGCAGCAGAGCTTCGTCCTCTTCTAGGATGGCATGCCATGTCTTGTCTGATCGGCCTCTGGATTTTGCTCCAGTAACTGACCATGAATCCAAAATGTTACGGACCAGGTCATCAAATTAAGTTTAATATCAACTAGAAACTTTTCATCTGGCCATAGGACATTTTACTAGCTCTTGTAAATGCTTAAACCTTTATCTTTCTTAGAAGTGATATATCAAAATATGGGCTAAGGTCTTAGAACCCTAACAGCCATCAATTCCATCAAAGCCATTCATATAACATCACTATATCAGCTTTTAAAATGTCAAACAATGGAAATCTTAGGGGCAAATTGACATACTAACACATATGACAGAGTTACCTCCCTTTCATAATTTTGCTGTCATGAGTTATCTCCACTGAAAACTAAAACAAGAGGCCCATGATGGCCCTGAATCACTCACCTGAGATAAATAGGTTGACCCAAGGAACATCTGTACCAATTTATTTTAAAATCTGGCCAGTAGTTTTGAAGAAGATGATTTTTAAAGTTTTCATATTTTTTTCTTCTTTTTGTTGCCATGGCAACCAGAGTTCTACATGGATCAAGTTTATTTTAGCAACTTTTGTGAAGGTTGACCCAAGGATCATCCCTGCCAAGTTTAATCAAATTCTGTCCAGTGGTTTCAGAGGAGATGTTGTTAAAGGTTTCTCTATATACATATAAGGCAAATAAGCCCGCCCCTGGCGGCCATGTTTTTTTACAGATTGGAATAATTTTAGCAACTTTGGTAGAGGTTGACCCAAGGAACATCTGTACCAAATTATTTTGAAATCTGGCCAGAAGTTTTGAAGGAGATGATTTTTAAAGTTTTCAAATTATTTTTTCTTTTTGTAGCCATGGCAACCAGAGTTCTTCATGGATCAACTTTATTTTAGCAACTTTTGTAGAGCCTCACCCAAGGAACATTCCTGCCAAGTTTCATTAAATTCTGTATTGCGGTTTCAGAGGAGATGTCGTTTAAAGCAAATTGTTGACGACGCACGACGATGGACGCCGGACGAAGGGCGATCACAAAAGCTCACCTTGAGCACTTTGTGCTCAGGTGAGCTAAAAAGTGACTTTTTCTCCATTTTTCAACAACAAAGGTTAGATTCTTTTCAAGACATTTGAAACTGAATCATATAATGCATCTTTCTACCGTGAGTTTTTCTCATAAATCAAATTCAGTTTTTCATATTCAAAGAAAATCCCATAGGCTTCAATATTAACTTAAATACATATCATCTCCCATAAATTAGATAAAAGTTGAAAATAATACAAACCCTTGGTGAAATATTTTCATTTTTGAATGTCTTCAGGTGTCAAAGAAATATTACCATTCAGTGGCAAGATATCTAATAGGGTGCTAATACCTTAAGCGAATGAGTTTTCTGCAGCCGTAAAATCTAAATCAGTTTAATTTGTTCATTGTTCTGACCTCCGTAAACAAGTGATGTCAGATTCCTCTCCTTTCCATGTTCATTAAAGAGTATAAAAGGACAAAAAATCATAATTCTGTGGTTCTAGCACCAGTGGTCTATTTTACTAATCTGACTTGGTAGTAAAAATAAGCAGCAAATAATTAAAACCTGTTACCTCGTAGTCAAAAGTATTCGATTTGATTTTTCAAATTATACTTTCATCATAGAGTTGGGTCATCAATACATACAATGTATCTTCTTTCACTACTGAACAAAATCTTACCTGACCAGCCAGGTAGGTTCGTAACTCTGGAGACTGGGCGTTGTCTAGGATAGATCCAGGTAAAGCAATAGACATGGTGTACGGTCGTCCTGGCAACAGACAGACATTAACAATCTGTTAGTGTGGCTTATTAGACTGCAACGAAGTACTTGGACATTGTAAGCTTAACTTACGGAATCACTACCCTGTTCTGGTGAACACACCATGTTGCGGAATGTATCACGTGCTACCACAAGCACTAGTGATTTGGGATACAATATTCTATACTTAAAATTTTTTTCGCAGTTGCGTTTGCAAAAATAGTATCTTCTATTGTAAAATTACCCACACTTGCTGAGTTTATTTGTCAGGAAACAAAGACTTCACCAACATTACCAAGGTAGAGTAGGACATTATTTTTTTTAATTTCTACCGATCATCTGTGAAAGAGCTGCTTAAGAGAATTCTACGTCTTAAAACATTCCAATTAGGGAAATTCTCAATCTGAGATTTGTTTTGTAAAGCACAGACCAGGAGATACCTGTGATATAATAAACAAAGGTAATATATGCTTTAACACAGAAAGAAATTTCATCTAACAAGAGTGTCCTCTGGGAAAAAATGTGTCATCTGGTGAAGCATGACGGAAAAAGAGTGATGGACAGACAGATGGACAGACGGCGGAAAAATGATCCCTATGTGTTAACTCTGCATAAAGCAGGTGACACAAAAGGTAAACAAGTTGCACTTAAAAATCTCCAAAACTGAAGAAATAGTTTGTGCACTCTCTAAAAGGGAAAAATATATGTAGGGAAATATCTATGGGTTATAACTCTAAAAACACATTCATAAGCAAATCCCACAAAACAAATTTACAAATATCACCTACTAAATTAATTGAGATTTTTTTAAAATGCAGAAAAGCAACTAAGTATGTGTAACATATCATTAGTATTATCTTTTATAAACACAATTACATGACAAACAGAAGTTCCCTTATTAAATTAGGAGTGGAGTCCAATATTCGGACGCTAAAAATAGAAAGAAAAAAAAACCTGCAAAGAAGGTAACTGGTACCCTGTCACTCATATTACCATTTCTTTTCTCCGCTTCTTCTTCTTTCATCTTTTTCTCTTTCACTTCACTCTCCTCCGCCTCCTTTTTCTGCTGCTTCTCCAAAATGTTCAGTAATTTCTCTTCTTCCTTTTTCTTCTCTCAATCTTCCCTGAAAACACAAATGGAAAAGCATTATCTTCATTTCCATGTAAGATTTATTTGTTCATTTGCTTTGGTTTAACTTCCCATCAACAGTAGTTTAGTCATTTTGAGATTTTTTGTCTACATAAGACAGATACAGAATGTCCCCAGTGGCCGAGTGGTTAGAGTGTCCACCTAAGTAGCAGGAGATTGGGGGTTCGATCCCCGGCCATAACATACCAAAGTCATAAAAAATGGTACAGGTATTGCTCCTTTGCTTGATGCTCAGCATATAAGGGTAGTTCCAGGAATAGTTAGCCCAGCATTAGGATGATGTGACTGGGTGTGGTATCATGCCACATGTCTACGGCGTGATACTGCAGTGTGGCAGCACTATATCTGCAACAAGTTGACATAGTCTCAAACTAGAAATGTTTCCAGAGGACACATATGCCCCCTCCCATCGCATCTTCCAAAACAAAGTCCAACGACCAGGTGTGCAAGTCATGTCCTGAGTAATATACCAATGAAATTTAAAGTCTGTAGCACAAATACTTTCAGACTTACGTGTGTCACAAGCATAAAATTCCAAATTTTTCAAAAACAAAGGCCCATAACTCTGTCAACTTCAAGGAAGGTTGATAAAAATACCCAGGTTCACAAGTTCATGTCCTGCATAATATATCCATGATGTTTCAAGTCTGTAGTACAAATACTTTCTGATTTACATGGGTCACAAACATAAACTTCCATATTTTCCAAAAACAAAGGCCCATAACTCTGTCAACATCAATGATGCTTGGATGAAAATACCCAGGTGTGCATGTTCATGTCCTGAATAATATATCCATGAGGTTTCAAGTCTGTAGTACAAATACTTTCTGAGTTACGCACATCACAAGCATAAAATTCAATATTTTTCAAAAGCAAAGGCTCATAACTCTGTAAACATCAACAATGATTCAATGAAAATACCCAGGTGCGCAAGTTCATGTCCTGAAAAATATTTCCATGAAGTTTCAAGTATGTAGTACAAATACTTTTGGAGTTATGCGTGTCACGAAGTTTCGGGACAGACATAAGGCAGGACTGACGGACAAAGGCAAATATATATGCCCCTCACCCCAACCATTTTTGGTGAGGACATAAAAACTGACATACTGTCGGCAGGATGTACAAACAAAGAAAGAGATACAGTGCTTCCTTATTGTGATTACTATGATTGTTAATGACTGATTACAAATGTTCAGCTGAGCACTGAATATTAGGCCTGAAAACAGATAATATTCATTCAGAATTAAATACATTTCATTAAAGCAACCCCATAAACAACTTATGGTACAGTCCAAAATGAAGAAAGGAACAGTCCAATTTTATAAGAAATTTATCATGGTAGGGGTTAAGTGAATATGAACTGATCTTGCAGATACCCAATATTCATTTTTGTTGCCTGTCCTAGTCCTACATTCCATATATATATATAGTAAATCCCTTACAGGGCGTGGCATGGTAAAGCAATTTTGGTCATATATCCAGTGGCAGGAAATATATATATTTTCCCCAATTTGAACATAAATTTCTTAATAGATTATCTGAAGAAAAAAAGGTTCAAATTGAACAAAAAGTTGCAAATTTAAGGACTTTTCCTCTCATGCAGCTATAAAAAGTGATTGTTGATCAACTGAACAATATATGTATATATTATCCTATGCATTCCTTTCTTGGATTTGTGTAATTTCTTAACTATTTCCTCCCAAATTATTGTCAAATTGTATTTACGATGCAAAAAAAAAAGAAAATTCTATATATGTTAAATCCTAGTATGAAGTATGAAAATAATTATTGTAACTAAATAACTTGTTCACGAAACATTTCTTTTTTTATGTTGTACAGTCAACTTGAGATGATTACCTGACCCCTTCTGACCTATTACGAGGCTATAAAAGGGATGCCCATATCCTATAGGGGCCTCAAAAAGTAAACAAAATAAATTTACTATCAATTAAATTGATGAACAAGAAACTTTGAATCTTACTTTGCTCTTTCAATTTGTAGCGTTCCCTTGGCTGAAATAACACAAATACTGTCATTAAAACAAGAACAAAACATTCAAGTTATAGCAATACATTCTCAATAGGATCTAAAAATTCGAGTCCTTTACAAAGATTTGCAAAAAGTCCTTCATTATGCTCATACAGGTGTTGTTTGAGAAGCTCAGAATACAACAGACCCTCAAGGATATTGATGATGAGTATAATTTTGACTGAGGCAGTATTTAAACAGAGACTTATAAACAGAGAATGGCAGCTTCTTCTTTGCCCATATCAATTTCCTAAAATCGAGCACGGCCAAAGAGACTTCAGTGAGATTCGGACAAACTGGAAATCAAATACATATTTATTGTAAGTTTTAAATATTGATATGGTTATTTTGTTTAGTCAATTATTTCTTCGATTACTTTTGACATAAACAAATGTCAGTGAGGTTGATCGACCACATTGCGAGATGCAATTATGAGAATCAATTAGTATGCAATCATTCTACATGTTTGCTTTTGAAGATTTGTATTACTAACACCCAGTCAAAAGAACAAGAAGACCCAAAACGGCAAAAATCACGGGTTAATCCTGCATGTCCATGAGGCTATCATGTATCTAAATTTTTTTCATGCAGGGCTTAGTCATTTCGGACCAGTTATCTACCTGTTTTTGTTCCTCTCTCTCTCTCTTACTTAAAATTAAACTGATAAAAGTACTCTAATCATGCATCCGTCCTCTTCTTTCCTTCATTTAAAGTTAAACTCTTTTTAGGTAGCTATAATCAGTAGATTTACTTAAAAGTATTTTGAAATTTTTTGTTGTTTTGTAAGATTCCCTAAACCAACAAAATATCGGGTACCCGGTTGGTGGGGGCGCCCTCGTTAACCCGTCGCGTAATTTCAGAAAGTGCAATCCTTTTTAAAAAGTCTCTATTAAGAATACTGCCAATGCTCGGGAAAACTTGAATTTTTACCCTTTGTATTTACTAATAAAATTGGGGTTTTGTAATCAGAAAAACAAGTCAATTCTTATTTACAAATTGGGGACTTTTAAGAAAAAGAAAAATTTAAAAGTTTTTTGGCTTTTACATTGATTTTAAAAAAGGGAAATTTTCCCTTTTTTATATAAATTGTACAAGGTCAACATTAAAAGTACAATCCTGAAAGTTCGGGGACACTTTTTTGGCTCGGGGTAAGAGCACGGTTGCAAACAGACCGGGGTTTGATCCGGGCCCCGGGGTGGAGTTGTTACTTTTTGTCGATAGGGGGGAAAATTCAATCCAAACTCGAGTTTTTACAAATAAAAAAAAAAAACCAAAAATTTACCATTTAAAGGGAAAAAAAAAAAAAAAAAGAACTTTTTCTTGAAAGAGAGAGGGGAAACTTTTAAACTGAAAGTTTCCTTTCATGTTTTCAAAAAAATAATACAAGTTTTTTTGGGGATCCCCGCCCAAAACTTTCGTTTCGACCATTTAAAAAAATCACGAAAAAATTTTATATTTTTTTTTTTTAAAAAAAGTATCTTTTTTAGTTACTTTCCCCTTTCTCAAAATTTCCTTTCCCCCATTGAGAGAAGATAAATAACACGAAACACGGTGTCTGCAATGGTTTTTCATTTTTTTTAATAGTAAACGGGGGATGCTTTTTGAAAAAGCTACAGCACTCATAAGTTTGGGAAGTCTAAGTTTTGGTTTTGTGTTTTTATTTTATTTATTCAAATGGTTCTTTAAAATAAAAATCATAATGTATTATACATGAAAAACTAAATCTCGAAATTAAAGAATAAATTAAAGAGATCTCCCCTTTTTTAAAAAAATGTTGTGCAGAGAGCATCCCGTGCATAACGAAATAAATAGGGGTTATCAAGAAATTTTCAAAATATCGACCATTTATCGGACCCTTAAAAAAAATACCTAAAAAAATACGTACGTGTTCTTTTGGCTAATAAAGCAAAACTCCTAAAGCCGAAAAAAACCAGGTTTTTTGGCTCCTAAATGTTTGTCCCCTTTCAGAGGCGTCGCTGTAATTGAAAAGTTTCACGCTATACATAGTAAAGTATTCTTAATTCCGTCCTATTTTTAAAAAGACAACTCATGTTTAAAGGTCATTGACCTTTTTTGTTCTGTCCTTTGTATTTGTGTTTAAAAGAAACCGGTGCGAAGCAGAAGCCTCCCACACAAACCCGTTGTGAGTCAGAAGGGGGGCCGGGGCATGCTCCCCCAAAAAAAGTTTCTTTTTTATGGAGAGCATTTGAAGGGGATTGGGGGGAAAAATTAGTTTTTTGGGAGTCCACACACCATGAAGGAAAAAAAATTACTATCAAACCTAAAGGGGGGGTTTGGGGTTGAATCCCGTATTTTCAAACCTTTCCCTTTTTTTTACTTGTTGGCATTATTCTTTCACAAAGATCAGGTTTTTGAAAGATAAAAAAAAAATTTTTTTTTTTTTTAAATTTTATAGGGATTTTTGGGGTTATTAGTAAATTCAATAACAAAATGGCCTGTTATAAGAACCCGGGATAATGACGGCAAAAAATCAGAAAACTCGTAAAAATTGTTTTTTTGGAAAACAATCGAAAAGGTTACTTCGAGAAAATTGGGTAAGCTTCGAAGATGTCTCTCATTACTAGATTTTAGCGATAGGGGGCCCATTTTGAATTCAAAAAAAAAAGAAAAAAAAAAAACAAAAAAATATTAGACCGTTGTAAAAAGGTTTGGGTTTGGGCAAAAATTTTTACAAAATTTAAGTATTTTAGTTTAACAATCAGGGTTTTTATTCCCTATTTATTTTTTTTAATCAAAAGCAAAACATTTTCGTTTAAAAAGGTTATTAAAGAATTTTTTTTTGAAAAGATTCTTTTGGGTAAAAAAGAAACGGGCGGTGAATTTTGTTTAGATTTGATGGGTGTAATAAGGATACAACAAAAATTTTTTATTGTTTTTCTTTTTTAAGTGCCTTTGGGGGGTTTTCCCCAAAAGTTGTAAAATATACTGAAACTTGAAGGCAATGGGTCAATCCTTTTGCGTATAATAAAATTTTTGGGTCTTTTTTTTATTTTGGCCTAATCTGTGCAAGTCTTTTATTTACCAAAAAAAAAAACCATCGGTTTTTTATGGGGGCTACCCACAATTTTTAAGAACAGTAAGCCACTTGCAAGTTCGGCCGAAGAAATTAATAATATTAATTCATTTCAATATACCATAAAAAAGAATAAATAAAATGAAAAAGGAAAGAAAACTATAGATAAAAAAAGTAATTAAAAAGGTTTTTTTCCTTGGGACAATGCATAAGAAATATTAATTTTAAATTTTTGTGCTCTATTTTAAAAAAAAAACTTTTTAAATATCCTTTCAATTTAAAAAACATTTATTAAACTATTTTTATTTCATTTTTTTTTTCATTAAATACATACCCTGTAAATCTTAAAAATTGTAGGAGGAGGGGGGGCAATTTGCTTTTTGAAAATTTAAAAAAATTACAAGATTTTTTTTTAATACAAAAAAAAAGAATCCCAAAAAAAAAAACAAAAAACTGTCGGGTTTTAAACTAATTTGACTTTCAAGCGCTTAATTTTTATTACACAGTATAAACAGAAGCGTCGAATGTTTGGGATTAAAAAACAACACAGTCATTTTTGTGGTGTTCCAGGGACAGGGGGTCTCGGAAACAGCGCTTAGGGGCCGGGGACTGTTAGGGTGGGAAAAAAAGGCAAAGGGGGGATTTCTACTATAACACAAAAAATTAAACCCAATTTCACGCAATTTTTTCGAAATAAAGCTTAAAAAAAGTAGACCAAGCCAGGGGGGGGGGGGGGGGGTCCCCCGTGCAAAACCCCCGGAAATCCGGGCGATATACTTGGGGACATATACCCAAAGAAAATTACAGCAAAATTTGGGTTTTTTAAAACTATGAAAAATTGGGAAAAAAACGTACCAAAGTGCTTTTTTTTTTATTAAGCGTTTAAAAATTTAAACCAATTTTTAAGCGCTTAGACCCAAGAGACGTGGTTTACATGAAATAGTTAATAATTCAAACCTAGGTTCAGCAGTTGATCTGAAAAGTTTTAAAAATTCGGTCCGGGGCCCCGGGTTCCCCGGGGGGGCCGGGGGGGGCCCTTGGCCCCCCCCCTGCCCTGGTTTTTTTTTTCTGGGGATAAAACCATTGAACATAAGTCTGGCTGTCTAGGGGAAACCCCCCTGTTGGCCCCCTTTGAACCAACCCATAACCCCTACCCCCCCCCCCCCCCCCCCCCCCCGCTGTTAAAAGTGTAGGTAATCCGAATCGGAAGTATCCATGACTTGTGATAAGCAGTGTTTGGTACTGTGATGCAAATTGATTTCCCTTCAGATTCCGGTATTGTCGATGTAATAAGGAATCTGTCTGCCAGCGATTAATGATTGAAAAAAATAGGGAAATTTAAAAAAAATTTTTATCAGTAAAACTATTCTAGACAGTGATGTTGGAAAAAAAAAAAATCGATTAGTATAAAATACCATAAAAAAAAAAACTAAGTTGACATTAAAAAATAATTGCTATCGAAATATTTTCACTAAGCCCAAAAAAAATTTTTGATTTAAAAATAAATTTGACTAAATCTAACAACGAAATTTTAAATTCACTTTTCTCTACATCTATAAAATTTTTTAAACTTTAAATTTAAAAACGGGGGAATTTAACTGCCCGGTTGATGAACTTTTAGGTAGAAAAAATTTCCGTTTTATTTTGGAAAAAAAAAAAATTAAAAAAACTATTCGCGGGGGAAAATGAACCTATCGCTAGCTGAAATTAAACTTTTTCAGAAATGGGGTTTTGTTTCAAATGTATCGCTAACTTTTTTACATAATTGTAAGTATTATTTTAACGAAGCATTAAATTTTTCTTAACAACTCTCTCAAAATTTTAAAAACAAAAAATAGGTCTATACTCATCATTTCACTTTTCTTATTATTTACGAATAAAAAATAATAATTATTATAAAATATGGTATTTTAAATTTTTGAATAAATTTAAACAAGAAAAATTTAAAATTTTAACTGCCATATTTTTTGGGCAATTAGTGTAGATTATGATTACTAATTTAAATAAAACCAGATAATCAGTTATTTTCCAAAGTTACTGATAATCATGAATACTAATGCACAGAATACACAATTTATGTCAAAAAAAAAGGATATTTAAAAATTCTATTTAAAAATCAAAATTATTGTTTGTTTTGTCACTGATTAAACATTAGAAAAACCAAAAAAGTTTCAACAAAACTAAAAAGTGCAAAAAAAATGACACAAAAGGGGGCCCCCACCCACCCCATAACTGCGCCCGATTTTTTTTTTTTAGAATTTCTGTTGAAGATGCTTCCAGATCGACAATTTGACAGCCTTTTTCATTAAGGTCGAACCCATTCCCTTCCACAATTTTGACAAATGATTATGTTTTTAAAGGGGAAAATTTATTTTTATTCTCAGTCTTTTCAAAACTGTCTTTTACACTGTTGGTCAAAAAATAAAGATATAAATCCTTTTTTTTGGGGTTTTAGGAAAAACCCCCTTTTAAAAATTTAGGGGCCCGTTTTTTGAATGAAATACAAGATAACCCCGTATTTTTACCCCGGAAGAATAATGCCCCCTTTTAGAAATATCATGCACCCCCCCCCCCCCCCCCCCCCCCCCCCGCTTCCATCTCCCCCCTGTTATTTTTTTTTTTATTTATTTTGATCGGGGCTTTAAACAATTTTAATCAAAAATTTTAAATTTTTGTTGCACACAGTTATTCAATAAAATCACTTTGCGCCGGGAAAAATAACATTTTATCGCTCAATCTTAAGGCTGGCCCCTTGGGATTTTTTTTTTTGTCTCGGGGATGGGATGCTACGCACTCCCGAGGGAAATAGTGTGCGACCATTGGAGTTATCGGAGGCCTCGGGTGTACTGAAAAAAGAATTTTTGAAATTTTCCCGATGTGTTCTCTTTTTTATGGGGAAAACAACCCCGGGGAAATATTCACGGAGCTTCGGATATTTTTCCTCCATGAATCCCCGATCTCTGTGAGCTCCCGAAGTATCGGGGGGGCATTGGGGGATATTAGGGGGCCTTTCTGTGCACATTCCCATCTTAGAAAAAACAAGAAAATTTTTAAAAAAAGATATCGGCTGGGATGAAAGAAAAACGAGTTTTCCAGTCTTCAAACATTCGAGGAAAAGCGCGCGAAAGACCGACGCACAACAAATTTAGTACTTTTTTCTAAATAGTTCGTATTTTTTCTATGAAAAATTTTTTTTTATAGCGGTAATACAAAAAAATATATTTTTAAAATGGGCTTGTTTGATATTTTTTTCATATATTATGATATACAATTATGTTTAAAAAAAACGTTATTAGTTTTTTGGTTTTGGGGGTTTAATTTTCAATGAGACTCTCGGGGGCGGGAAAAATTTAAATTACATATTTAATTAAAGGGGGTTTCTGTCATAAACGGGGTTTCTTTTTTGTTTTTTTTAAATTTTTCAAAAAGTACATTCCCAATTGAGGGAAAAGGGATTGTATTTAACTTACTGAAATCACTTTCATTTTACACAAAAAGAAATAATAACACCAAACTGAATGATATTACAAGCTCACCCCTTATTTACAGAATTTTATAGCCATAAGATGCTTTAACCATAAAAAGGAGTCCTTTTATTCAGTTAAAAATTTTTTACCGCTTTAGCGTACATTTGTTTGGGGTTTAAGATCGAGTTGAAATCGAAATTATACAGCTACGCCGAAAAATGGAAAGGGGTTAAAAGCGCACCCAAAATTTGTTTCTGTTTTGGCCAGTCTTAACTGAGACGGTCAAAAAGGCCCATTGGACATTGCTTTGGGGATCCCCTTAAACCCCCCCAATCCTCTCTTGACTTTTTCGCTTAATTCCCCCACAAATTTTCATTTCAATAATCTTCCCCAGACCGTAGGATGGTTCGCAAGATCCCCCAATTCGGGGGAATTCCCCCATGAGTTTCAAACTCCGGGGGCCCTTCGCCCATCATCGGGGGGTCCCCTGGTGCTTTTCCAACATCGGGAATCAAGGGATTGTGTCATAGCCGAAACAACAGGAAGTTTTAACGGACCAACCCGAAGCCTAAAATTAAAATTTTTTTAAAAGGGCTGTCAGTCTTTTTTTTTCTCAAACATCGGAGCCATCAGTAGAAAAAAAATGTTAAATTTTCCCCATCACCGATTATTTTTTTCCCAGTGGGGGCTTCAAGTTTCAAATAACGGATTTAAAAACAAAAAAAACAACAACAAAAAAACC
>CM037791.1:28477576-28527576 GCA_021229015.1 Solen grandis | reverse complement strand
AACTTTCACAGTAGGGAAGCATGATGAAACAAGCGCTATCAGTAAACAGTCGTACCCATTAGAACAATGAATAACCCATAAACTTTACTTCTCGTGAACAGTTCTCCGCGTTTTTCAGTATTTATTTTCCCCAGTATTTAGCATTGAATTTATTTTATTTAGTTTTTTCTAGTTTAGAATTGTTAACATTTATTTTAATGAGTGGTCATATAATATTTTCGAGCTAAAAGGTATGAAAGATTTATGACAAAAAAAAAAAAAAAGAAAAAAAAAAAAAGAACGGATGCAATAAAACAGCGATGTATTTATCCCAAATGATCGAGAAAACTATTAATTGGGATGTTAAACACAAGTAAGACATACATTTGGTCAAAATTCTTAACAATCGGGAATTGCTTTCCTCATATAAGTAGCAACTTCCTATAAGTAAAGTAAAAAGTAAAGTAGTGTAATTGCCCATTTCCCCCAAATATAAATTTTTGAAATGTCCGATCTCTATTGATTGTATTTGTACTCTTGTAATAAACTACTATTAAAAATCGAATAAAGGTTGATCAAAGTTTAATTGATAAAAAGTATATAGAGTATGGGGCGAAATTGTTGAAGGGAGTCATTAATATCTTTATCTAAGGATCGACAGGTTCTGGTTCAAAACCCGTGAGGTGAAATTTCAAGCCGCTCACATGCTGAAAGTATGGTCAAAACCGAATAAGTAAATACTTTATGATTTTGTTTTCAGCCGATGTTTGGATTCTTTTAAAAAAGGTTGTAAAACTTTAACATTTCCTCCGTTGTTTTTACTCATTTTTTTTATTTATATATATTTTAGCTGCTGCCTTATCAGCTGTCACTATTTTAACTGATTCACACACAAATAATATTTCTGTTGTAAAGCTGGCTCGATTACGGCCTAAAGGGAAAGACGAACCGAAAGCCAAGCCAGGGGCAAAACCGCCTGAGATCGAGGAAGTTGATGAGAGATAAACCCCGACCGCTGAGAGACTCTGTAATAACAAAAAATGATGCCACACAAGAGGGGGATAATATTACAATACTGCAGCGGTCCTGAGACGGAAGATCAAGGTTCGAGACTCGGAAAATTTGTAGCTAGGAAAGATGCCAACTTTTTCGAGAAAGGTTCCAGGTTAGATACATTTCGTCCTTCTTCCTTTCTCTCTTTCTTTTCCCTCTGTCTGTTTTTCTTTCTTTTTTTTATCTCATACTTTTTTATGTCTTTCTATCCGTTTATTTTCTTTTTTTCTTACTTTTGATATTTTTTTCTAAAATTTTAAACCAGTGCCGGCAATTTTCTTATTGCGTGGATATAGGAATCGCCCTTTTTAAACATTTTACATATCTTTTTAATATTTTTTGTTATATGCCCATAAAATGAGTGTTTTGCACTTTTCTCTCATTTTTAAAGGAAGAGAAGTCAAAATTAAACCTATAGATACATTCAGTCATTTAAAATATTTTTTTTTCATTTTTCCAGTCATCATGCGAAGTTTTGAAAAAATGTATCCAAGATCAATCACTATGTTTCAGCACTTTAACAAACAACATTTTTCATCTAAAGGAAATATTAGTATAAAACCTGTCGCCTAGAATTTCTAAAATAATAAATACTAAACATCAAAAAAGGTGCTTCTGGTCAAAACAGTTTGTTATCTGACGTTGTAAATGACATAAAGAGCAAAAACTCACATTCGGGACAGCTTACTCAAAACGTAAAACAGGGACCCCCGTTTTTATATATTTTATTTTTGCGTGATTCTCTATTTCATGCAAAAGTTTAAAAAAATTATCTGCGTTTGGTTTAAGTAAAATAAACTGTTGCGGTAGGAAAAAATCTTTAAGTACAAAAGGAATGGTGCTTTTACGTCGCATTCTTACTTTGCGCTAAAACATGCCAGGCAAAAATTTCCCCGAAGATATTGAATCGTTCCCATATGAATCCAGACTTTAAAAATGATATTATCCAACATAGCTTTTCAACAGAGGGTGTTGACAACTTCATTTAAGCACATTTTCCGCTATGTAAAATCACATCATTTATGCTTGAGGCAGTTTTTGAAAACACTCTGTAGCACTCAGTTTTAATTTGAGTCGTGATTTTGAGTTCAGTTTTTTCTTGTTCGAGAACAGTTAAAAATATCATATTCATGTTTAAATTTAAATTTGATCAGACATTTGAGAATAATCATGTAATCTACTTTAGTGTTTTTCGAGAACACGGGACCTGGTATGGTCTTGTTACTCATATATTTTGTAATAGTTTGATGGAGGATAGATAGATAGATAGATGACCATCGCTATATAGGTATGATCAAAGTAGCTATTGTTAAAATCTACATCAACAAATGTAGATGTTGTCAAATCGATAATATGTGGAAAACACCCAAGACGGATTTAAATGCACAATATCAGCTTGAATACCCCCCCCGCACCCCACCAAGGGTTTTGACATTTGCACGTCAATTATCAATATGATTCTGAGCTCTACCAAGTGTGACAACATACCAATCATTATTTATATTTATTTTCCTTTTTCAGGAACTCCCGAGGGTCTCGTTAAAGCCGTATACAGATGCTAGGAAGCCAGAGAATATGTCGAAAAACAGATATAACTTGATATACCCGTGTAAGTATATCTATATGTTTTTTTCTCTAAAATTAATTGGTCAATAAATTAATCGATTAACCAATCATTAAATAAGATTCGTCTTTGATGAAACTCGAACATGTGTCTGTTCTGTCTGACATGTTTGAATGTTAACATGGTTGCTAAGGAAGTAATGACGTATTAAACAAAGGTTTTGACATCTTACTTATTTGCATATCGAAGTATATTGCGTTTACAATTTTCAGAAAAAAAACTTTTCGCAAACGATTTCAAATAGTAGTCCTGACACGTTAATTCTATCTCTCTCTTTCTTCTTTCAATAATCAGTTGAAAAGTAATTCAGCATAAACATCAATCATTTAGTAAGAATGGTCTTTCATTTCAGTCAACTCAAACAGTGTGTCTTTTGATTGACTGTTAACATGATTGCTACGGAAGTAATGAACGTATTTAAGTAAGATTTATATATGAACTTTATATTCAGAAACATTCAAGTTTGTTAAGTTTATAAGCATATTGACCCGCATATATGTTGCCGTTTGCTATTTGCACATAATACTTTTCGCGAAACGCAAAAACATGTTGACACAATCATGAATCTTTACGTGTTACAATGCCCTGTACCCCATATAGACTCGATTTGACGCATTCGCAAACAGAAAAGATCCACGGTCTCCATTGTTTATACAAGTTTGATGCTCAGATTCTACAGAATGCACTCCAATATAAAATAAAGTCCCTTGTTTCATATACCATTTAAAGTTCAGAAATTAATAATTAATCATGTCATAGGTATGTGCATGAATATTCATGAGGTAAAAGGTGAAAATAATATACTTTGAAAATCGTTGAACTTACTTTGATCAAACAGGTATGCATTATGTGATTAACTGAAATTGGTTGTGACTCGGGTCGGAAGGTTTTGCCTTAGAGTCCGTGGGGTATAGAATCTGTCATGAACATACTCAGATGCTAATCCAACCCAGCGCAAGAATGTGTTTCAAAATCGACATTTAAAGAAATAAGTTTAAAGGAAGAAAAATGTGGGGAAAAAGTAGAATAAAAAAGTCCGAGTTTCACCTAAGAGTTTAAAAGAACTTATAATTGACCGACCGCCAAAAATCAGTTTGAACAATAACAAAAAATATGCTAGCGTTATATTGTATAGTAGAATAAATGTTTGAACATCTCTCTCTCATCTTTTTAGCTTATGATTTTTTTTTAAGATGACGAAACCAGAGTAAAATTAGCACCCCCTGGATCTGATTTTATCAACGCCTGCTACATCGATGTAAGTACTTCCCTACTCATTGATTGATTGATTGATTATTGATTGATTGATTCATTCATTCATTCATTCATTATTTTTTTTGGTATTCATTCATTCTTTCGTTCGTTCAACTTCTCTAAGGACAATGTTTCATTTTATCTCTTATTTATATGAGTTGTGCTTTCCTTAAGACTTTCATTCATTGTTGAAGATGTTTCAAAATATTTCGACTCCTCGTTCTTTAGCAGTCCTGGGCAGAATTCCACCAATCTTAATTAGCGCTAAGTAATATTTAAATACGTAGAGGTGATTTTATTCATTCTTCTTTCTGTAATGAAAATACCAAGATATTTCATTTCTTGACAGATAGCGTAATATGATAATAATCAATGTCAGTTTAGGCAAGTACTTATATTTGTTGTAAACGTGAATATTGGAGTGCATTCCTGCAAATTTAAGAGCAGAACAAACTTTTTTCATGCATAGTGTTCATTTTAATAAACAGAAACAAAAAATATGCACAAAATAGTAATGCTAAAGACAATACGTCAAAATTATAAAACGATGTATGTTTTATATAGTTCTAGTTAATCAAATATATACATGAATGGTTTCTAAAAATATCTATGCAAGTTGAAGGAATCTTAATGAATAGATAAGGTGATTTTATTTCCTCATACATATGAGTTCCTTGATTCAATTTCGTATATAAACTTCCAATATACATATTATCAGTCTATTTTGAAAACCTTGTGAATATATTAATTAACGTTTACTGGTTTTGGGTAAATCCAAACGTTTAAAAACCCGATATTTATATATAAATGTTTGATCTGGTTGGTCCAGTTATTTCATTTTTCACCCCTCTCTGTGTCATTTCTTTGTGACTTTGTCTTAGTTGTTAATAAGGAATTTGTATTTCTGATTGAAAATACACGTACACAATACTGAACAATTCTTGTGTATCTAATAATTTATAATGGATATCTTCCTAATTTTCCATAAATAGTGAGTTAAATATCATATACTAACTCCTAAAATACGTTTTAAAATTTCATTTGTACTCTTTTTGAATTATCAGCTTTTTAAATCCTCATCCTGGGCAGGCATGAGTCAATATAGAAGTAACACATGTAACGAAGAGGTTTAAAATTATTTTGATGGGCACTTCTAGTTCTCTGATAACATCAAAAAAAGTCAAACAGGTTTTAAAGCTTTATATGTCAAAGTGTATGTTGCATTTACAAAGATCTGCTACTGGAGATTACTATAGCAGATAAATTAAATATGCAAATATTTCTTTATTTGCATTATGTTAATAAAAATGGACATTTTGAACAACCCATTTACCTTTTCTCAAAATGATTGCACGTTTATTCTGAATTTCAATTTTCATAATAGCTATAGAGATTATCTAGTGATTTCTGCATTAAATTTGCGTATTTAAAATGGCCCTAGCCATCTACAATTAAGAAAATATATATTGAGAGCTTGTAAAGGGTAATACAAGAATTATTTATTGTATGTCTGATCTATATGGACGTACCATTTATACGCTTTAATAATGTTTAAACCATAGACCATATCTATAGAAAGAGCCAAAAACAGTTAAGTAGATCAATATAACATAACAATAGTATCCTTTTGCATTTTAAGTGCATGTTAATGAAATATTGCATCTTCCGTACTATGATTCGCATTAAATTCAAACGGGGGGCCCCCAGGTATACTGTAAATCTAAAGTCCATGGTTCGCATACGGAAAAGAATTTTCCGAAAAATACCCCTATTTTTTTAAGAATTTAAATAAATCCCTGTATAATATTGCTGATGGATTTGTGTCTCTAGATGAGTCTTTATGACGTCAGATTGAACAAAACTGCTAAAATTTATTTTAAAAAGGATTTTAAAAGTAAGTATATTTTGGGGGAAATGTTTTTCTATGCACTTTGTCTTTGTTCTACTTTTATGGCCTTTCTCAGTGTTATTAAAAGTATAAGTAGGCTTTATGATATGTTTAAAATGCCCATGCCCCCTTAAATTTAGCAATAAAAAGGGAAGAGATGTAATTAAATTGAAAAAAAAAATTTTGTTTATTTTTTGTTTTATGAAAGCTGGTGATAGCACCTAATGTAAAAAAGCATTTAAACCTTTTTGATTTTTCTGCTTTTTGTTAAAATACCCAAAAAAAATTTTATAAATAATATTAAAAAATTTAAAAAACCACGTTCTTGTTTCCATGATATGTTCTTTTTATGATAGCCCAAAAAACTAATCAATATAATCATGGCCCTTCAAATGCTTTAAAAGAATCATAGCAGTGTAAGAATCACCCACTTGGAGTTTTTGGTATTTCGCTCTAATTTCTAAAAGGTTGTTTTATTTTAAAAAATTCATACGACACTTGATTGCCCCAAATCGCAGTTTTTGAGGATGATTTCCTTAATATCGATCATAATGAAAAAACTAAATGACCTGTTTTTTGTTTCGTTTTTGCTGTTTTATGTAGTTGGATGATATCACCTTCAGAAGTGCTAAACATTAAACCATTTAAATTAGAAAAATGTGGATACATCGAAAAACCTTTTTTTACGGTAACTAGATTTCTGTAATATGAAAAAAAAAAAACCCTTTAAAAAATTTACAAAAAAAAACATTTTAAAACCCTTTTCTTTTTAAATACCTTGCTGTAGTCCACATTTCCCCATTTTTCTTGTTTTACGTATTTTAAAAAGTTAAAATTGGCCATGGTGCATTTAAAGAATTTCTTTTATTTTGATGAAAAATGGGAGAAAAATAAACTCTTGAAAAAAAAAAAGTGAAAATTTGGGGGTAAAAAAAGATGGGCAAAGTAAACTTCCTTTTAGGACACATTATTTTTTAAATTTTGAAATGAGATGTAATTCAAAAAGGAGAATTTTAAAATCAAAAGATACCAGTGCCCTTTGTTTTGGGGAAAAATACCTCTACCTTCGGGAGAGGGGGTTTTTGTGTTTTTTCTTTGTTGGGGGATTTTTTTTGCGAATTTTATTTTTTAAAAATGTTCAAAATAGTTAAAATCTAATGTTTATTTGGGAAAAATGAACTGAAATCAAAAAGTTACAGTACAAAATCTACCGCTTGCCATTTTTGTTTTTTATGTGAGCTCTTCACCTTTTTTTTTGTTGGGGGAATTTTGCTTGAAAATGGGGGAAAACATTTTTTGGCTGGGGGAATTGGGGCCTTATACAGGTATTAAACAATGGAGGTCGAGAGCCCTGGATACATTTGATTTAAAAGGGAAATGCCGCTCACTACCGTTACCAACCGCGACCTTACATATCACGAGTTGGTTAGAAAATATGCAGACATTTACTTCCTTATTAAATATCTTGTAAGTGTATCTGATTTAGACCTCGGCCTCTCGAAAAAATTTGCACAAGAAAAACGTGACTTTGATAGACAAGTTTACTCGAGGTTTTTAAAATTTAGACGGGTGTGCTTGCATGGGGTTGGGTAAATAAAGTAGGTCGTAGCCTAAAGAAATTAAACACGTTTTCACTGCAAAAACTGTGGGGGTTATTTCAGTTATCTGCAAATTGTGTACTTTTCATTCTTTTCATGTACGTGGAACATAACAAAGATATTCTGTAAAAATCCCCTATAAAAATACCCGTTCATGGGTGATAGGAAATAAGGCCTGGTCGATATGTCTTTTCATATGAATTAATGGTTAAATTCTTTTCATGTACTTTTATGCATAGTTATCTTGCCAAAGCAGAGCCTCTCAAATTTGCTATAATAATCCACATAATAATCATCATATAATCACTACTTGTATAATACACTATATTTTAACATCAAAAACATTCATGAGTATGTCTTGTTTGATATTTAAAAAAGTTTCTTTCAGTACTTTGATTCCTGAATTATATTTTTCATCAAATCATTCGTTGCGTACTAAACTATAGTTTACACTACACATTCGTGTATTTATATATTCAATAAGTAGTTGATTATTTTTTTTATTCTAATACATGTATATATTTTATTAATTTACTAATTATTTATTCAAGACATAGCTGCTGGACCTATCCGATCTTTACAGATGTATTCAACTTATTTTTCTGTCATATTCTGTTTGTGTCTAGCCATGAATAGGAAAGTTGGATAAGTGTAGGAATGTAGTTTGAAGTTTCACTTTGGAAAATTGAGGCGACATCGGTATGTTGGGGCGGGGAAACGTCTATCAAGTCATGTATTTATACAACTAATACAACTTTAATTGTATTGACACAAAACATTTTAACCCTGACTGGAGTACTTCAGTATGATTCACATCATGCTCATTTAAAATATATGTTGTGTAGTAGTGTTTGTTAATTGGTCGAGAAGCCAGTGTCAGTCATAAGGTACAAATAACTCCTGGATTTTAATACTTGTTTCCCTTTGTAAGTGTATTGTGAAGAATATGAAAACATTCAAAAAGTGTTCTTCATTTTTTTTAATATGAATATTAAATATTGGGGGAAATGACTCTTCATACCCTCAGAAATCATCATCATCATTATCAACATCATCATTATCAGCTTCACAAACAACACCATAATCATTATCACCATTCAAGACGAAATCATCATCATCATCATATTTATCATCGATCTCATCATCATCATCATCATCGTCGTTGCCGTCGGGATCATCATCATCATCATCATCATATCATCAGCAGCAGCAGCAGCAGCAGCAGCAGCGCAGCAACAACTTCAACACCATCATCATTATCATCAAAGCTGACTTTGTCGTCATCATCATATTTGTCATCGGTGTTGTCATTGTTATCATCATCATCATAGTCATCTTCATCGCAACACCATCATTGTTAAAATCAGCGTTTTTATTATAATCGTCTTCTCCGTTATCATCATTTTATTATCTTTATCATTATCTTCAGCATCAGCATTTGTGATCATAGAACAAGCCGCAGTAGACGTACTGGGCGATATCTTGACGTGTATAACATATTCTTCCTTAAACATAAGTAAAACTGAGGCTGAGATTGAATATCAAATAAAGATGATTTCACGCGTGATAGACTCTAAATACATTTTACACGTATTTGATTCTTATTCGACATATTAAAGCCCCTATTATATACCAGGAAGTTTTAAAACGCATGATGTGTTAAGAAGAAGTACAGTCTGTTCATATGCTAGTAGTTAAAAGAAAAACAATATTTTGCAACACTTTATTAACACATCCTAATAATCATACGACACATTGCAATATGTGCAACTTTTCTTCCATTGCTATTCACCGGGTCTCGAAATTAAGAAATGTCTTTATAAAAGATACTTGGCGTTGATGTGGATGAAATCAATGGGGAATGTGTAACTGTAATAAAAAGTAAAGCATCCCTCCACCGCACATTATTGTATCGATGCGCATTATCAATTAAGTTAAGAATGATACCAAATAAAAATAAATGAGATATTGTCCTGAAATTTCTCTAAAATCCATGAAATTACAGTTAAGCGAAGAAAATGAAATACGCAGAACATATCTGATTTGAAGTTATCGTCTTCTATTTATATTTTCAGGGATACATGAAATCGAAGGAATACATTGCATCACTGGGTATGAGTCTTTTTTATTTCTTTTAAACGTAAAGAGTATAACATATCAAATTTCAGTATAAATAAAGAACGTAAACATATATACATGTATTCCTTTTTACATGATCGAATGAAATGTATAAATAATTTCACCAGAACAAATATGTGTTTTCAATAAAGAATAAGAGAAATATAGAGAGTAAAAAAAGACATCCTGTAAAAAATGTAATGGAGCTGAGCACTTGTGTGCTCATGTGGTATATTTATAATTACTTACTTAAACTTCTGTATTAGAGCTATAAAATAGCACTTGTCCTATCTTTCCATGCTATTGTAGCGACGTTCAGAGTGTCTTACCTGTATACCGGGGGTCTCCATATTCGATTTTATCTCCAGGCAATAATATTTAACATAGTTATACTACTTCTATGCTAGCCTACAAGTCTTGTCACCAAACAGGGTTTTATATCATAGCTTTAACAAACATAAAAGAAACATACAACTAAATATACATCAAACATAAAAGGAATTATTCTCCTTATTCGCTTCGCAAGATATGCTTATTGTGGTTATAAACATTACATAAACTTATACAATAAGATATTAATCAACATATATATAAAAAGGTATCAAATAAATAAAGTGTTTCGTTGTATGCAACGAAACAGTGATTAATTAATATATGTTTTTCACTTTGTTCGCTTCCAGGTCTAAAATCATTTATTAAACAGGATATATGCCAGGAGACTTTCCATAGAAATTACAGGCAAATTACTGAACTAGCATGATATGTCTGTTTCCCGTTCTCTGCCAACTGGAACGGTGATCCGTCCTACAGATTAGGCAGCGTATTTGCCAATAGGACATGTTCATTCGATTTGGGGTTTTCACCGTAGGAATAGTAGTGAATAGTAATGAAAATTAAACAACTGCTTTTATCTTTTTAAAATTTATCCGGGTAAAACATTCAAATTGATTTATATTATGATACAAATAAGCGATTGTTGGATAGATGGACGGATAGTAAACAAGGACAAAAAAAAAAAGGAAAAGAAAACAAGACCGGTTCTTCAAGAACTTGTTTACTAATGTCAGGATACTGTGACTGGGTGTAAGATTATGCAAATTTTCTACGTAGTGATATCGCAATGCCTGATTGAAACTATAAGTCCAAAATTCGACTGATATATTGTTATTTGGACGCTTAACCCAAACAAACAAATACTTATCAGTAATAGTTTATCTCTTTACATTTTATATTTTTAATTTTTTGAATAATACAGATCTAGCTAAATTATGTTTTGCAGGAGAAAATTTCAGGTTTGTACTTTTTCCATTAAAAAAGTTAGTATACAATATTTATTTTTTGCTTTTTTTCAGTTATTGATTGATTTTTTTTTTTCATTAAAGGGGCCAAATTATGAGGTATGAAACTTTAAAACATTCTGGCGGATGGTTTGGCAAGAGAAGACCCAAAAAATCGCAGGGTAAAACTTGATGGAAAGAGGGTACGTATACTTTTGAAAATTTTTCTTTTTTTAAAATTAATTTATCCTCCCCAAAAATATCCTATACAAATTCATGATTTTAACTTGTTTTTTGATTTTTAAATTGAATGAAACAATATTTTTTTTTGCCCAAAAATATGTGAATTACTTAGCTCTTATCGACGGGAAGTGTCAAAAAGGGTTGCTCGTTTGCACTGTGTCAAAAGAGTCTTTATAATCAAGATTTTAAACCATGGTTTTTCTTTTTTCCCGTAACACAAAGTCAAGATTCATTTAAACATCTAAGGTCCAAAATTGTATTCCAAAACCCTTCTTTGTATCCAAAAATGACCAAAGGGGGGGGGGGGGGGGTCACTGTTTTTGCTAAAAGCAACCAAGTATCTTTATTTAATTATTAATTTTCGCGGTGAAATAATTTTTGTAATGGTTTGTCCACTAAATTAATCCAAATTCAATTTTTTCTAGAGTCGCCAACGGGGGAGCACCGGTTTTCGCGGGAACAACATTATGCTGACAATTCAATTTTTAAATTTTCAAATTACTTAGTTTTTAACATTAGAGTCCCGGGGTTTTAAAATAAAAAAAAAAATGTTTACAAATTTATCAACAGGGATCAAACTTTGAACGCCTTAATTAACCAAAAACATGCTTTTCATTTAAACCCAAAATCAGGAAAAACGCATCAAGCACTTTCATTTTGTCCTTTTTTCCTCGATAACATATTTTTTGTTTTGGAGTATTTTGGGCCGAATAAAAAAAAAAAAACAGTATTTATAAATGATTTTGACCTTTTTTTTAGCTCACATGAGCACAAAAGTGTCAAGGTGAGCTTTTTTATCGCCCTTTTGTCCGTCGTCCGTCGTCCTTCCGTGGTGCGGCGTGCGTGCGTGCGCCGGGCGTCAACAATTGCTTCAAAAAAACATCTCCCCCTAAACGGCTTGGCCATTTAAAAATATTTTTTCAGGAATGTTCCTTGGGTGAAACTCTACTAAAAAAGTATAAATGGGTTTTGGTCCAACGCATAATTTTCACAGGGGTAAAAATGATTTTAAAAATGAAAATTTAAAAAAATCTTCTTTCTGAAACCACAAGGCCTAGCCTTGATTTTTGGGATTAGCATGATCTTATACCTCTCCAGGGGTTTTAAAATTATGACCCTGGGGGGCAAAATTGGCCCCCCCCCAGGGGGGCACTTTTTAACATGGAAAAAAGGAAAAAATTTGAAAAAAATTCTTTTCCGAAAACCCCAAGGCCAGCCCTTTTTATTTTTGGTTGTATCTCATATGTATTTAAAAAAAACTCGCGTATTTGCTAATTATTAACTATAATTAACAGACCATGTATATTGATTTTCATTACGAAGTAGGTTTGTGAAAGGGCGCGAAACCTCAACTCAAATTCCGGAATGGAATGGGTGCATCATGTGCTAGAATATCTGCTAATGTTGTATTTATGTAAGGTTTTTTTCTGTCGATCTCAATTTGGTTGCATTTGAAAAAAAATGTGATCGCATTCTCTAAGGAAACGATTAGCATATAGGAGCAATGCAATGTGCTCTTAAAATGAACAAATTCGTGTACTTTAAACATTATTTATGACAAGTTCACGTATTATGTCGTGTGTTAATCAAATGTAAAAGAAAATGACTAACTTCATAACCTTTCTTTTTTCCTGTTCATTGCTTAAACACTACTGCGTTAAGCATGACAATTTTTATAAATCTAAATTTAAAAATTTAAAATAAAATTTATAGTGTAACCAAAAAGCGCTTAAGAGAAAAAAGTGCTTATAATAGAACATGTATGTAAGAAAGATGCAAATAAATGAAGATTTATGTAAGAATTATAATCCTGAACAGAAGTATACTATATATATATATATATATATATATACAACATATGGTAATTAATCAATCCTGCTTTCGTCACCAAATGAACAACATCTCATTTCGTTGTAGTTTTGTTACTGTCATGTATATACCGGTAATGTTTTAAAACATACTTTTTACTGCAATATGTCTTTGCAGAGAAAGATAGCGGTTTTGAATTAAAATCTCATAAACATATTTTTCAAATACGTTTAGAAAAAAAAAATCTAGGGTGTATCACTGCTTAAGGCTATTATAAAGAGAGAAATACATCAACGAATGAAAATACAAAAATGAAAATACAGATTTGAAGTCACGTGGTATGCATTATGCGCTGAACACTGCTGCTGTTGTAAATGATAGATACTGGCGTCTTTAATAAAATGAACATAACAAAAGTAATAACAGATTAGATATATAAGTTTAAAAGTAAAACTCTACATTACAAAATCGACAATGCGACTAACAAAAGAGAGTACAGTTTGGCATAATTACGCGGAAGGATAAAATGGTACATGTGTTTGAATGGCACATCTACATACGAGCATTGAGGCTGCGAAATATAATTACTTTGTATCCATTGTTACGTTTTCATTACAAAATTGTTTTCCCACTGATCCTTTATGTTTTTACGGTTGGTTATGTCCATGACTTATCCAAAGATTCATAATTTCAAGATTGGAGATATGTGGACTTACAATAAAAGATATCGTTAGCAAATTAATGCATTATTTATTAAAATAAGAAATAAAAAAAAAGATGTATACATGTACTACTGTTTGTTTGGTATAAATATTGAGACCATTTAATGCGCCATTTTCTTCAATATTTATGCTATTACTTGTTTTTCTCTATATGTTATCTTCCTTGGACCTCTCTCGTCTTAGATATGTTACGTTTTGAAAAGTGCAATGTGTGCTCTCAATGTTGGCGTCGATCTTATGAAATGTAGCCTTGATCATGAACAGAAACACTGCATTGTTTAAATATCTTAATACTGTGTAATCATTTCTACATAAAATTTACTGCAATTTACAGTTTGCACCATAACCGGAGAATGTCGCGAAAAAAGGCAAAAACTGAAACTTATAATTTTCAAAAATCTACATCATTATTATTTTTCCAAAGTTTCGGTAAAGCTGATAACAATTATAAACATTCCACGCAAACATGTTTCTTTCAAGTATGGTTGTTCCACATAGTATAGATTTAAAGGCATTGAACTACAACTCAGTTATCTATAAAATTCTTAATCATAATATGTCACTTTCAATCAGTTATCAGGTGTCATTATTATTATGCTGTTATTAAGACAATGTTTTTTTGTTTGTTTTTGTTTTGTTTTTCTTTCAGACTTTCCATGCCTTCATATGATTTGCTTAGATACATAGATTTAATGCAGTGCATGTGTTTTCCTTGAAGAACAGCTTTTCAGTTCCCCCCCCCCCGCACTTGGTACAATTTGAAAATCATGATATGATGCAGGTTTTCCAGCCAAAATCAGAATTCAATAGACCATTTCACCAGATAATTGACTAATCAGTGACCAGGGGAAAACCTTAAATATTTCCCATTGAACAATGAGTTGAATTTTACACCAGCATGTGGATTTGTTGTTCGGGATTTGCTCGTTGATTACGTAACTTAACGTCGTATTTCAGAGAGAAAAGGTCAATTTAAGAGCCCAATACATATTTTGATTTTCTTGGTCATGGAATTGAACTGAAGTTTTGCTTTACATCAATCTGATGTCGGGTTTATACGCATCTTCTATGTACACTATTGTTTTATACTTTGTTACTGCATTTTATTCTTTCTTTTGTCTATATGAATTTTAATAAATCTTTGTAATCATGCTGTAGTTTTTGTTATTTTTTTCACCATTTTGGCGGTACCGTAGATATAGGATCGTGGCGTATTATTGTGTCCATACATACTCTATATAGAAATTTAAAACAAAATACATTTTCTTTGAAACCTTTGGTTAAAATGTAATATCTTTAAGCATGTATGGTCAACTTATAGCTATCAAAATTGCTAAAATGAAGTTGTTCCCTCGATAAATGAGGTCTATAGTGGTCAGCTAATTTCCTTATATACTATATACAGAAAAATTCAATTGCTTATCTTTTGAAACTAATGTTCAGAATTAAATCTTGTTTTTTATTAATAATATCCTCATGTTTTCATACCAAAATTGCATAAGCATGTTTGATCCTTTGAAAATTGATTAAGGACTAAGTTATAAATCTTGTTTCTGTTTCAGTAAACCAAGTAAAATGAAGTAACTTGAATCGTTGTAAATAAGCTGATGTACTCACTCTGTTGAACGATATATGGTCACATGGTCCCTTTGTTCATTTCGTGTTTATTTAGAAATGCAGTAGGGCATAATTCAGCAATAGATTCAAGTATATCATGTCCTACTTTTATTTTATCAAAATTGACATTGAATATTAAAGTTTTATACGTTAGATATTGTTAAAGTATTTAATACAAGGGGAATTACTCTCGATTGTGTCAGGAGTCATACCTATAGTAAAGTACCATTATTTTGTATATTCTGATGTTTTGTACCTATTAGGTACCACAAAAGACCTATTAAACAGGTATATCAGAAAAAAGTATACATCAAATTATAATTATACGTCACGTCACAAGAATCTACAAAATAATATCTTACCCTGGTCTTGACATCTTCCCTTAAGTTAATACTAAGGGTACACAAATACTAATGTATATTCTCCGGAACGTTTATAAAAAGTAATGAGGCAGGTTATCTTTCCCTGAGCTTGTAGAAAACTTTGTAGCTATTAATTTGTATGTATCACAAGTTATTTTCCCAAAGTTGTATTTACGCCGCAGATTGTCTCAATTACAACCATCAATTACAAAAATATCTCTTGAAATATCATCTCTTATACATCATTATTCAAGAAAAATTATAATTATCTCCCCTTGAATTATATATTTGTCTACCATACACTCCTTGAAATATATTTTTTATTCCTGGAACGTTATGTCCCCCTTAAAAGAAAAGAAAAGTGTTATTCCATTCATTGCTATGTATAATACAACCTTACCAAATATTGGCGGTTTTCTACATAAATACTGGGACCTTCTGAAGTTATCGAAAAGCGAAAATCTGAAATTTGTTCACAACCATTTTAAACCTATTGTTGCGTACCAGTGCCCCAAAAGTTTACGTGACTATTTAGTGAATTCAAACTTTACGAATAATGAATCATTTCAGAACATTTCTCTCTAAAAGTTGTAACAGACCTAAGTGTTCTCACTGTTCCCCTATAAATACTGGCTCTTTTTTTTCTAGACATGTTACAGGAGAAAAGTTTGATTTGCGTTGTAATACAGACTATCAAACTAAGAATGCAATTTATCTTATAACATGTTCAAAATGCAATATGCAATATGCTGGTCAGACCAAGCAAAATGTCTCAAAACGCATGAACAGTCATAAGTTTGATATTCGTAATTTTATGGACCCTGCATTTTCCTCTACTGTTGCGATACATTTTAAGTTAGAAAATCATAATTTAACTGATTACACATGTATTCAAACTTAGCCACAATACATTAGCAAAACATAGACCTGTACCTACTAAAGAGCTCAACTACGTGTATGCATTCTTTCGTAAACGATATCTAAATAATGATTTTATCTATAATGTGTGCATTCAAGATCAATTTAAAAACGCAACAATTTACCACCCTACTCCAACTGAGTATTTTGTATTATGTCCGTTACGGTATTCGGTATTCAAATTGCGAATCCACTCTTTCAATCATTTATGATGGTAGTATCTGGATTGGCACCTAACCATCTCAATCACTGAAACTCAAGTATCATTTCGGGAGTGACATACATACATTGAACATACATACATACATTTTGAATTATACAATATACATACATGGAAAATGAAACGTATATATTATATCATGTCATGATACATAGTTTATGCCGTAAGTAAATTTATTTTCTTGTCAAATTTGATGTAACTGATCATTCCAAACACGTATTTATTGTTGTTTTATATAGATTCATGGGCATTGATATAAGCTATTAGCGTCATTATTAGAACCCTATTCCGGAATCAATTAAATATCAAAATGTATATGTCGTACGGTGAACCGGGGATCCGTAAAGCCCTTTTTCTGACGGTCGACTACCGTGTCTCCATTGCAAGTGATCAGGAATCGAGCAGAGTGTCAAAGCAATGCTATCTAGGCACCATAATAAAAATCAGCCGTTACGTTAGTACCACAATTTATTACTTTTATAAAGTTGGGCTTAATAAGATGTTATCTTATTTAACAATCAATTGATATTTCCAGTGAGTACAGAAGTATTCAATTTTTTTTATTTACTTTAAGTCTATTTATATACACTAATAATTTGTAGTCAATGTTATACCCGTTTACACAAAGTAGACGATTGTTTTGTATGTAAAACTATTTTTATCTGCAGTTGCCCTAGTCCACGAAGGAATAAAGAGGGCTTGCTTAATTTTTCTTTGTTAAAACCTGGGTAGTTGCATTGATAAATATTTTAAGAAAAGTATTAAAAATATTACACAGACGGAACATTGTTTACTATACGTCATTGAAACAGAATTGAATTAAGTGTGGATACAGATTTTTGAGTTGGGGCTTAAGTTTGAAAATTAAAAAGAAAAAAAAATCATCCACAACGGGAGGTGGAGATCGCGAAACATGCTTGATGATACAATGTATATACGTGGATTAACAAGGACAAACCCCGTTCTTCATAAGCATGTTGATTTATCCTTACAGTATAAAGAGAAGGGAAGTAACTCTTCGGACGTTTCTTTCCCAGATCCCAGTAGTTATCTCTCTTATCATAATGTGCGATTGTGTATGTTTGTCGTTGTTTTTGTCGTGTATGAATGTGAGTGTTGTTATTGTTTATATTTACGATTTCAAGCCATTGGTTTGTAAAATAAAAAAAATCACATGAAATTTCGGGGTTTTAGTGCATACTGTGCATAACTGTTTATTTGCGTGACGTGTGAACATACAAAATACAAAATAAACATTAATAGTGCCACGAGTTCATAAATTATGTTAATATTAATATATGTAATTGTAGATTAAAATCTAGATATTTGGGAGTAAAATATTTATGTTGAACTAGCAAAACACTTGAATATTAAAACTATGCAAATTAAATATGATGTTCATTATTGGCGTACATACAAACATACGTGCTTCTAAAAACCATACATACATTCATATATAAAAACCAATCATATAAATTATTTATGCTGTAAGTAAATTTCCTTGTCGAATTGATTATTCAAAACACACATTTATTGATGTTTTATACACAAACATGGGCCTTGATGCATGCTATTTACCAAATAATAACAAAGCGTATTAGTCGTAGAGTGAAATGAATTAAAGAAATGAATTCATTATTAAAATTAAGTGAATAATCCTAAGGTTACTTGTATTATATCAATTGCGGAAACCAATTTTACAACTTTTATAAACCGCACTCGACGGCGGTGTATGTGGTCATAATTATGGGTTGAAACCGGAAAACCGGAGTGCCCGTTTCTGGACGTGCGACTTTCGTGTCCCCACGTGACCAGGAATTGGACTAGAACGAAAAACGTCGCAACAACGTTATCAGGCACCTTATAAAAAACACTCTTTACTTAACACATTAAAGTTGACAACATCTACTTTATGAGGTAGGCTTAGTAAGGTGTTATTGTATTTAACAATAAACCTCATATTCCAGTGAGTTCAGAATATCAAAATGACTTCAAGGCTATATTATATATACTTGACTTGACTATTTGAGTTTACCGTCGCTTCGACAATATTTCAGTCATATAGCGTCGCCCAGCTAATTACAGGTGGATGAAGACCCCGAATGCACAGAGGCATCCAGGTAGAACCACCGACCTACCGCAAGCCAGCTGGAGGGCTTCCTCACATGAAAATCCGAATGACCTGTCGTTTCGAAACCATCGCGTGAGGGCTGAGTGAGTGAAATTCAGTGACTTTACCCTCTCAGCCACGGAGGCCCCCATATTATATATATACTGTAATAATAAGTAGTCAATGGTTTACCCGGTTTACACAAGAGAACACATGGTTTTGTACGCAATGTCAGTAGTTGACATCAAGGAAAAGATCGGGGCCTGCTGTATGTTTCACTGTTAAACTGCTAGTGCATTAGTATATTTCAGTAATATAAAATATCAAGACATTTTACAGATACGTATTCGAAACAGGGTCTGAATTTTAAAAGCGTGGATAAAATGTTGTTTTCTTACTGTATATTTGTTTTTTTAACAAATACAATAGCAATTTATTTATTCATAATAAAAAAATACGTTATACCGACGTTCACATTCATACTTACGGACAATGGCGTTGTCCCGACAAACAGCCTCTGTTGGTTAATCTATGGTGCTGTAAATTAGTAATATTCATTGTTACAAAGGGTGAAACCAACAGTACTTCCCAAATTAGACAGTGTCAAATGTCATTTCTATAGTCCGCGGTCATATATCCCAACGACTAAAACATGTCAAAATCCTTTTATCTGACTGAAAATAATACTAGCTAAACCAACGGAAATACTCACAACTGACTGTTTGAATTTTGCAGCGGAACTGACGTCAACTACAGACTGGTCTACTGTACCAATGTCTTACTAAAATACAGCTAACTATTTAGATATCCAAAAGGATAATATATTACCGGAATTATTGAAAATAATACCCTAGTTACATTCTCCCCCTCAACTGAAAAGTCGTCTCAGATGAAAATCAGCGAGAAACAAGCATTTTCTTCAACACAAAAAGAAGAAAAAAACAGTGATGCCTAGTATATTAAATCAACGCTCTTACAACAAGAGCTGTACAGAAAACAGCACACAAACAATGCATAATGCAGTCATATACAATACCAATTAAAATGCTATAAACATTCTAACCATCCACAATATCTGAAACGAATAATAAAATGTTCATAAGTTTACATAATAAAATACCAAGCATATGCCTCCTCTGCAAAAAGAAAAAGCAATTAATATAGTAAAATTAATTCAGTTTAATCGGAGACTAATTGTGCAACTCTAAACACTAAACGTGCTTATACTTCTTACAGTTATGCATATAGCAATATATAAACAATGCACACAATGCATAATGTGTAATATAGACATGCATAATGAATCAATTTCCTATATACATTTGTAGAAGTTTTGAGGTTACTCTAGAGCATTCAGTGTGCGTATCCACAAGTTGCTGGAAATTCGAATTCCTAGTCTTTCGATCTTTCATCAAAAGATTTTCATACATAAGTTTGTCAGGTGGTCTTCTCTCTCTGGTCGATCTTCTCAACTGTTTTTTCAGTGTCTCTACATCATCTTCTGAAGACGATTTCAGAACTTCATCTTTCTCATCAACGCCGTCGCTTTCTTCATCAGCGTTTACTTCAGATTGTGTATCTGACTCATCAAATGTCTCCTCTAATTCCTCTTCAGGCAACTCTGGTACTTCGGTCACCACTTAACTGTCTTGGCCGGCCGACCCTTTTGAATGTTTTGGACCTGAAAAATACATTTCCAAATCTGACTCACTGCTTTCCTCTCTACTAGTCTCTTTACTCTTATTTGTCTCTATATCAGTATCTCTAACTTTATTCCTATTCCTTTGCTTAGGAATTGGCTTATAGCTTTCTTTGCGACCAGACCACTGTTCACTTTCAATACTGTCAGTTCCTGTATGGAAACTGACAGGCTATAGGTTATTTCTATGAAGAGTTTTAACTTTTCCATCAGGACTCTTCACTACAAAGACAGGGATATCAGCATTTGTACGCTTTATGACCTCATATACGTCTTGCTCAAATTTATCTGAAAATTTGTGTGGACCTTTAAAAGCAAGGATTTTCACCAAGACTTTTTGCCACACAGATAAGTCTGAAACATTTGCTCTCTTGTTAAATTGCACTTTTTGTTTCTCTCTACTCTTCTGTAAAGTCTTTCTAGCAATCTCTTGTGCAGTCTCTATTCTATTCTGTAAGTCTGTGGCATAATCAGAGGATATAAAGGTATTACTGTCTAATTGAAACCTCATGTCTACGGGTAATTTTGGTTTTCTACCATAAGCTCAAAGGGAGCGTTACCCGTAGACTCGTGTTTTATAGCATTGTAGGCAAAACAAAGTGAGGATATGTATTTCTTCCAATCGTCTTTTTTGTGTTGCTCTAGCGTCCCTAGCATTGACAAAAGAGTCCTATTATATCGTTCAGAAAGTCCGTTGCACATTTGGTGGTAAATTGTAGTTTTTATCTTTTTACAATGCAAAATATTACAAATTTCTTTAATGACTTCAGCCTCAAAGTTCGGTCCCTGGTCTGAAAGAAGTTTTGTAGGGATTCCATATTTGAAAATGAAATGCTCTAAAAGTACATCAGCGGTAGTTTTAGCCGTTTGATTTTTTGTTAGGACGGCAACAGCTAACTAAGTAAAGTGATCGGTGATCACCAATATGTTACTGATGCCACCTTTACAAGGATCTACTGTCAAGAAATCCGCGGACACACGTTCTAAGGGATATGTAGTTTGAATGTTAACCAGTGGTGCCCTAATATTTACGGACGATTTCCTTCGTATACAACGATGACACTGTTTGACATGATTTGACACTCTACCGTGTAACCTTGCCAGTAAAATCTTTCTTTTACTAAACTTATTGTTCTATCTGTGGCAGGATGGCCAAGCTGGTCATGTAACCCTTCAAGGACTTCTTTTCTATACACTTTTGGTAACACTAATTGCTGAACTACATCCTCATTTTGCATAAGCTCTCTATATAGTAACCCTCTTATCACTTTAAATTGACTAAAGTGTCTCGACATCAAGTGAACTTTATTGTTTGCAAATATTTCTCTCTTGGGGTACCTCATGTCTATCACCGACCTTAACCAAAGACCAACAATAGGGTCACTTCTCTGATGACGCCTCAACTTTCTCATTTCTAACTGAGACATACCAACCTGGCTATTGTCATGGAAATCTAAGACTTCAACAGAATGCAATGGTAAACTCTCTATGTAGGGTGAAACATTCACACAGCAAATTGCTCTCACAACTTCACTGACGACCAATTTTTCACCACTCTCCACCGACATCTCAGCGTATCTAGACAATGTATCAGCGTCAATATTGTCTTACCTGGTCTGTACACAATATCAAATTCGTAATCACTTAAGACAGACATCCACCTCTGACCAGTGGGGTCTAATTTTGCGCTAGTCAAAATATATGTTAACGGATTAGTGTCTGTATACACCGTAAATTTACTTCATAACAGATAATCCGAGAACTTTTCAGTTACTGCCCATTTAAGTGCCAAAAACTCTAACTTAAATGCTGAATATTTTTTTTCAGATTTTGTTAAACCTCTACTAGCGTAAGCTATAACTCTCTTATTTCCGTCTTGGGTTTGATACAACACAGCTCCCAGTACAACATTACTAGCGTCTGTGTGTAATTCAAAAGGGCGGGTAAAATCAGGGATGGCTAGAATGGGGGGACTACAAAGCAACGCCTTTAATTTCTGGAATATAGTTTTCTCTTCTTGACCCCATTTTCATGGCTTTAACTCTTTGGCTTTACCTTTCTTACAGCTGGTTGGGGGTAACAAATCAGAAAGAGGTTTGGTGACCTTGGAGAAATCTTTGACAAGTTTCCGGTAATAACCACAGAATGCCAAAAAAGACCTCAATTCATAAGAATTCTTAGGCTCTGTATATTTTTTTTATTTTTTCTATCTTGGGTGGGTCAGTACTGATGCCATCCTCACCTACCACATGACCTAAAAACGACACGCTCTTCTTGAAGAAAGAACATTTCTCAGGTGACGACTTCAGACAAAATTCTGCCAACCTATTTAAAATGATGTTTAACCTTTCAATTTGTTCTTCGTAAGAGTTGCTAAAAATTATCAAGTCGTCCAGATATGCAAAACAGATTTTCATCTTCAAATCTCCTAGACATTCTTCCATTATTCCTGATAAGTTGCTGAACTGTTACATAATCCAAATGGTAACTTATTAAATTCGTAAAATCCTAAAGGACCTAGAGTAAAGGCTGTACGTTCTTTATGCTCTTCAGCCACTTCAATTTGATGATAACCACTTTTCATATCAATGGTAGAGAATATTTTTGCATCATACAGACAATAAAAAATTTCATCTGGTCTTGGAAGGGCATAGGAGTCTCTTAATGTTTTTTCATTCATGGCCCGATAATCAATGCACATTCTTAATTTACCATTTTTCTTTCTACACAGCACCACTGCTGAACCCCGAGGGGATTTAGATTTGCGAATTACACCACCAGCCAAAAGATCCTCTATATGGTTTCTTACCTCGTCTACCATAGACGGAGGTATTCGCCTATGTTTTTGTTTGAATGGGGTATCATTGTGTAAATCTATGCGATGCTATATCAAGTCACATTTGCCAATATCAGTTTCTCCCGTCGAAAATATATATCTATGGTCATGCAAAAGACCTTTGACCTCAACCAGCTGATCATCTGTGAGATCCTCACCAATGCTAACTTTACTCAAGGCAGTCTCAAAATCACTAACAGTCTCATTTTCAGAAGACCTGTCTATCACCACAGGCTGCATTTCTGCTATAACTTCTCTGGGGTTTATTACGACTGAGTTTGCTGTGACATTTGATATATTTACAGTTAAAAATTGTCTACCCTTGCCATTATAATGATGAATTGCCGGTGTGATATCAATAAATGATGGTAGAGCTGATTGTTTACTTTCTTGGACTATGACAGGAGTCGGTTTATACTCTATTTCCTTATCTGTCATACAGTTAACATTTACATTCAATATGTAAAATATTTTCTACAGGATGAATTTGTATTGATGGAAAATTTTCATCATAAAACTTTTGAGAACAGGTTGAAACACACGAGCCTGTGTCACATAGAGCAGTGGCCTCCACACCATTTACATATACTGTGGTTTCTGAGGCATTTCCTACCAATTTCGGGTCATTTAAATCACTTGAACAAGATGTGCCTGTATTCAGACCCACAATACGGGCACTCAACAGTTTGACGGATAGGGACAATTTCTAGCAAAATGACCTTTGCGCTGACAATTGTAGCACAGCATATCTTTTTTAGGACAATCCCTCAAGATGTGTCCAAATCTGAGACAACCAAAGCTCTGGATATGACTAGTATCCTTTGGTTTAAAAGTATTAGAAGCAATTGGTCTTTGTGATCTTACCTGTGCAATTCCTCCGGCAGCACCTCTCGAGATCAGTCTATGACCCCTGCCTACCGGTCCAGCATGTCTCAAGTTTGGTTGTGGCGGTCTCTGAACCTGTTGTCCAACGAAGTCTTTGACGCCATGAAATGGCTGCTCCTGATTCTTCTCTACCTGCGCCAATCTACCATCTATCTTCTCTAGCATTTTCTTCAACTCTCCAAACTCTCCTTCTTCTCTTCGGACTTATTCATGCTATTGCACTTGGCAACTTTTGTCTCTGCTGTTTCCTCAGCTGCTTCTGTCTCAAGCTTACGCACCTCTATTTTAAACAAATCATAATCAGACACAGTTTCAAATTTAAATGCTTACATTTGCTTCAAAGGAGGTATTAAACCCTGATAAAATACCCTCTTTAGGATATTTTCTCCGGCCTTTCCAGAAGCCATTGCCCCAATCTCAATTGCCTGGGCATAAACATCTTCAATACGAGCAGAGTATTCTGTAACACTCTCTAATTGCTCTTGCTTACAAGCGTACAACTTTTTCAATAATGTCTTAGGTGTTTCTAATTTACCAAACATAATCTCAGATTTGTCTAACACATTATGAACGTGTGCCTTAATACCTATACGCCTAAGTATGTATGCAGCGGATCCTTTACAGGAACGCCTGATACCTAACATTATTTGTTCTACAGTGTATACTTTTTCAATTAACATACATTGAACTTCATATCTCCATGTTTGGTATGATACTTCACCCTTACCAGACTCACCATAGAAAATGGAGATCCTTGGAACGCCATTTCCTTTAACTTTCTTTTACAACTCCTCTTCAACTTCCACCTTCTTCTTCAGGAAGTTTTCAAACTCTTCCTTGCTCTCTACCTTAATAGCCTTGACAGCATCTAGTAACGCTTTATCAGCTGCTGAAACCTCTACAGTACCCATACTTCAAACAATATTATTCTGATTAAACAATGTCACTAAGTTGTAAAAGAATTGGTTAAAATAGTAAAATAAAAGCAAAAATAAAATGTGTCATCATATTAATAATAGAGGCAAATTGTTTAAACTGCCACAGTGCGTACCTCTTCACTGTAATAAAGAAGCGTAGTTATTCATGTGGACCTCTGGTTTCTGCATACTGCACTGGAAAGGTTAACAACTTCGCCTATAAAAATAAATTCAACCGAAATTCGGTCACCCTGAAAATAGTTAAAACAAGATTTTGTTTAATCAATATATTTAAATATTTTCTGACGACAGCGAGAAAGAAAAAAAAAGAATGTAATTAACAAGTAGCTACTGATTCAATCACGCCACTGACTACATTAAAATAATTACTTCTACAAATTAACTACCTTGAGAACTACCATAAGTACCTACAAATGTAGCCTTCCAAGAAAAAATGCTTCAGCTTCTAATGCCTAGAGTTTCAACTGTAATAGTAAATTACGTCACGTTTAACTTCAATCCGACACCTGATTTTATTTGTCAGTTTCATTTGTCAAGAAGATGTGAAAATAAAGAGAAAAAAATAATTAAATGTGAAATTCAAAATTGCATGCCGTGGATATTCAATACCATCACCATACCTTCACCAAAATGTTTTACTTTTTTCAAATTGTTTAATTGTGTGTTAAATTTTATAACTTACTTTCATACTTTACAACATCACACTTTTTTCAAAATAAAATTCAGTACAGATTTGTTTTTTTTTTAAATAACTTTAAAGAAAGGCGAAAAAAAAGTTCTAAGCAGTAATAAAATAGTACAGAATAAAGAGTTCAAAATTCCTAACTAATATTTGCAAAGTCTTTTTTTTTAATGTAAATCTTTTTTTCATAAATACATTTTAGCAATGTCCTTGCTGCACAGTAGACTACATACTCCCAAACTGTTTCAATTACAAGTTGATTCCATCCTAAGATCACAACAGATCGCCAAACGTACGCTACACGCAGAAACAAAACACTATAGATTTATGGCTGTTCTGGTCAACCATACACAATTCATTGACCGTCCTTCATTACCTGTGGTTCTCTCCCTCCTCCAAATTTTGTACCCTCGACTGTCTGTATCCTGTCCTCACAGGGGGCTCCAATGTAATTTCCCTTTCCCAGAAGGGGGTGGGGTCGTGTCGAAAGAAACACAACAACAAATGTCCGTTCTATATTTACTATGATACAAGGACTGGCATCACAAGCAAACCGGAAATGCTTGACTGGCAACGTCCTGAAACATAGTTCAAAACATTCTTGGGTCAAATTGTGCTTAACTATTTGACAGCCACTTTCCTGGGTTCTCAACCAGTACTATACTTCATTTCATATTTACAAGTTTATTATTTAAAACGGATATGCTTGTACACAATATATTTATGTTATTTCAGTTTCATATCAGATTACATGTATTAAATAATTGTTTCACAATAAAATGTTGTTTTCTTACTGTATATTTGTCTTTTAACAAATACAATAGCAATTTATTTATTCATAATAAAAAAATACGTTTTACCGACGTTCACATTCATACTTACGGACAATGGCGTTGTCTCGGCAAACAGCCTCTGTTGGTTAATCTATTGTGCTGTAAATTAGTAATATTCATTGTTACAAAGGGTGAAACCAACAGTACTTCCCAAATTAGACAGTGTCAAATGCCATTTCTATAGTCCGCGGTCATATATCTCAACGACTAAAATATGTCAAAATCCTATTATCTGACTGAAAATAATACTAGCTGAACCAACGGAAATTCTCAAAAAATACTCTTACCGGTTCATTGTCTCCCAAGGTCAAGCGGTGTCTATATAAAAAGCCGGATATCTATTACTAACAACCTTTCCACAGTTTAACCTTCTAACAACTGACTGTTTGAATTTTGCAGCGGAACTGGCGTCAACTACAGACTGGTCTACTGTACCAATTTCTTACTAAAATACAGCTAACTAATTAAATATCCAAAAGGATAATAAATTACCGGAATTATTGAAAATAATACCCTAGTTACACACTCCTTTTTAAACGTACCTCTCCTTTGTATGGAGTTCGTGTCGAAAGATAGATTTAAATAGACTATATACCATTACAGTTTAGTTTAAATTGTACAGCCAAGCGTAGTGTGTACGATCTTAACAGACGATTCCTCGTAGCTCAAAATAAACTAGACCCTTCAAACAAGTCGCTGTTAACTTGTGAGTGGCACAGTTAACTCAACTTGAAATTCTCTTCCGGGTAGGCTCAATAAGTCATGAGGGGACGAATGATTCAGTTGTGCGGTGGATATTCTATGTTGAGGACCTAATTTAAACTACTGGATGAAGTTTTACACGGTGAGGACTATTTAAAAATGTTTTAAATGTGTTTTGATGTTTTTTTACGTTAACTTTACGAGATCAGGGATAGTATTAATGAGACTTAGCTTTGGAAAAAATGTATAACAGTTTTTCTGAAATAAACTAAACATGAGCGGCATACTAATATCTACTATTACACACATACACACATAACATACAACCTCTCTCTCTGTTCGCCCCTCCCTCTCTCGTTCCACCCTCTCTCTCTCTCTCTGTATATATATATTTATAGTAGAAATAATCTCTATAAGAAATAATTTAAAGTAATTCTTAACTCTTTTACGTCAAATAGAATATTGACTAATTTTGACGCATTTGTAAACAATGTCGTAGCTCAGATTCTTGAGAGGCTGTACGACAAAAAATATGCATTATTTCATGTACCATTTAGCAGCTAATATTCAACATTTCATAATTTTGTACATGAATATTCATGCGGATAAAATGTTAAAATATGACTTGAAAATTCGATTTTCCTAAGTCGAAAGATTGATTTTGGTTTAAGTTTTGACTTAAGTTTAAGCTTAACTAAAGACTTGATCTAAATTTAAGGCTCAACTAAAGTTGCTTTGTGAATACAAAACATGTATCTGAAATCGAAGTCCGGATTAAAACCCAGTCAGCTCGAATGTGACATCATATCGTTCTTTAAAGGCAACATCACATCTGTGAATAGGTATTCTGGCTCGAATTCCAAAAACATATTTAACGCTAGGCCCCCCCCCCCCCACACAAAAAAAGAATCCGTTTCTGCTCTCAAACAAATAAAAAAGAGGGTCGGTTGTTCGGGATTTTATATATATGAAACGAAAGATAAAAAAAATGAAATATTTTTTTAAAGACGGAAAGGTAAAACAAAATATTAGGGTCGTTCGTTAAAAAAGAGGGTCGATCGGGCGACCAGAAACGGAACTTTTTTGCCTAAGTAAAACATAAATATTTAATAAATACTTAGGGGCGAATTTCATCTTTCTTCTTTCGATAAAACACACACACACACACACGCACACACTTCATATATTTCATTTCTTAATAAATAAGGTTACTTATAAATATTACAACTCAAGTCAATTTTGTCATTATACATGTATATTCTTTTAATATAAATGGCGGAATGCGTTATTACCTTACTTATGAATTCATATCTTTCTCAACGCTATATGATGATGTTTGAATTTGTGCAAGATTAATTTAATCATATTTATATTGGACGATACTATTGTTTTTTCTTTAATAATCTTGAGCGCCTCCGGAGGTTCGATTCCCGACCGCGACATACCAAAGTAATGAAGTGGTACTGATAGATTCTAGCTTGGCGCTCAATGTGATGGGTAGTTCCAGGACTAGTTGGCCCTTTGTCTGAGTCATACTGTAACTGGATGTGGTACAGTGGCGCTATCGTATCAGTTGTCAAAAAATACGATTCATATACGATTGAAATACGAACGATATACGATCTGCGATATACGATCTGCGATATGCGATGTACGATGGCAAGTTTGATTTACCTTTACGATTCGATACGATACGATGCGATGCGTTTATAATCTGATACCATACGATATCCGATCCACGATCTGCGATTTACGTTATGCGATATATGATACACGGTAAGCACGGTTTACATGACATTTTTATACATGTACCTGCAAGCTTGATTTGACTACAAGTCCAGAAATATGCAAAAACTTCATGTTGCTAACAATATTTATCGTTAAATATAACTGGTAATCCGTGTGTTCCTCTGAAATAAACATAGCGAGCGACAGGAAATGGGGACATACTAAATTGCGGTCCCCCTGAAAAAGCGACGGACTCTGCGATTTCCATCGAGACCACTGTTAACGGCACATGTAATGAGAGAAAGTTAAGTTTTTTTTAATGAAGATTATTTATAAATATATTTTTATGAGTACGTGTAATAATAACAATCGCAATAAAAAAATGATAACAGTACTTTACTGATATCTAGTACTCTGCTACTTGTGTTAATTAACACAATATCTTTTCTTGAAAAATTATGAATACAATTGGTCCATGCCCTTTTATATACGATCGCGACCGCTCAATGAGCACGTGCTAGAGAACTTCTGGTTAACTGTCAAATAGCCGAAAAAAAATGTAATGATGCATGAGCAACTGCATGCAACCTGCACCTTATATACCCGTATTGCTGCTTCTTTAAACAATTATTTAATTTAAAAAAAAAGAAGACCGGAAGGCCATCTTGTTCGAAGAGAAGTATTTAGTGAAGAGCTCGCCGATTCTATCGCAGCTTATACATGATGATAGCAGAAAATCTAATTTACAACAACTTCTAAATTGGTCCCATGCTTTCAACCATAAGCACATATTATTTGTTCCTATAAAAGAACTGTTGCTATATTTTACTCGCTGTTTTAACTATAAAAAACTAGTTTTATTTGTTTTATCAATCATAAGAATACTTACTCGTATGTGATTACTATATTTTTTAAAAGTCCATTAGTTTTTAATTTGTAAAGAACCCCATCCCCTCGAAAGAGAGAGAGATTAATATCACCATCAACAAGATTCGCTATGGAAAAATACTGATATATAGAATGTCTTCCTCTTCGGAATATAATATTTCTATGATGACAATTTAATTTTAGAATAATAATGTAATAATGATATACAGTCAAACCTGTCTATAGCGGTCACCAAAGGGACCGAGTCAAATTGACCACTATAGACAGGTGACCACTACATACAGGGTTATGAAATACTGTACCTTTATATTCATTATGTGTTATATATTGATACATGTACTAACTTGGCTTTAGATTTATTCATTTTTATTTCAATATATTAATATATACACCACACATGAAACAAACATTACAATTAGAATGAAACTTAAACAATAAAATATATTAAAATACATTGAATTTATCATGCAAATTAAAATTTAAAATATTGAACTCTCAAATGATAAGGGGTTAAAAAAATAGAATGTACATGTAAAATGTTACACATAAAGTGAGTTAGGAATATATTAGAATACTTAAATATTTAATTATTAAATACGTATTTATCCAGTTCTATTTTCATGTGCATAACAGTCTGTAATTTTTGTTTGTTTGTTGGATTCCTTAATTCTTATGGAATCAGTAATTTCATTGATTTTGTTGACTGAATCATACAACTGTCCATTGCCAACTTGCATTGCATAAGTTTTTATGATGTCTACTGCCGACTCAACATCACCAAGTGGATATTGTTGTATTTAATTATTGTCCGTTTCATTTTCATTTTCATTGCTTTCACTATCTGGTTGTAGCAGTTCATTTAAAGGTCTGTCCCAGTTGGTCATTTCAGTAGCACATGTTGGTGTTGCATTGTCCATAGCAATTATGTCTTTAAATTTACATTTAGAAACCTGACAAAGTTCTAGTACTGCCAATGGAACAGCATCATCATCATCATCATCATCATCATCATCACACCTATCACTTTCATTACAATGGTCCACCAGTTTATCGTGTAGAATCCGCCTTTCTTAAAGCATTTGGTTATTGTCTCTGCCTCCACTTTTTCCCATGATTTTGTAGTCTAAAAGCTATGCAGTGATCAAACTTACCTGATTATCCTTTACCTGTCATTTCTTAAGTGTTTTCACACCTAATTACAGGGGATTTGAAATCTGTTTACATCACTACGATTCCGGAGAAGGTGTTGTTAAATTTTCACTCCGTGACGATTACAAACCAACGTAAGATATACACGTCGTAGAAATCCAAGAAAATGGCGGCTGACCGTTATATGATGGCCTTGGGACTAGATTTATTTAACTTTATCATGTAGTGAATTTGTGTTTTCACGGACAAGGAGAGATCGGTAATTTGACTAAAACCGTATGCCTCTATTCTCAAAGGCAGTAAGGCAGTATGTTAATCTTCTATTGTAGGGGTCCTGTTTTGTTTTTTTTTTGCAAAAAAAAAGCATCGGAAAAGATAGTGGTTGGATACAAGTGTGTCCGGGTGCGATAGCCTAGCTCATTTCGCGAAAAGACACATTGGTTATTTTACGTGTCAGGGGAATAGCACCGACCGATACACGGGAGAGAAGTTCCTGCTTAGAACCAGTACTGAGTTCTCCGAGTTCCCATAGCAACCCCAATTTGCCGAGTGTAAGACAAGGGCAAATCTAGTACAAATTCTATACGTCTTGACGATATCACCGAAGAAATGTACTCCGGTTGGGTTTCGAATCCAAGACCTCCTGATATTATATTACTTATTGAAACTGACAGAGAGGGAGAAAAGAAAACGAAATATGTTCTGTGCGAATTATGACGTTTGCATATGTGGAGAGAGAGAGAGAGAGAGAGAGAGAAAGGGGGGGGGGGTAAATAAAGTAGGAAATAAAAATATACACATTAGAACTATAACGTAGGTATATGCATAAGTTACGATCATCTCTTTCAATGTTTTAAATAAGAGCACGCAAGCGAACACTGCAGAGGAAAAAGATCCAAGAAAATAAGTTATTCAAAGGAAGCAACATCTTGGACGAAATCGGAGTTTGATTATGCATAATTAGTCAGATTTATATTGTTAATTTTCAGACTTGCTAATCATGAAAATTTTGATCAAACACATCAAATAAACTTATAGGAATGTATGTAGCCCAGCATTTACTTCAATACCGATTTAATGCTTTCGAATACATATTTTTCACACGTGCATTAAATTGCTTAACGACGCACGGCGTCTGCTGCAGAAAGTCACGTAGGCCACTACACATGTATATACCGGAACATAAAAAGTAAAAAATGTTAATTTAACTAAACAAAAAATAAGATTATACTACATAATATAATTTATGATAAAAAATAATACATATACGCAAAATGCTGAATTTAGAGACACTATTTTCTATAAAAAATAAAGGGTGTCCCGAAACATAGACTGCCAAAGATCTTAGAGTGATTCGATACGATATACGTTATGTGATTTACGATATACGATTTACGATATACCATTTCTTTACGATACGATACGATAAGATCCTGTTCATTATGTGTAATACGATTAAATGCGATAGGATACGATTCGATACGTTACGATGCGATTGAGTATACTATACGATACGATACGATGCGATGCGAACGATATACGCTGATACTGATACGATAGCGCCACTGTATCATGCCACATAACTACGGCTTGATTCTACGGCTACGGCTACGTTAAATTCAACAACAACAAAAACAAAATTTTACAAAAACAAAAGCTTAAATTAAATCGATGATTCAGTTTTATTTTATATACAGTTTATCATTGCGGCACACATGCATTCTGTGTAAGAAATGATTAAACATTGATTAACATATCTGTAAAAAAGTGTGGGTGTGGAGGAGGAAGAACCTCAAAGCCTTTAATTATAATAGGAATATTGACTCGGTAATTTAATCATAAAGCAGGTAAGCTTTGGCAGGTAGGTCGGTTTCATCATGGCCAATGTGTACGCATTGCTTACATAATGTGTGTGTGATAAATCTCACGCTCCAGTGGTGGTCAAGTAGTAATACCAAAACTGCTTTAAATGACTCGTGTTTGTGGTCGCGGCAATATCTCGTTCATGATATCAACAGGTAGAGATAAACACACAGGTGCACATATAAAAATACAGACCATTGATACTATTTCAGACATTTATGATTATTGTATACATAACACTGATACGGCGTTATCTCCCTGTGGTATTAATATGTAGTCAAAAGGCATAGTATCAATTACATTTACAATATCCTGACACTGAGCTAACCAGTCTCGGATCTATCATAACATACTGAGCGCTAACAACAAGATATGTGTGGTTTATCACTGAATAGATCGAACCAACGACCTCTCGGTTATGGAGCGGACAGTTTAACCACTTATCCACCAGGACCGTATATAATCATTCATTTCATTATCTAATCATTTATTTCGATTGGGCCCAGGGTCATTCAGATTATCATGTGAGTAAGCCTTCCAGCTGGCTTGCGGTAGGTCGGTGGTTCTACCCGGATGCCTCCGTGCATTCGGGGTCTTCCTCCACCTGGAATTAGCTGGAATACTGTTGCAGCGACGGTAAACTCATATAATCTAGTCTAGTCTGTTCGATGCGGGTTGTAAAGAGAAATAATTTACAATTATCTTTAAACGTCACGAAGATGGGGGTGGGGGTTAAATTGTGATGATGATACAATCTAGGGTAAACCCTATTTTACAAAAACGTTTAAATATTACACAGATAATCATTTACTTTAAAAATATCAATTTTTATTTTATTTGTTTATTCAATTATTTCTAAATGAAGGCCATACACAGATGTTGCTACATATTACTTCAAAATAACTACAAACACGTACGATGGCCTTGTGTATTTTGATTAACTATATGATTCAATAATTAAGTAAACGCATCATTTAATTAGTTACAAAAGTTACAAATATGTTAACCAATACAAATTAATATATATTTTACTAAATATATATTATCTCTTTTAAAATATAGAGTTGCCTGATTTAAGGTGTGTGAACATATTTGTTTTAAGATGGCACTCTTGATAAACCTGACTCAACTGTTTCGGTTTGTGTATCGGCCCCTACCCGGAGCAGTGCACCCGGGGTCTTCCTTCAACTGTCATTTTACGGTGTATATGGCTAAAATTCCGCCTTAGCGAAGATTAACTCCAATAGTAACAACAGCATTTCAATTTGGTGAAAATGTAATATCACCACAAATTAGTATAGTTAAAATATCTTCAATAAGTTACCGTAAATGTAGTTGCACAAATGAACTATCATCATCAATATCAGTCTCGTTGGGTTGATATTACAGTAATTAAAATTACACGAGTGTAAATGACGTCAAATTCATGCAATTTATACAATTTAAGATTTTGTCGAACAGATACATACTATTAATACTAATAATAAACATTGTTATTTTATCTAAAAAACAAACAAACAAAAAACAACAACAACAAAAAAAAAAAAAAAAAAAAAAAAAACATGTACAGTTAGTGGTCAATGTTATTCTCAATTGAATGGTTTGAGTATAATCCTAATTTCTTTAAATTAAATCGTACAATCACCGATTTTTATATAAAATGTATATATGCAATCACCATTAAAATATATGTTATCTCCATTAAAATTGTACAACAGAAATCACCATTAAAATGGGGGATATGTCATTACTTAATTTAGTCCGGCCGCAACATATCAAAGTCGTAAAAAATGGTACTGGTATAGCTCCCTTACTTGGCGTTCAGCATGTAAGGGTAGTTGCAGGACTAGTTGGCCTGGTGACAGGATAATGTGAATGGGTGTGGTATCATGCCACATGTCTACGGCGTGATACTGCAGTGTGACAGCACTATATCTGTCTCAAATAGGCAACGTCTCCAAATGACTGAAATACAGTCGGTGGGACGTTAAACCCAACAAACAAACAAACAAACTTAATTTGGTGTAAGTAAATCCCATTAAAATGATTTGATTTATTTATTTTGAAGATGACTCTATTCTAACAATAATGTTTAATGCCGTTCCAGAAGTAATGATCTTGACGTGGATATTAGTGCTTGGAGGTTTTCTGACCATGTCAGGTAATACATATTGATATTTTTTAAAATTATTATTAATATTTACATCTTATATATTTTAGAAAATGAAGTTCTTTTGATGAAAAAAATGTATTAATGGAACTGTATTAAATTACAGTAACTGTAGTTATCCATCCTTCCGTCCGTCCGTACGTTCATCCATCCATCCATCCATCCATCCATCCATCCATCCATCCATCCATCCATTATTATTATATTATCCATCTTCATTAATCTTTGTATATTTTTAGCTCTCTCTCTCTCTCTCTCTCTCTCCCTCTCATCTGTGTTAGGTATTTATTAAGCACGTTCTACCCACCAATTCCTCATTCAAAACTAATCTAGTTTAATCTAGAAATTAATCGGACACTATATTCGTCTTTTTATATCTCTATACCAGTCTGCCAGAATCCAATAGTTAACGGCCCAGCTACAGTGCAGCCGCCGGAATGTGCAGCACCTAACTGTGACTGCTGTGTTACAAAGGACTGTAACACCTGTAATGGCAACTGTATAGAGGGGATCTTCGGTGGAAGATGTCTCAACAGGTGTCCTGACCGATGTGTGACTTGTGATGACTACGGTGCAACTAATAAAAAATATCAGGGTTATGGCTCCTGTACAGAATGTAAACCCGGATACTACAGTGGCCTTCCTGATTATTTCCAGTGTAACTACAACTGTCCTGCTGAGTGTGTTTCATGTCAGTCCGCGACCCAGTGTCATTCGTGTAATAAGGGGTATTACCTGGTACAACTACTCAAGAGCACGGCCAATGTATGGCTTGTCCAGATTCTTGTGCTGCCTGTACTTCTTCATCTTACTGCTCGGAATGTAAGACATTGCAGTTTGAAGGGAATGCATGTGAGAAATGTATACCCGGAAATTACGGAGTAAACTGTCATACGCCCTGTCCCGACGGCTGTAATGATAACATATGTAACGAGTCCTCAGGAGACTGCATTGGTACTTGTAAAGACGGATTTACAGGTGCAAGATGTGACACGTGTATAACAGGGAGGTACGGTCAAAACTGTAATGAGATATGTCCAGTAAACTGTAAAGATTCAGAGTGTGACCGAAATAACGGTAAATGTACTAATGTCTGTGTAGACAATTTTGACGGGGACAAATGCGATAAGTGTAATGCTGGGAAGCACGGTGCAGAGTGTAGAAAGGATTGTCCAGTAAACTGTTATATGAAGATATGCAACCGTTCTACTGGGTACTGTAGTGGGTGTACGGCAAATTTCCAGGGAGACACGTGTGAGGACTGTAGAGATGGACAATACGGTAATGACTGCTCCTCGCCTTGTTCGACCACTTGTAAAGGCAACGTATGTGAAAGAGAAGGTGGGAAGTGTAATGAGTGCACTGACGGTTTATATGGGTCATACTGCAACAACTCCTGTTCATCTAACTGCAATGGAACAACTTGCAATCAGAATGGCGCCTGTGACAAGGGATGTAAGACAGGATATTCCGGAGATAGGTGTTGTGTTGAAGGTGACGGCTGTTTAGAATGTTCTTCCAATAACAACTGTTCTAAATGTGTTGACGAAAAGCATGGAGAGACTTGTGAGAATGACTGTTCAGCCAGCTGTGTAGAAGGCAAATGTAACAAAGAAGACGGTGCCTGCGTAAAACCCACAGAGCCAGGTCCGGAACCTCTGCCGTTAGGGGGCATAGTTGGCGGAGCAGTGGGTGGACTGGTGTTAATTGCCATTATCGTTCTGTTGGTGTTTTGTTTTGTCAAGAGACGGTGAGTAAAACTTTCTTTAATTGAGTTTATAGTATTTTTTTTTCATTTGTGAATCAAGGTCATTTATTTATTCCAGCAATATTTTTTTTCAAATGAAAAGTCAAGTTCAAGTTCATTGTCTGTTCACCTCTCCAGATTTTAATAGTAAATATAAAAAAATGTAAGCCAAATGCTCACAAATTAAACCACGTGTTCTTTTGAATAAACAAGATCAACCATTGATTACCCATTATCACAATTAACCTATTGTAAATTGAATATGTAAGTTAAATCTGGACATAACCTCTTATGTTGCCTTTGCTCATCTCCAAAGTAATTAATATTTCCAGTGTCTACAGATGTAAGAATGTTGGCCTACGTAGTGTTGGCTAATTTCTGATATGTACAAAGAAAACATTAAGAAATTTGACTATTTTATTGCACTATATTAACCATTACTATTTTTTTTTATCTGGTAATTTACGTTTATGTGTTTTCTGTCTTATATAAGATATACATAAACTGTCACATTATAATTTCAGTTTTTTTGTTTGGTCTGGTTGTTTTAAGTTGCAAAGGGGATATTTTGCAAGGAAGTTACTGTTTGTTTTTATTGTAAAATGCAAGAGTTAGAACCATCTAAGCCCCGGCTTTACATTTTAAGCGGATTTTTATCTCATAATATTTTTTTTTTATCTTTTGAATAGCCAAAGCATTTAATATATGGTCTCGTTTGCCAAATGGTTAGAATAGCCAGGTCATGGGTTCGATCCCCGGCCGCACAAAAGCTGTTAAAACGATGTTGCTTAGCTCCTGTGCTTAACGATCTATATTTAAGAGAAGTTCTGTTCCGTGGCAGATTAATGTGAATTGACGTGGTTTCATGCCACTTGTCTACAGTTAATGTTGGAGTATGTTGCTCTAGAGAAAGTTCCAAAATGTAATGTTGCACAATTTGTTGGACGTACATAACGATAACATTATCTTGCGCCAATGGAACAAACTGCGAAATTCCGTTTTCGAAACCCATTCATACTGGGGACGATGTCTAAGTGAAGTAGAAGATATAACAATTTATTGATCATCAATCTCCCTTTCAAGAAATTATAACAATGTACTCTACAGGAAATACTGATGCCCAATCTCTTGTTCACACGTGTTTTAAAGTATTTTTCTACTTCACTTACTTTCCTCAGCCACTTGATATTGAACAAGCATTGTCGTGTGAAAACTTTTCATTTCTCACGTACTTTGTGCCATGGATGGTCAAATAAGAGGCTTGCCCCAACTTTATCGTAAAAAAAACAAAGAAAAAAAAACCCCAAAAACAAACAAACCTATATTTCACTTAAATTATGAATAAATTATCATTATGTCCTGATATGGAGAGAATACAAGACTGTATGTTGCCAACATGAGCCAGGAGCGTTTTGGGCGGAGCCTATACGCTACGACAGATTATGCCTTGTTATTACCAAACTATATGCTAATTATAAACACGGTCGAGTCAGAGCATCATCATCAAAAGTTTCATACATATGAAACCACATTGCATTAAGTGCTTTAGATTATTAATTTTACCACAACAAAAAAACAAAAAGTATGTATGGAGAAGTGAGCTTGTCGGTCGGTCAGTTCGAATTTTTTCTATCAATAACACAGGAATGGGCTAGTAGGTTTAAGTATTTTTTACTCACTTTATCTTAATAATATCTCATAATCTTTGTCCAATGGCTGTGGTGGAGTTTTGATCACATTCAGTGATATTTCTAGCTATATATGACGTTAGTAGTATAGGTATTGAGCGTCCCTGGCTCACCCCCCCCCCCCACTCCTCCAAAGCCAGGGTACCTATACTACTAATTAAAAAAATCAAAAAAATCACACTAATGTAAACTTTAAAATAACACATGTGTAAATTTTTAAAAAAAAACTACAATGAAAAAAAATAAAAAATTTATGCTTGCAAACACATAAAGGTTTTCCCAATATCTATTTATAAACTGAAAAATCCAATATTAGGTAAATAACACTTATGGATCGAAAGCAAATAGACAGCGTAGTATGAATAGACTAAATCGATTAACGTTGTCAGGACGTTGTCATAACATACCTGTAAACATAGAGCGATTAGACTGGTGCGGTCTTTCGTTTCAAATTAACAGTGGTGAGAAGACGTTTTACCTTACCTCTTAACTTCTAAAAAAGGTAAATCAAAAGCTAAACCATGTAAGTACTACATTTTATTTAATATTTTGTGTTCTGTTAAGATTAGAATGCAATTGTCTACACCGTTAAGTTTCATGACGGTGTCACAGTACTTAAGAGAATAATTTACACCACCACCGTTAAGAAAAATAACGGTGTTACAGTATATTAATACCCCGGAAGTTAGGAAATTATTTAAATTAACACCGTTATGAAACTTAACGGTGTTACAGTATATTAATACAGTTTATTATATTCTATTTTCAGGGACAACTTCGAGTAGACTTACAAGCACTCACAAATGAAGACTACAACATAACAGATGTACATTTTAAGTGTGCTACTATGGTTTTATTAAAAGATTTAAAACTCGGTTATTTGTAATTCTTGTTCATAAAAACTACCTGTAATGTCTTCACCTTTTAAATCTTTTATTTTATAAGTAACAGGATTTGTATTTAAAACTTGTTCAATTACAAATATTTCTCTAGTCCAACGAGTAGTATAACCCTTTTCAAATTTACCTTTCTTTTTTGTTATTCTTACTCTATCTCCAACTTTGAATTTAGGTTTCTTAATTTTATTTTCTTCTTCTGGATATAAATTTTCATACACTGTTAATGTATTTTCTGATTTACTTGCTTCAACAGGTGTCATTTTAATTGAAGAATGAATTGTATTATTATAATCTTTAACTAATTGATCTAATATATCATAATATTTAGTAGTTTCATGAGCAGTAAAATATTTAAACATATGTTGTTTCATAGTTCCTATCCAACGTTCTACTACACTAGATTTTTCTTCATTCTCAGTTGAATATAATTTTATGTTATTATCCTTTAATAATTCTTTTACTTGTCGATTATAAAATTCAGATCCTTTATCTGACCAAATAAAAATTGGTTTTCTTTCTTCTAATAATGTTTTAAATGCTTCACTTACTGTTACTCCTGTTTTATTTTTTAAAGGAATTAACCAACCATATTTACTAAAAACATCTATAACTGCCAATAAATATTTATAATGTTTATTTTGTTTTGAATATTGTTGCATATCTACCAAATCAACAGCCCATATTTTATCTATTGAATCAACAAAAACACGTCTTTTAGGAAATTTCTTTATAACTCTATGATGTAATTCATCTGCTAATTTATTTGTTCCTATAAATCTATTTTTCTTAGATCCACACTCAGAACATTTACCTTTTAACATTTGTCTATTATTGGTTGTTGTTACTTGTTCTACTGAATTATTTTCAGTATTCTTTTTACAACGTAAACAATATATTTTTGGGTGATCCATTTTTAATGATAAAAAAATGGTGGAAGGAAAAATCTGTAAAAAATGTGGTGAATATAAAACATATAATAATTATTACAAAGAATCTAAAGCCCCTGATGGGTTAAAAGCAAAATGCAAAAAATGTTTATACTTTGTTTAAAGAGATCATCGAGAAAGAAACAAAGAAAAATATAAACAATCTTATCAAGAGTTTATGGAAAGAAATCCAGATTATCAAAGTAATTATTATTTTAGAAAAAAATATAAAAGTAAATAAATATAAAAATTAAAAGATAAAATAGTTATTAATCACTTTCCTTTGAAAATAAAAATAATAATAACAAGTGAATTTTTAACCCCTTTAGCTCTTGATATAATAGAAAGTCATTACTCTCATCCTATTGAAATTATTCAAACACAAAATAATATAGAAAAATTCTATAATAGTTTAAAAGATAAATTTGAAGCTTGGGTAGATAAATTTCAAGAAAGAGGATCTGGTTTTGTTTTTAGAAATATTAAAAGTGTAGAAGTAAAACAATATAAATATGATTATCAGAAAGCTTCATCTTATATACCTCTTCAATTTAAATCAAATAATATTATTAATGTTAAAAATAAAAATGATAATAAATGTTTTCTCTGGGCAATACTATCAAAGTTATTCCCTGCAGATGATAACAAAGAAAGAGTGACAAAATATAAACCATATGAAAATAAACTTAATATGAATGGGATTGAATATCCTGTATCTACAAAAGATATTCCAAAAGTAGAGAGACAAAATAATATATCTATAAATGTTTTTGCATTAGAAGATCAATCTAATAAACAATCTTTATATCCAGTTTATGTTTCAAACAATGAAAGTGAAAATGTAGTTGATCTCTTATACATTGAAAGTAATGAAAATAATGTTTCACAGCTGGAACAAAGTTCCATTACCCATTATTGTTTAATTAAAAATTTAGATAGTTTTCGTTATAAGAATAATCATAAATCATTTACATGTAGAAATTGTTTACAAGGATTTCAAAGGGAAACAACACTAATTAATCATCAAGAAATATGTTATAATAATGAACATTGTAAAGTTGTAATGCCTGAACTAGGAAAAAATATTCTTAAATTTAAAAATTACCATTTTAAAAATAAATTACCATTTGTAATATATTGTGATTTTGAATCAAATAATATTCCATTATATACTACTCAACCAAATCCTAATGAATCTTATATAAATAAAATATTTAAACAAGAAGTAAATAGTTATGGAATATATGTTAAATCTGATTATCCAAATATATTTAAATCACAATACTTTTCTTATGTTGGAAATGATGCAATAGAAAAATATGTAGAAAAAGTAATAAAGATATTTAAAGAAATAAATTATAAGATCTACCTTAATGAACAGAAAAAACCAATACTAAGTAGGGAGGAAGAAGACGAATTTCAAGAAGCAACTAAATGTTATATTTGTGAAAAAGGATTTGAAAAACACATTACTGGTAAAGTAAGAGAACATAATCATCTTTCAGGGAAATATAGAGGAGCAGCATGTCAATCATGTAATACAAAAGAAGGTAAAGTAACAAAATTAATACCTGTATTCTTTCATAATGGTTCTAATTATGATTTCCACTTTTTAATTGAAGAACTTATGAAATATGAAGATAAGTATAACAAAGTTAAACCATTATCAAAAACATCTGAAGAATATATTTCTATAGATTATGGGTCATATTATAAAAAATTAAGATTTTTAGATTCTTATAGATTCTTTTTAAAAGGACTATCTAATGTTGCTAAATCATTAAAATAATTTCCTATTTTAGAAAGTGAAATTAATGCTCCGCAGCTGGAACAAAGTTCCATTAAAGACACTAAGTTTTTAAAACAAAAAGGGTTTTATCCATATGAATATATTGACTCTATTGAAAGATTAAAAGAAACTGAATTACCACCAATAGAAAAGTTTTATTCAACACTTACACAAGAAGGAATATCTGAAGAAGACTATAATCATGCAAAAAATGTTTGGGAATATTATAATTGTAAAACTTTACAGGATTATCATGAATTATATTTAAAGACAGATGTTCTTATTTTAGCAGATGCCTTTGAACAATTTAGAAATTTCTTCTTAGAAAAACATGAAATAGATCCTGCTTATTGTTTTTCTGCTCCTGGATTAACCTGGCAATGTGGACTAAAATATACTGGAGTAGAGTTAGAACTTTTAACTGATTATGATATGTTATTAATGTTTGAAAAAGGAATTAGAGGTGGGTTCTCTGGGGTATTAGGTCCTAGACATGTAAAGGCTTATAATAAATATACTCCTAATTATGATGAAGATTTTAGAATTATAGATGAATATGAAAAAATTAAAAATGGTGGAGATTTAAATAAATTCTTAGAAGAAAAATATTTATTATATTTAGATGCGAATAATCTTTATGGATGGGCAATGTCTCAACCTCTTCCAACCAAAGATTTTAAATGGGAAAAAGATCTAAACTATTACAAAAATATTCCAGAAGGCAATGGGTGTATAGTAGAATGTGATCTAGAGTATACAGAAGAGTGTAAAAAGAAAACAATTAAATATCCTGCACCTGAAAAGATGAAAATAAATAAAGAAAACTTTCTCCCTATCAATTAAAATTATTAAAAAAAAAAGAACATTAGGTAAAGAAGAAAAATTATTTCTTACTTTAAAAGATAAAAAAAAATATATTGTACATCACTCAATTTTAAAAGAGTATATAAAATTAGGAATGAAAGTTACAAAAGTTTATAGAACAATTTCATTTAAAGAATCAGATTGGTTAAAAAAATATATTGATTTTAACACTGAACAAAGAACTAAATCAACATCTGACTTTGAAAAGGATCTTTGGAAATTAATGAATAATAGTTTTATGGAAAGACTTTAGAAAATATTAGAGGAAGAAATGAGATTAAACTACTAGAGAAGAAGTAAAAAAATATATAAATAAACCTAATTTTAAAGATTCAGTTATATTCAGTGATGACCTTGTTGCAATTGTAAATAATGTTACTTCTGTTACATTTAATAAACCTATTTATTTAGGACAAGCAATTTTAGATTATTCAAAACAATTAATGTATACCTTTTATTATAATGTTATTAATAAACTATGGGAAAAGAATGAACTTGTTGCTTCAGATTCAGTTTTAGGTGATACTCCAATAATACTAAGATATAAAAATAAAATATACATTGATAAAATAGAAGATATTACAGATGAATATGAATATTCAAATGGTAAATTTTATTGTAAACTAAGTAGTTTAGAAGTTTTGACAAGTAAAGGATTTGCTAAAATAAAAACTGTAATTAAACATGAAACAGAAAAAGAAATGTTTAGAGTTGTTACACCAGTAGGATTTGTTGATGTAACAGAAGATCATTCTTTAATAAAAGATGATAATGAAATTAAATACAAATCTTTTATTTAACGATAATTATAAAGAAACATTAAATCCACCATTAAAAGAAGAATTTTTAAAATTAGAACCAACAACTCTAGAAGAGAAAAAAGCTTTTATAGAAGGATTCTTTTTAGCAGATGGATCTAGTGGAATTTATCCAAAAAATAAATATTGTTGGTGTTTAAATAATCAAGACTTAAATCTTTTAAATAAATGTTTAGAATGGTGTAAAGAAATATATCCAACAGATTTTAAAATAATAGATTGTATGAGATCATCTGCATTATAGAATTACCCAAAGGAAATATAAAAATAATGTCAATACAATTTGAAAAATTTTATACAGATAAAAAAGAAAAATATATTCCTTATAAAATTCTTAATAAAGACTATAATTATAGATTATTCTTTTTCAGATGAATTTAGAAAAATTAATGATTTTAAACAATTAAAAAAAAACTCTGGGTTCCAAAAAACTATTCAGAAAAAGAAAGGAAAAAAATTAAAGAACGGGGAAAAGAGGAAAGGGAGTTAATATCCAAAAATATAAAAACTGTATAATTTGAATTTTTATAATATGTTAGAAACCCCTCCTCCTCCATATTCAGAGTGAGGATTTTATATAAATGTAAAAAAGGGGTTTTGGGAAAAAAACACAAATTTTTCATTGTTTTTTTTTTTAAAATTTACACATGTGTTATTTTAAAGTTTACATTAGTGTGTTTTTTTTAATTTTTTTAACATTAGTAGTATGGTATTGCGTCCCTGGCTTTGGAGGAGTGGGGGGGGGGGGGGGGTGACCAGGGACGCTCAATACCTATCTACTAAACGTTAAAAATAACTGGAATTGAAAATTTAAATCTACCACTTAAGAGACAAAATACAGCATCTTTGGGCCCAAAGACAATAAAATGGATATACCAATGAACCCGGATGTAACAATAGAGGAATTTGCGGTTTCGTGTACGTGACAAACTGAAAATTTTGCTATTGCTATTGACGTTTTATTTTTGAATTCTGCTCCGATCGCTTACGAAAAAAAAAGGAAAAAAAAAGAAACGGTACTTTATACATATGGTTTTGTTTTTACGAATTGACGTCCTAGTGATGTAATATATACTGACGTCATATACCTTGCTACTCAAAGAATGCATAATTCATATAACAGCATATAGTAACATAAGTGCATGGTAATCTGGTCATTCTCAAGTGCCTGTATTTTGTTGTAAATAAACGAATAAACGAAGTAAGATTGATTGATTTACTGACTTGCTGGATTTTTGTTTTACTTAATTTAATAGGTAAGATTGATTAAATGGTCTTATGATTGATTAAATAAAATGAGGTATGATTGATTAATTGAGCGAAGAAAGGTGATTTTTTATGTCTGTTTGATTTATTGATCGGATGACTGAATGTCTGAATGATAGCATGAAAATCATTCGATTTTTAAATTCAATTAATGTATGTGTGATTGATTGAATTAATGACATAATTACTGACAAAACTAATTAATTGATCAAATAATCGATTTATTTATCGATTTCCAAATATTGAGGGACTCACTGACGATCGTTTAACTGAATGATCGATTAAGTAACTGATTTATTGAATGATCGTATGATAGACACAACGGTTTATTGTTATAGGTCCGCGAAGAGTACTGGTACACCTTACCGTAACGATGTTTTGTCGAATAACGAAAACATATATGAACACGAGTCCTCATTTGGTAAGTGTCATTTTACCACAAATCAGATATAGTAATATTATTTTATATATTATAATGCAATGCCTTAGTAAAAAAGTGTGTATGTATTGCTTAATTTAACATATATATCCTTATAGAAGGTTATATCTGCGGGTTAAATATTATGCGACTTTGCAATTAAAATTAATAAGTTTTATATATATTTAATTTCTGCGACTTCTTACAAAAAGAGAGATTTTATTTCTGCGGTTGGTTATAAAATCTTACACTACAGAGCTAAAGGTATATGTGTCTTTATCTATAACAAATATTAACACTGGAAGATTACTTCTGATCCTGATATGTTCTGCCATGAAAGATCACATAAATATAATGCACCGGACTTAATTATACATATTATTTTATGATGAAATAGAAACGCATATTAATAAAATTAAATATGAACCCCTGTTCCCAGATTCCAGATTTTATAATCAAACGACCATTCCTGCTTTATTTTAAAGGGATTATAAATACCAAATAGTGTTTTCTCATATATATTTTACCAATTTCCGTTAAGGGAATTTTTCCAAAATGGCACAAAAAATTAACATGTCTTTTCTTCTTTTTTCAGTGAAGTAACATAAATACGAGAAATGTAATACGCTACAGTTATTTTTTATTACCAACACAATTCCTCATTAACATTCATATGCATTCACGTGATAAAATTTTTAATTAACCCAACCCTTTGGTAGATGATATTTCTTTGTCGTACATATTATTAAATAAGCTTCAATCTTGAATGGCAAACAAAGATAATGAAGAGTCAACTAAATTTTTCTTGGTAGAAAATGAGTCAAAACTAGTCTTTTTGAAGTAAAGGTTGAAAATCTATTAGAGACACGAACCTTCCGCTGGTAACGGAGTATGCAAAAGATATAACCCAGTTTTTAATAAGACCTCTTGGTAATGATGATTTGTTTGCGTGTTGCTGTTGTTGGTGGTGTGCTTATACTCATTTTTTTTCCTGTACACTCATATTCAAGTGTCCGTGTTGACTTTTCACGCTATTTAAGTAATCGATCTATTTAAAAAAAAATCCAAACTAGTTCCGCCGATTGTCGCATCAGTTATTGCTAGGAATTTCTCTAGTTTACTAAACGAGGTGAGCATTATGATTTTGAATTGAATCAATTGGTCATTGATAACTGAAAATAAATATCCAAGTCTTACATCGGTGCTAACCTAATATTTCAAAAGTGCATCAAAGTGTTTCGGTTCGCCTGGATAGGGAACCAATCGCATTAATTTTTTTTTTGGGCGTTCAAATTGAAAGCGCAAATCTGAAATAAGAAATATCTAAAAGTTTTAACAGATTAATTGCTCATCATAGGAATGGCGTAGTATCTTAGTGCCGCTAAACTCTGAACTTTCACAGTAGGGAAGCATGAACATTAGAACAATGAATAATCCGTAAACTTTACTTCTCGTGAACAGTTCTCCGCGTTCTCCATATTAATTTTCACCAGTATTTAGTATTGAATTATTTTTTTTAATTTTTTTTTTTTCTAGTTTAAGAATTGTTAACATCATTTTAATGAGTGGTCCTAAAATATTTTCGAGCGAAAAAGTATGAAAGATATATGATAAAAAAACGAGATGCAATAAAACAGCAATGTATTTCTCCCAAAATGATTGAGAAACTATTAATTTGGGATGTTAAACACAAGTAGCGATACATTTGGTCAAAAATCTAAACAATCGTGAACTGCTTTCCTCATATAACTAGCAAACTTCCTATAAGTTAAAAGTACAAAAGTAAAAATAGTGTAATTCCCCACTTGCCCATTATAAATGTTGAAATGTCCGAATCTGTATTGATTGTATTTGTACTTTTGTAATAACTACTACTTTTCAAAATCCAGAATTAAAGGTTGATCAAAGTTTAATTTTTTAAAAAGTATATAGAAGTATGGGGCGTAATGATGAAGTGAGTCGTTAATATATTTTCCTAATGATCAACAGGTTCTGAGTTCAAAACCTGCTGAGGTGAAATTTCAAGCCGCTTACATACTGAAAGTACTAGTTAAAACCAGAATAAGTAAATACTTTATGATTTTGTTTTCAGATCGATGTTCCGATTATTTTATAAAAGGCTGTAAAACTTGAACATTTGCTCCGTTGCTTTTACTCATTTATTTATTTATATGTATTTTAGCTGCTGCCTTATCAGCTATCACTACTTTAATTTGATTTTTTTTCTACTGTATTCGCACACACACACACACACACACACAATATTTCTGTTGTAAAGCTGGATCGATTACGGCCCCAAAGAAAGACAAACCGAAAGCCAAGCCAGAGGCAAAAGCCGCTGAGATCGAGGAAGTTGAGGAAGAGATAAAACTCTGAACAGCTGAGAGACTCTGTAATAACAGAAAATGATGCCACACAAATGGGGGATACATATCACAATACTGCAGCAGTCCTGAGACGGAAGATCAAGGTTCGAAACCTCGAGAAATATGTAGCTAGGAAAGATGCCAACTTCTTCGAGAAAGAGTTCCAGGTTAGATTGGTCCTTCTTCCTTTCTCTCTTTCTTTCCCTCTGTCTGTTTTTGTTTCCTTTTATTTCTCATACCTTTTTATGTCTTTCTGTCCGTTTTTTTTTTTCCTTTTTTCCTTACTTTTGATATTTTGTTCTAAAAATAAAACCAGTGCCGGGAATTTTCTTATTGCATGAATAAAGAGAATCGCCTTTGAAATATTTTACACTATCTGTTATTTTTTTTGTTATATGCCCATAAAAATGAGTGTTTTGCACTTTTCTGTCATTTTCAAAGGAAGATAACTCAAAATTAAACATATAGATACCTTCTGTTTACTTTTTTTTTCATTTTCAGTCATTATGAGAAGTTTTGAAAAAATGTATCCAACAGATCAATCACTATGTTTCAGCACTTCAACATACAGCATTTTTCATCCTAAGCAAATATAGTATACAATTTGTCGCCTAGAATTTCTAAAATAATAAAAAACTAAACATCGATTGAAATCAAATACGGTTTCTGCTAGTAAAAACAATGAGTTATCTGACGTTGTAAATGACATAAAGAGCAAAAAACTCACATTCAGGGACAGATTACTCAAAACGTAAAACAGGGATCCCCATTTTTATATATATTATTTCTGCGTGATTCTCTATAATCATGCAAAGTTTAAACAAATTATCTGCGTTTGTTTTAATTTAAAAATAAACTGTTGCGGTAGGAAACGTCTGTACAAAGGAATGGTGCATTACGTCGGATTCTTACTTAGCGCTAAAAACATGCCAGGCTCCAAGTTCCCGAAATGTTGAATAGTTCCCATACTGAATCTCAGACTTTAAAATGATATTATCCAACATAGCTTTATACAAAAGGGTGTTGACAACTTCATTTAAGCACATTCTCAGCTTTGTCAAATCAGGTTTTGTTAAAGCTTGAGGCAGTGTTTGAGAACACCCTGTAGCACTCAGTTTTAAGTTGAGTCGTGATTTTTGAGTCAGTATTTTTTCTTGTTCGAGAACACAGTTAAAAATATCATATTCATGTTTAAACTTAATTTGATCAGACATTTGAGAATAATCATGTAATCTTACTTTAGTGATTTTCGAGAACACGGGACCTGGTATGTTCTTGTTACTGATATATTTTATGATCCATAATATCAGCTTGAATGACCCCCTACCCACCAAGGGTTCGACATATCTGTACGTCAATTATCAATATGTTCTGAGCTCTTCCAAGTGTGAAAACATTCCAATCATTATTTATTTCCCTTATCAGGATCTCCCCGAGGGTCTCGTAAAGCCGTATACAGATGCCAGGAAGCCAGAGAATATGTCGAAAAAACAGATATAAATTGATATACCCGTGTAAGTTTATCTATATCTTTTTTTTTCTCTCAAAAATTTTTTGGTCAATAAATCAATCGAGTAATCAAACATTAAATAATATTGTCTTGATGAAATACTTATACTTTCGTCATTTGCACCTCGACCTGTGTCTGTCTGTCTGACAGTTTAAATGTAAAAAATGGTTGCTAAGGAAGTAATGAACGTATTAAACAAAGGTTTATAGACGACAGTTACTTATTTGCATATCGAAGTATAATGCGTTTGCAATTTGTAGAATTTTTTTTCGCAAAACGATTTCAAATACTAGTCCTGACAAGTAAATTCTTCTATTTTTCTTCTTTCAAAAAGCAGTTGAAAAGTAAATCAACATATACATCAATCTTTAGTAAAAATGGTCTTTCATTTAAGTAACTAAAAATGTGTCTTTTGTTTGACTGTTAACTGGTTTCTACGGGAAATAATGAACTATTTAATTAAGATGTTTATAACTTTATATTCAGAAAATTTCAATTTTATAATTTTTTAGCATATTGACCCCATATACGTTGCGTTTCTATT
>CM037791.1:28427476-28477476 GCA_021229015.1 Solen grandis | reverse complement strand
GAGAACGGTCCGGTTCTCGTACATTGTATGTAAGTAACGAGGTTTAGTATCACGCCTTTTAGTGAAAGACTGAGATATCATTTAATGGATAGCGCACGGTTTCGGCCCCAAAATACACAAACACAAATATAGGTCTTCAATAGACAATACAAAATCATGTTCAATGATAAGGCGGGCTGTTCCTCATTATTTGGGTATGAATAATATTTATGGTTTGACAATCGCTAACATTTCACACCGATATTGAGCCAATTGCGACTCACCATCAAGGGCGACCGTATGCCATTTCATTTCTTTCCCTGGTGTAAACGGGGTATAATATACATCGTATTATCTCACAAAACAATACCTTTAGGTTGATTAAAACCTTCATTTAGATAATGTCTTAATGTTAAAATAGATGGTAAAGCATTTATTTACTTATTTCAAAACATTAAGTAAACGGTGAAATTTACCATTGAATTATCGTATATATTAATTAATTTTGCACATATGTTTTTGTTCTAGATAACAGGTAAGATTTTATAGAGTAAGAACCAATATAGGCATTCCCTAACATATATTATTATCTTATTGTTTGTATTTGGACACATTTCATTAATATAAAATAGTAAACATAACATACTATCACAATAAAAGCATAAAACATTTAAACACATTTGCAAAAAATATATTATGACATTGCATTTATATTCCACTTAATTTTGAAACATATATTAATATTTTCCCAGAATGCCGCGGAGCGCAGTGGTCTGTTTTGTGCCGTATCCATCCTGCTTCAGAAGATGGAGGTAGAACACGAGGTCAGTGTGATAAACACACTTAGACAGATTAAGGTCAGAAGATCGCTGGCCATACCAAATAAGGTTAGTGTATGATTACGCCGTATTCTGTTCTTTTTAAATAACAATGTCAAATCCTATTATGGTGTTTTCCTTGTTCATTTTTTTTGGTACATTTATCAATACTTTACACATGTTTATTGTTTTCTCGTTATGTATCTTCTTAAGATAATATCCTTTAATTTGTGTCAGTTTATAAAAATTATAATGAAGAACCATTTTTATTTTTGAGTTTACCACTTGCTTTCGACAGAAATTGCTTTGATAAATGAAACCATAATCACATAGACTCATACATATTGTCCATAGTGATATCTTTCAAATACTGAAATCATGATCTTGTCAGCTACCTGTATTAGCTACAATTTCATTTAAATAAGTGTTTTTAGATGTACTACATAGTATGCATGGAGTTTTTTAAAAGCTGTTCGTAATATGCATGCAAAAAAAGCGTGTGAATCATATTTTAAACATGTGTATTTTATGATAAAATTTGCAATAAAAATGTGATAAAATAATAATAACGTCAATCTTCCTCCTTTTTCAGGAACAGTACAAATTTTGCCACGACTGTGTCAGCACATACCTGCAAACGTTTGAAGCCAATATCTACTCGAATTTCTCCTAATAGAGTCGTTGGTTGATAAATTTCCATTAACATAGCCATGCGTTTTTACTAATAATAATTAACAAGTCCCCTTTCAGGAGGAACATTAAAATATGTAAAATATGCGAGGGTTAACTCCCGTGCCATATAGATACATTCCATTTGTATATTAATTGATAGAAAATATGTAATATTTAAAAGTTACCATAAAGATAATCATGTACTACTAGTAACCTTCCATGCCATAATGATACATTCCCTTGGATATGAATGGATGGAAATTATATAATATTTAAGGGTTATTTTCCATGCAAAGAAGTTACACTACATATGCATGATAATTAATCGAATATATTTAATATTACTTTAAAACAATGGTGGTATTGGTATGACCTTCTCGCCAGCGTCGACGTTCGTTAACATTTTCTTTCAAGTTAATTACAATAAAATATCTTCACTTCAGACTCTGAATACTTCCAAAAGAAGAACCTATTTCAAAGTGTAGGTATTTAACACTCATTTTTGCAAACTTAGATTTTTTTAGGGTGGTCATGTTTATGTAAATGTCAATTTCTCAAAAAAAAAAATGACTTAGATATATTTCAATGGAATTCGGCCCTGCCCGACCAAATTTAATTGTTTTGGTGCCAGTGCTCCGAATCTAAGTATCAAAGATCTGATGTAGACATTTTATGTAGAAATTATACATACATCTTTTAATATATTAAACTGTGAATTTATTGATGTTGTTCTAGAAATTTCATTGCATCTTTTATCTGTTTTTCATTTTTTAAAGTTGAAATATAGTCCCTATGTATTGAAAAGTGAATATATTTCATGTACATATATTCTCAAGGACCCAAAAAGTACGCCTTATCTTGGAAAAATGTCGAAAGTCTTATTTTGTGTTTATTAAATTTTTCAAATCTTTAGAGACATATTCCAAAAATAGATTGGTGCATGTGTCATAAAACAAAATGACGTGAACTATCGACAATATTTACACGAGGCGTTTATCAAGTCATTGAGTTGGTTATGTAATCTCTTTCAATTCATTTTAGTGTAAAGTATACTTTTGATGTCTGATATATACTGATTTATTCTTCTAAAACTATTTTTAATGTGATTGTGTGAGTTTAAGTCTGAAAATTGTTTTCAAGTAGAAACATTGACCAATTTTGAAAAATTATCCAATTAGGAATATTATCCATTTAGGAAAATTTTCAAATTAATCCTATATAAATATGAGCGATGGACGTATATATAGCTGGACGTCGCTATATGACTGAAATACTGTCGAAGCGCCGGTAAACTCAAATAGTCAAGTCAAGTCAAATATGAGAGACATGAAATACATAAGGTTCATCTAAATAGAAAACATCATGTTTAATTCAGAGACTTAATTTGCATAGCCTTTATTATTCACTTTAAGTATTAAACGCATACTATTCATGTTCAAGTTAATGAATTGATAAATAATAATAAACTGAACTTTAAGAAGGTTATGAGTCGAAATATTTTTTCTGTGCAAACTGTGTAGAACCTGAGCTAAAACGGAGTATAAGCAAAACAGAAGAAGGAGCTGTCAGGTCGGCGTCTGCTCTGTTCACAAAGGATTCAGAACTTGTTTTTCTCATATAACAATACGCTTAAACAGCTGTCCGGTTTCGTATAAACATCACCTATTTTCTCATACTTTTCACATTACGTATTACTAAGTGGATGATTTTCGCGCGTATGATCTATATGTATTGATCTGTTGAACTCAAACAGCCGGAATAAATGTAAATGATGAAACTTCTATTGGAAATAGGTATTATTTACTTTATGTTGATAAATTAAGAGTAAACACATATTAAATCATTGTTTTCAAGTACTGAAAAGAAAGAAAATGTCACAGTTACCGTATGATACGAGAACATCCTCTATTCATTTTTGTTTATATTATTCCTGCATAATATCTTCATATACTTGTTTCAGTTACATTTTAATAGTTTTTAAATACATTACTTTTGTTTGTTATATGAAAATATTAAAGATATATTTTTATAATTTTATAGTTATAGTGTTAATCAAATGTAAAAGAAAATGACTAACTTCATAACTTTTCTTTTTTCCTGTTCATTGCTTAAACACTACTGCGTTAAGCATGACGATGAGTGAATAGTTTGTTATAAATCTGAAACGAACCCCCGAACACTTTCATAAATAACTAGATACAAAAGTTTATAGTGTAACCAAAAAGCGCTTAAAGAGAAAAAAGTGCAATAATAGAACATGTATGTAAGAAAGATGCAAATAAATGAAGATTATGTAAGAATTATAATCCTGAACAGAAGTATACTATATATATATATATACAACAATATGGTAATTAATCATCCTGCTTTCGTCACCAATTGAACAACATCTCATTTCGTTGTAGTTTTGTTACTGTCATGTATATACCGGTATAATTGATATCTCTATGAATAATGTTTTAAAACATACTTTTTACTGCAATATGTCTTTGCAAGAAAGATAGCGGTTTTGAATTAAAATCTCATAACATATTTTTCAAATACGTTTAGAAAAAAAATAATCTAGGGTGTATCACTGCTTAAGGCTATTAATAAAGAGAGAAATACATAAACGAATGAAAATACAAAAATGAAAAACAGATTTGAAGTCACGTGTATGCATTATGCGCTGAACACTGCTGCTGTTGTAAATGATAGATACTGGCGTCTTTAATAAAATGAACATAACAAAAGTAATAACAGATTAGATATATAAGTTTAAAAGTAAAACTCTACATTACAAAATCGACAATGCGACTAACAAAAGAGAGTACAGTTTGGCATAATTACGCGGAGGATAAAATGGTACATGTGTTTGAATGGCACATCTACATACGAGATTGAGGCTGCGAAATATAATTACTTTGTATCCATTGTTACGTTTTGATTACAAAATTGTTTTCCCACTGATCCTTTATGTTTTTACGGTTGGTTATGTCCATGACTTATCCAAAGATTCATAATTTTCAAGATTGGAGATATGTGGACTTACAATAAAAGATATCGTTAGCAAATTAATGCATTATTTATTAAAATAAAAATAAAAAAAAGGATGTATACATGGTACTACTGTTTGTTTGTATAAATATTGAGACCATTTAATGCGCCATTTTCTTCAATATTTATGCTATTACTTGTTTTTCTCTATATGTTATCTTCCTTGGGACCTCTCTCGTCTTAGATATGTTACGTTTTGAAAAGTGCAATGTGTGCTCTCAATGTTGGCGTCGATCTTATGAAATGTAGCCTTAATCATGAACAGAAACACTGCATTGTTTAAATATCTTAATACTGTGTAATCATTTCTACATAAAATTTACTGCAATTTACAGTTTGCACCATAACCGGAGAATGTCGCGAAAAAAGGCAAAAACTGAAACATAATAATTTTCAAAAATCTACATCATTATTATTTTTTTCCAAAGTTTCGGTAAAGCTGATAACAATTATAAAACATTCCACGCAAAACATGTTTCTTTCAAGTATGGTTTTCCACATAGTATAGATTTAAAGGCATTGAACTACAACTCAGTTATCTATAAAATTCTTAATCATAATATGTCACTTTCAATCAGTTATCAGGTGTCATTATTATTATGCTGTTATTAAGACAATGTTTTTTTGTTTGTTTTTGTTTTGTTTTTCTTTCAGACTTTCCATGCCTTCATATGATTTGCTTAGATACATAGATTTAATGCAGTGCATGTGTTTTCCTTGAAGAACGCTTTTCAGTTACCACCCCCCCCTCCCCAGTTCACTTGGTAACAATTTGAAAAATACATGATATGATGCAGGTTTTCCAGCCAAAATCAGAATTCAATTGACCATTTCACCAGATAATTGACTAATCAGTGACCAGGGGAAAACCTTAAATATTTCCCATTGAACAATGAGTTGAATTTTACACCAGCATGTGGATTTGTTGTTCGGGATTTGCTCGTTGATTACGTAACTTAACGTCGTATTTCAGAGAGAAAAGGTCAATTTAAGAGCCCAATACATTTTTGATTTTCTTGGTCATGGAATTGAACTGAAGTTTTGCTTTACATCAATCTGATGTCGGGTTTATACGCATCTTCTATGTACACTATTGTTTTATACTTTGTTACTGCATTTTATTTCTTTCTTTTGTCTATATGAATTTTAATAATTCTTTGTAATCATGCTGTAGTTTTTGTATTTTTTTCACCATTTTTGGCGGTACCGTAGATATAGGATCGTGGCGTATTATTGTGTCCAACATACTCTATATAGAAATTTAAAACAAAATACATTTTCTTTGAAACCTTTGGTTAAAATGTAATATCTTTAAGCATGTATGGTCAACTTATAGCTATCAAAATTGCTAAAATGAAGTTGTTCCCTCGATAAATAAGGTCTATAGTGGTCAGCTAATTTCCTTATATACTATATACAGAAAAATTCAATTGCTTATCTTTGAAACTAATGTTCAGAATTAAATCTTGTTTTTTTTATAATAATCCTCATGTTTTCATACCAAAATTGCATAAGCATGTTTGATCCTTTGAAAATTGATTAAGGACTAAGTTATAAAATCTTGTTTCTGTTTCAGTAAACCAAGTAAAATGAAGTAACTTGAATCGTTGTAAATAAGCTGATGTACTCACTCTGTTGAACGATATATGGTCACATGGTCCCTTTGTTCATTTCGTGTTTATTTAGAAATGCAGTAGGGCATAATTCAGCAATAGATTCAAGTATATCATGTCCTACTTTTATTTTATCAAAATTGACATTGAATATTAAAGTTTTATACGTTAGATATTGTTAAAGTATTTAATACAAGGGGAATTACTCTCGATTGTGTCAGGAGTCATACCTATAGTAAAGTACCATTATTTTGTATATTCTGATGTTTTGTACCTATTAGGTACCACAAAAGACCTATTAAACAGGTATATCAGAAAAAAGTATACATCAAATTATAATTATACGTCACGTCACAAGAATCTACAAAATAATATCTTACCCTGGTCTTGAACATCTTCCCTTAAGTTAATACTAAGGGTACACAAATACTAATGTATATTCTCCCGAACGTTTATAAAAAGTAATGAGGCAGGTTTTCTTTCCTGAGCTTGTAGAAAACTTTGTAGCTATTAATTTGTATGTATCACAAGTTATTTTCCCAAAGTTGTATTTACGCCGCAGATTGTCTCAATTACAACCATCAATTACAAAAATATCTCTGAAATATCATCTCTTATACATCATTTTCAAGAAAAATTATAATTATCTCCCCTTGAATTATATATTTGTCTACCATACACTCCTTGAAATTATATTTTTTATTCCTGGAACGTTATGTCCCCCTTAAAAGAAAAGAAAAGTGTTTTTTCCATTCATTGCTATGATAATACAACCTTACCAATATTGGCGGTTTTCTACATAAATACTGGGACCTTCTGAGTTATCGAAAAGCGAAAATCTGAAATTTGTTCACAACCATTTTAAACCTATTGTTGCGTACCAGTGCCCCAAAAGTTTACGTGATATTTAGTGAATTCAAACTTTACGAATATGAATCATTTCAGAACATTTCTCTCTAAAAGTTGTAACAGACCTAAGTGTTCTCACTGTTCCCTATAAATACTGGCTCTTTTTTTTCTAGACATGTTACAGGAGAAAAGTTTGATTTGCGTTGTAATACAGACTATCAAACTAAGAATGCAATTTATCTTATACATGTTACAAAAATGCAATATGCAATATGCTGGTCAGACCAAGCAAAAATGTCTCAAAACGCATGAAACAGTCATAAGTTTGATATTCGTAAATTTTATGGACCCTGCATTTTTCCTCTACTGTTGCGATACATTTTAAGTTAAAATCATAATTTAACTGATTACACATGTATTCAAACTTAGCCACAATACATTAGCAAAACATAGACCTGTACCTACTAAAGAGCTCAACTACGGTATCATTCTTTCGTAAACGATATCTAAATAATGATTTTATCTTAAAATGTGTGCATTCAAGATCAATTTAAAAACGCAACAATTTACCACCCTACTCCTACTGAGTATTTTGTATTATGTCCGTTACGGTATTCGGTATTCAAATTGCGAATCCACTCTTTCAATCATTTATGATGGTAGTATCTGGATTGGCACCTAACCATCTCAATCACTGAAACTCAAGTATCATTTCGGGAGTGACATACCTACATTGAACATACATACATACATTTTGAATTATACAATATACATACATGGAAAATGAAACGTATAATTATATCATGTCATGTTTCATAGTTTTTTTGCCGTAAGTAAATTTTTTTTCTTGTCAAATTTGATGTAACTGATCATTCCAAACACGTTTTTATTGTTGTTTTATATGTTCATGGGGATTGATAAAGCTAATTAGGTCATTATTAGAAACCCCATTCCGGAATAATTAAATTTCAAAATGTATTGGGCGTACGGTTGAACCGGGGGTCCGTAAAGCCCTTTTTCTGACGGCGACTTCCGTGTCTCCCATTGCAAAAAAGATCAGGAATTTGAAACAGAGTGTCAAAGCAATGCTATCTAGGCACCATAATAAAAACAGCCGTTACGGTAGTAACCACAATTTATTACTTTTATAAAAATTGGGCTTAATAAGATGTTTCTTATTTAACAATCAATTGTTTTCCGTGAAAATACAGAAGTATTCAATTTTTCTTTAATTTTACTTTAAGTCTATTTTATAGATAAACTGGAATAATTTGTAGTCAATGGTTTACCCGGTTTACACAAAAGAGGACAGATTGTTTTGTATGTAAAACTTTTTTTATCTGCAGTTGCCCTAGTCACGAAGGGAATAAACGGGGGCTTGCTTAATTTTTCTTTGTTAAAACCTGGGTAGTTGCATTGATAAATATTTTAAGAAAAGTATTAAAAATATTACACAGACGGAACATTGTTTACTGTACGTCATTGAAACAGAATTGAATTAAGTGTGGATACAGATTTTTGAGTTGGGGCTTAAGTTTGAAAATTAAAAAGAAAAAAAAATCATCCACAACGGGAGGTGGGAGATCGCGAACTATGCTTGATGATACATGTATATACGTGGATTAACAAGGACAAACCCCGTTCTTCATAAGCATGTTGATTTATCCTTACAGTATAAAGAGAAGGGAAGTAACTCTTCGGACGTTTCTTTCCCAGATCCCAGTAGTTATCTCTCTTATCATAATGTGCGATTGTGTATGTTTGTCGTTGTTTTTTGGGTGTGTATGAATGTGAGTGTTGTTATTTTTTTATATTTACGATTTAAGCCATTGGTTTGTAAAATAAAAAAAATCACATGAAATTTCGGGGTTTTAGTGCTACTGTGCATAATGTTTATTTGCGTGCTTTTGTGAACATAAAAATACAAAAAAAAACTTAATAGTGCATTTTTTTAACTGAAAAAAAGGACCCGGGCCTACTTGACATGTATTAGATTTTCATACATTATGTTAATAATTTGAAACCGGAAAACCGGAGTGCCCGTTTCTGGACGTGCGACTTTCGTGTCCCCACGTGACCAGGAATTGGACCTAGGACGAAATACGTCGCAACAACGTTATCCAGGCACCATTATAAAAAACACTCTTTACTTAACACATTAAAGTTTGTACAACATCTACTTTTATGAGGTAGGGCTTAGTAAGGTGTTATTGTATTTAACAATAAATGAATATTTCCAGTGAGTTCAGAAATATTCAAAATGACTTCAAGGCTATTTATATATACTTGACTTGATATTTGAGTTTACCGTCGTTCGACAATATTTCAGTCCCAGCTGGAGGGCTTCCTCACATGAAAATCCGAATGACCCTGTCGGGTTTCGAACCAGCGCGGTGAGGGGCTGAGTGAGTGAAATTCAGCGACTTTACCCTCTCAGCCACGGAGGCCCCCATATTATATATATACTGTAATAATAAGTAGTCAATGGTTTACCCGGTTTACACAAGAGAACACATGGTTTTGTACGCAATGTCAGTAGTTGACATCAAGGAAAAGATCGGGGCCTGCTGTATGTTTCACTGTTAAAACTGCGTAGGTGCATTAGATAAATATTTCAAGTAAAGTAATAAAAACTATTACATAGGCGGGACATTTTTTACAGTACGTCAGCGAAACAGGGTCTGAATTTTAAAAGCGTGGATACAGATTTTTGAGCTGGGGCTTAAATTTGAAAATTTAAAAGAAAAAAAATCAAAAATGGGGAAGGGAGGGTTATAGCACTGGCCAACTATATAGAATGAGTGAAGTGGATCGCGAACTGTACTAGATGATATGTATGTGGATTAACAACCACAACCCCCGTCCTTATATCCACCCATGTGAATGTAATACACTTGTAATATGCCTTTCCCAGAAAGGGGTGGGGTCGTGTCCGAAAGAAACACAACAACAAATGTCCGTTTATTTACTATGATACAAGGACTGGCATCAAAGCAAACCGGAAATGTTTTACGGGCAACGTCCTGAAAATAGTTCAAAAAATTCTTGGGTCAAATTGGCTTAACTATTTGACAGCCCTTTCCTGGGTTCCAACCAGTACATATTTCATTTCATATTTACAAGTTTATTATTTAAAACGGATATGCTTGTACAAAATTATATTTATGTTTATTTCAGTTTTCATATCAGATTAAATGTTTTAAATAATTGTTTCACAATAAAATTTTGTTTTCTTACTGTATATTTGTTTTTTAACAAATACAATAGCAATTTATTTTTTTCATAATAAAAAAAAAAACGTTTATACCGACGTTCACATTCAATACTTACGGGACAATGGCGTTGTCCCCCACAAACAGCCTCTGTTGGTTAATCTATGGTGCTGTAAATTTAAATATTCATTGTTACAAAGGGTGAAACCAACAGACTTCCCAAATTAGAAAAGTGTCAAAGTCATTTCTATAGTCCCCCGGTCATATATCCCACGACTAAAAAAAATGTCCAAAATCCTTTTATTGACTGAAAATAATACTAGCTAAACCAACGGAAATACTCACAACTGAATGTTTGAATTTTGCAGCGGAACTGACGTCAATACAGAATGGTTACTGTACCAATGTCTTACTAAAATACAGTAACTATTTGATATCCAAAAGGATAATATAATTTTTCCGGAATTATTGAAAATAATACCCTAGTTACATTTCCCCCTCAACTGAAAAGTCGTCTCAGATGAAAATCGCGGAAGAAACAAGATTTTCTTCAACACAAAAAAGAAAAAAAACCCGTGATGCCTGTATATTAAATCAAAAGCTTTACAACAAGGAGTGTACAGAAAACACACAAAACAATGCATAATGCAGTCATATACAATACCAATTAAAATGCTATAAACATTTCTAACCATCCACAATATCTGAAAAAAGAATAATAAAAGTTCAATAAGTTTACAAATAAAATACCAAGAATGCCTCCTCTGCAAAAAGAAAAAGCAATTAATTTAGTAAAAATTAAAATTTAGTTTAATCGGAGACTAATTGTGCAACCTAAACACTAAAAAGTTGTTATACTTCTTCAGTTATGATTAGCAATATTAAACAATGCACACAATGCATAAATTTAATATTGCATGCATAATGAATCAATTTCCTATTTTACATTTGTAGAAAATTTTGAGGTTACTTAGAGCATTGTGTGCGGTATCCACAAGTTCTGGAAATTTTGAATTCCTTGTCTTTCGTTTTTTCAATCAAAAAGATTTTCATACATAAGTTTGTCAGGTGGTCTTTTCTCTCTGGCGATCTTCTCAAAATGTTTTTTCAGTGTCTTACATCAAACTTCTGAAGACGATTTCAGAACTTCATCTTTCTCATCAACGCCCTTCGCTTTTTCATCCGTTTACTTCAGTTGTGTATCTGACTCATCAAATGTCTCCTCTAATTCCTCTTCAGGCAATTGGTACTTCGGTCACCAAATTAACTTCTTGGCCTCCGACCCTTTTGAAGTTTTGGGGGCCTGAAAAAATACATTTCCAAATCTGACTCACTGCTTTCCTCTCTACTAGTCTCTTTAAATCTTTTTGTTTATATCGTTTCTCTAACTTTTTCCTTTTTCCCTTTGCTTAGGAATTGGTTTAGCTTTCTTTTGCGACCAGACCACTGTTCACTTTCAATACTGTCTTCCTGTATGGAAATGACAGGCTATAGGTTTTTCTATGAAGAGTTTTAACTTTTTCCTCAGGACCTTCACTACAAAGCAGGGATATCGCATTTTTTTTTCGCTTTTGACCTCATATACGTCTTGCTCAAATTTATCTGAAAATTTGTGTGGATCTTTAAAAGCAAGGATTTTTACCAAGACTTTTGCCACACAGATAAATTTGAAACTTTTGCTCTCTTGTTAAATTGCACTTTTTTTTTTTCTCTCTATCTTCTGTAAATTTTTTAGCAATCTCTTGTCAGTCTTATTCTATTCTGTAAGTCTTGGGATAATCAGAGGAATAAAGGGATTACGTCTAATTGAAACCCAGTTACGGGTAATTTTTGGTTTTCTACCATAAGCTCAAAGGGAGCGTTACCCGTAGTCGTGTTTTATAGCATTGTAGGCAAAAAAAAAGTGAGGATATGTATTTCTTCAATCGTTTTTTTTGTGTTGCTCTGGGCGTCCCTAGCATTGACAAAAGAGTCCTATTATATCGTTCAGAAAGTCCGTTGCACTTTTGGGGTAAATTGTAGTTTTTATCTTTTTACTATGAAAAAAAATTTCAAATTTCTTTAATGACTCAGCTCAAAGTCGGTCCCTGGTCTGAAAAAAAGTTTTGTAGGGATTCCAATTTGAAAATGAAATGCTCTAAAAGTACATCAGCGGTAGTTTTAGCCGTTTGATTTTTTGTTAGGAGGGCAACAGCTACTAATAAAGTGATCGGTGATCACCAATATGTTACTGATCCACCTTTACAAGGATTTTCTGTCAAGAAATCCGGGACACACGTTCTAAGGGATTGTAGTTTGAATGTTAACCAGTGGTGCCAAAATTTTTTACGGACGATTTCCTTCGTATAAAAACGATGACACTGTTTGACTGATTTGACACTCTAACGTGTAACCTTGCCAGTAAAATCTTTCTTTTACTAAACTATTGTTCTATCGTGGCAGGATGGCCAAGTTTTGGTCATGTAACCCTTCAAGGACTTCTTTTTATACACTTTTGGTACACTAATTGCTAAAATACATCCCATTTTGCTAAGCTCTCTATATAGTAAACCCTCTTATCACTTTAAATTGACTAAAGTGTTCGACATCAAGCGAATTTTTATTGTTTGCAAATATTTCTCTTTGGGGTACCTCATGTTTTATCACCGACCTTAACCAAAGACCAACAAAGGGTCATTCTCTGATGAGCCTCAACTTTCTCATTTCTAACTGAGACATACCAACCTGGCTATTGTCATGGAAATCTAAGACTTAACAGAAAAGCAATGGTAAAAATCCCCCTATGTGGGTGAAAAATTCAACAGCAAATTGCTCTCACAACTTTACTGACGACCAATTTTTTCCCACTCTCCACCGACATCTCAGGTATTAGACAATGTATCAGCGTCAATATTGTCTTACCTGGTCTGTACACAATATCAAATTTCGTAAAAACACTTAAGACAGACATCCACCTCTGACCCCGTGGGGTCTAATTTTGCGCTAGTCAAAATATTTGTTAAAAGGGGTTATTGTCTGTATACACCGTAATTTTACTTCATAAAAGATAATCCGAGAACTTTTCAGTTATGCCCATTTAAGTGCCAAAAAAATCAACTTAAATGCTGAATATTTTTTTTTCTCTTATTTCCGTCTTGGGTTTGATACAACACAGCTCCCAGTAAACCCTTACTAGCGTCTGTTGTGTAATTCAAAAAACGGGTTTAAAAACAGGATGGTAGAAGGGGGGACTACAAAGCAACCGCCTTTAATTTCTGGAATTAGTTTTCTCTTCTTGGACCCCTTTTCATGGCTTTAATCTTTGGCTTTACCTTTCTTACAGTGGTTGGGGGTAAAAAATCGAAAGAGGTTTGGTGACCTTGGGGAAATTTTTTTACAAGTTTCCCGGTAATAACCACGAAGGCCCAAAAAAACCTCAATTCATAAGAATTCTTAGGCTCGGTATATTTTTTTATTTTTTCATCTTGGGTGGGTCAGTACTGATGCCATCCCACCTACCAAAATGACCTAAAAACGACACGCTCTTCTTGAAGAAAGAACATTTCTCAGGTGACGACCCCTTTAGACAAAATTTTTTCCAACCATTTAAAATGATGTTTAACCTTTCAATTTGTTTTTTCGTAAAAAGTTGCAAAAATTTATAAGTCGTCCAGATATGCAAAACAGAATTTTCTTTTTCAAATCTCCCGACATTCTTCCATTATTCCTGTAAGTTGCTGAAAATGTTACATAATCCAAATGGTAACTTTTTAAATTCGTAAAATCCTAAAGGGGCCTGAGTAAAGGTGTACGTTCTTTTGCTCTTCAGCCACTTCAATTTGTTGATAACCCTTTTCATATCAATGGTTTGAGAATTTTTTTTGCATCATACGACAAAAAAAAATTTTTATCTGGTTTGGAAGGGCATAGGAGTTCTTAATGTTTTTTCATTCTGGCCCGATAATCAATGCACTTCTTAATTTACCATTTTTCTTTCTACACAGCCCACTGTGAACCCCCAGGGGATTTAGATTTGGGGAATTCACCACCAGCCAAAAGATCCTTTTATATGGTTTTTACCTGTCTACCATAGGGCGGAGGTATTGCCTATTTTTTTGTTTGAATGGGGTTCATTGTGTAAATCTATGCGATGTAATCAAGTCACATTTGCCAAATAGTTTCTCCCGTCGAAAATATATATCTATGGTCATGCAAAAAAACCTTTGACCTCAACCGCTGATCATCTGTGAGATCCTCCCCAATGCTAACTTTACTCAAGGCAGTCTCAAAATCACTAACAGTTCATTTTCAGAAGACCTGTCTATCCCACAGGCGGCTTTCTGCTATAACTTCTCTGGGGTTTATTACGACTGATTTGCTGTGACATTTGATATATTTACATTTAAAAAAATTGTCTACCCTTCCATTATAATATGAATTGCCGGTGGTGATATCAATAAATGATGGTAGGTGATTGTTTATTTTTCTTGGACTATGCAGGAGTGGGTTTTTATACTCTTTTTTCCTTATCTGTATACAGTTAAACATTTACATTCAAATGTAAAATTTTTTCTACAGATGAATTTATTGATGGAAAATTTTCATCATAAAACTTTTTGAGAACAGGTTGAAACACACGAGCCTGTTACAAGAGCGTGGCCCCACACCATTTACTATACTGTGGTTTTGAGGCTTTTTCCTACCAATTTTCGGGTCTTTAAATCACTTGAACAAGATGTGCTGTATTCAGACCCACAATGGGGGCCTCAACAGTTTGAGGATAGGGACAATTTTCTAGCAAAATGACCTTTGGCTGACAATTGTAGCACGCATATCTTTTTTGGGGGACAATCCTCAAGATGTTCCAAATCTGAGACAACCAAAAGCTTGGATATGACTAGTATCCTTGGTTTAAAAAAAGTTTAAAAGCATTGGTCTTTGTGATTTTTCCTGTGCAATTCCTCCGGCAGCACCTCTCGAGATCAGTCTATGACCCTGCCTACCGGTCCAGCATGCCCTCAAGTTTGGTGTGGCGGTCTTGAAAATGTTGCCCAAAACGAAGTCTTTACGCCTGAAATGGCTGCCCCCTGATTTTCTCTACCTGCGCCAATCTAACCATCTATCTTCTCTAGCATTTTCTTCAACTCTCCAAATCTCCTTCTTCTCTTCGGACTTATTCATGCTATTGCACTTGGCAACTTTTGCTCTGCTGTTTCCTCAGCTGTTCTGTTCAAGCTTACGCACCTCTATTTTAAACAAATCAAAATCAGACACAGTTTCAAATTTAAATGCTTACATTTTTTCTTCAAAGGGTTTAAACCCTGATAAAATAACCCCTTTAGGATATTTTTCTCCCGGCTTTCCAGAAGCCATTGCCCCCAATCTCAATTGCCTGGGCATAAAAATCTTTCAATACGAGAGAGTATTCTGTAACACTCTCTTAATTGCCCCTTGCTTACAAGCGGTACAACTTTTTCAATAATGTCTTAGGTGTTTCTAATTTACCAAACATAATCTCGATTTGTCTAACACATTATGAACGTGTGCCCTTTATATATACGCCTAAATATGTTTTGCAGCGGATCCTTTCAGGAACGCCTGATACCTAACTTATTTGTTCTACAGTGTATACTTTTTCAATTAACATACATTGAACTTATATCTCCATGTTTGGTTGATACTTCACCCTTAAACCCGACTCACCATAGAAAAAAGGGAATCCCTTGGAACGCCATTTCCTTTAACTTTCTTTTAAAACTCCTCTTCAACTTCCACCTTCTTCTTCAGGAAGTTTTCAAACTCTTCCTTGCTCTCTACCTTATTAGCCTTGACAAACATCTAGTAACGCTTTATAGCTGCTGAAACCTCTACAGTACCCATACTTCAAAAAAATATTATTTGATTAAACAATGTCACTAAGTTTAAAAGAAAATTGGTTAAAATAGTAAAATAAAGCAAAAAAAAAAATGTTCATCATATTTATAATAGAGGCAAATTGTTTAAAACTGCCACAGTGCGTACCTCTTCACTGAATAAAGAACGTAGTTATTCATGTGGACCTCTGGTTTCTGCATACTGCATGGAAAGGTTAACAAATTCGCCTATAAAAATAAATTCAACCGAAATTCGGTCACCCTGAAAAAGTTAAAACAAGATTTTTTTTTAATCAAATATATTTAAATATTTTCTGACGACAGCGAGAAAGAAAAAAAAAAAAGAATGTAATTAAAAAAAGCTACTGATTTCAATCACGCCCTGACTACATTAAAATAATTACTTCACAAAATTTTAAACCTTGGAAAAATACCATAAGTCCACAAATGTAGCCTTCCAAGAAAATGCTTCAGCTTAATGCCCAGAGTTTCAACTGTAATAGTAAATTACGTCACGTTTTTAATTCAATCCGACACCTGATTTTATTTGTCAGTTTCATTTGTCAAGAAGATGTGAAAATAAAGAGAGAAAAAATAATTAAATGTGAAATTCAAAATTGATGCCGTGGTATTCAATACCTTTTCACCATACCTTCACCAAAAGTTTTACTTTTTCCAAATTGTTTAATTGTGTTTTAAATTTTATAACTTACTTTCAACTTTACAAATCCACACTTTTTTCAAAAAAAAATTTTAAATACAGTTTTGTTTTTTTTTTTAAAATAACTTTAAAGAAAGGGGGAAAAAAAAAGTTCTAAGCGTAATAAAATAGTACAGAATAAAGATTTTAAAAAATTCCTAACTAAATTTGCAAAGTCTTTTTTTTTAATGTAAATCTTTTTTTTCATAAATACATTTTAGCAATGTCCTTGCTGCACGTAAAACTTACATACCCCCAAAATGTTTCAATTTACAAGTTGATTCCTCCTAAATACAACAGATCGCCAAACTTCGCTACAGCAGAAAACAAAACACTATAGATTTATGGCGTTCTGGCAACCATAACAATTCATTGACCGTCCTTCATTACCTGTGGTTCTCTCCCTCCCCCCAAATTTTGTACCCTCGATGTCTGTATCCTGTCCTCACGGGGGCTCCAATGTAATTTCCCTTTCCCCCAGAAGGGGGTGGGGTCGTGTCGAAAAAAACAAAAAAACAAATGTCCGTTCTAAATTTACTATGATACAAGGTGACATCACAAGCAAACCGGAAATGCTTGACTGGCACGTCCTGAAACAAAGTTCAAAACATTCTTGGGTCAAATTGTGTTTTAACTATTTGACAGCCCCTTTCCTGGGTTCTCAACCGTACTAAAATTCATTTCATATTTACAAGTTTTTTATTTAAAAGGGATATGCTTGTACACAATATATTTATGTTATTTCATTTCTATCAGATTACATGTATTAAATAATTGTTTCACAATAAAATGTTTTTTTCTACTGTATATTTGTCTTTTAAAAAAATACAATTTACCCAAATTATTTATTCATAATAAAAATACGTTTTACCGACGTTCACATTCATACTTAGGGACAATGGCGTTGTCTCGGCAAAAAAGCCTCTGTTGGTTAATTATTGTGTTTTAAATTAGTAATTTTTATTGTTACAAGGGTGAAACCAACAGTACTTCCCAAATTAGACAGTGTCAAATGCCATTTTTTATAGTCGCGGTTCATATATCTCAACGACTAAAATATGTCAAAATCCTATTTATCTGACTGAAAATAATACTAGCTGAACCAAGGGGAAAATTCTCAAAAAAAACTCTTCCCGGGTTTTCATTGTCTCCCAAGGTAAACGGTGTCTATATAAAAAGCCGGATATCATTACTAACAACCTTTCCACAGTTTAACCTTCTTAAAAAACTGACGGGTTTTTGAATTTTGCAGCGGAACTGGCGTCAACTACAGACTGGTCTACTGTACCAATTTCTTTCTAAAATACAGCTAACTAATTAAATATCCAAAGGATAATAAAAATTACCGGAATTATTGAAAATAATACCCTTGTTTACACACTCCTTTTTTAAACGTCCTCTCCTTTGTATGGAAATTCGTGTCGAAAGATGATTTAAAATAGACTATAACATTACAGTTTAAATTTTTAAAATTGGGCAGCCAGGTAGTGTGGACGTTTAACAGACGATTCCCAAAAGCTCAAAATAAAAATAGACCCTTCAAACAAGTCGCTGTGTAAAATTGTGAAATGGCCCAGTTAAATCAACTTGAAATTCTCTTCCGGGGAGGCTCAATAAGTCATGAAGGGAGAATGATTCGTTGTGCGGTGGATATTCTATGTTGAGGACCAATTTAAAATACTGGTAAGTTTTTACCGGTGAGGACTATTTAAAAAATGTTTTAAATGTGTTTTGATGTTTTTTTACGTTTAAATTTACGAGATCAGGGATTGTATTAATTTAGACTTAGCTTTGGAAAAAAGGGATAACAGTTTTTCTGAAAAAACTAAACATGAGCGGCATACTAATATCTACTATTACACACATACACACATAAATACAACCTCTCTCTCTGTTCGCCCCTCCCTCTCTCGTTCCACCACTCTCTTTTCTCTTATTTATATATTTATTGTAGAAATAATCTCTATAAGAAATAATTTAAAGTAATTCTTAACTCTTTTACGTCAATAGGAATATTGACTAATTTTGCGCATTTGTAAACAATGTCGTAGCTCAGATTCTTGAGAGGCTGTACGACAAAAATATGGGATTATTTATTAAACCATTTAGCACTAATATTCACATTTATAATTTTTTGTACATGAATATTTCCCTGCGGATAAAATGTTAAAATAAATACTTGAAATTCGATTTCCTAAGTCGAAAGATTGATTTTGGTTTAAGTTTTGACTTAGTTTAAGCTTAATAAAGGACTTGATCTAAATTAAAGGCTCACTAAGTTGCTTTGTGAATACAAAACATGTATCTGAAAAACGAAAATCCCCGGTTAAAACCCAGTCAGCTCGAATGTGACATCATATCGTTTTTTTTAAAGGCAACTTTTACATCTGTGAATAGGTATTCTGGTCGAATTCCAAAAACATATTTAACGCTGGGCCCCCCCCCCCCCCCAAAAAAAAAAAAATCCTTTTTTCCCTAAAAAAAAAAAAAAGGGGGTCGGTTTTTTTGGGGAAAATTTTTTTTTTTTGAAGGGAAAAATAAAAAAAATAAAAAATTTTTTTTAAAAAAAAAATATTAGGGTCGTTCGTTAAAAAAGGGGCGATGGGGCGACCAAAAAGGAAATTTTTTTCCCCAAAAAAAAATAAAAATTAAAAAAAATTTGGGGGGGAAAAATTTTAAAAATTTTTTTCTTTCGATAAAAACAACAAACACACGCACCCTTATATATTTCTTTTTTTAAATAAAAATTTTCTTTTAAATATTAAAATCAAGTATTTTTTTCATTTTTTAATTATTTCTTTTAAAAAAATGGGGGAAAAGCTTTTTAAAAATTACTTATAAAATTTTTTTTTTTAAAAAAACCTATAATGTTTTTTGAATTTTGCAAGATTAATTTAACATTTTTTTATTGGCGAAAACTTTTGTTTTTTTTTTAAAATCTTGAGCCCCTTTTTGGGGGTTCGTTCCGACCCGACATACCAAAGTAAGGTGGAAAGGTAGATTCTAGCTTGGCGTCAATTTAAAGGGGGTTTTCCAGGACTATTTTGGCCCCCTTTTTCTGGGGGTTCGTAAAGGGGTGTGTCAGTGGGCTATCGTTCAGTTTCAAAAAATACGTTTTTTTAAACGATTAAAAAAGAAGATACCCCCATCTGCGATTACGATTGTTTTTGCGATGTACGAGGGGGAAGTTTGATTTCCCCTTTCGTTTCGATAAACGTTTTCGAGGGGGGTTTTAAAAAACCCGATACTTATATCGTCCCGATCTCGATTTATTTTAAAGCAAAATTTTATGATACACGAAAGGGGCCGGGTTTTTCCCTACATTTTTATACATGACCTGAAAACTTTTTTTTACTACAAGTCCAAAAAAAATAAAAAAATTCATTTTGAAACAATTTTTCGTTAAATATAACTGGTAACCCGTTTTGTTCCCCTGAAAAAAAAATAGCGGGGGGGAAGGAAAAGGGGGGCTATAAAGGCGGCCCCCCAAAAAGCACGGACTCTGCGTTTTTTTTGGCCCCCCTTTAAAAGGCCATGTTTTGAGAAAAAAGTTAAGTTTTTTTAAATGAAGTTTTTTATAAAATATTTTTATGAGTGTGTAAAATAACTTTTGCAAAAAAAAATGTTTTAAAGTACTTTCTGTTTTTTTTTAAAATTGCAATTTTTGTAATTAAAAAATTTTTTTTAAAATTTGGGGAATCAATTTGGGTCTGCCCCTTTTAAACGAGGGGGGCGCTCAAGAGCCGGGCTAGAAAATTCGGGTTAAGGGGCAAAACCCAAAAAAAAAAATAAGGCATGGGGGCCCATGAAAAACCGCACCTTATATCCCCCGTATTTTGCTTCTTTAAAAAATTATTTAATTTAAAAAAGAAGCCCGGGGAAGGGGGCCAAAACTTGTTCGAAGAGAAGTTTTTTGTGAAGGCCGCCGATTCTATGCGCTTTTACATTTTTGTAGCCGAAAAACTAATTTTTAACAACTTTAATTGGTCCTTTTTTTCAACCATAAGCACTATTTTTGTTCCCCTTAAAAAAATGTTGCTTATTTTATCGCTGTTTTAAAAATTAAAAAAATAGTTTTAAAATTTTTTTACAATTTTTAAAAACTTACCGTATTGATTACTATATTTTTTAAAAATCCTTGTTTTTAATTTTTAAAAACCCCATCCCCCGAAAGGAGAGAGATTAATATCACCTTTTAAAAATTCGCTATGGAAAAATGATTTATTAAATGTCTTCCTCTTCGGAATAAATTATTTTATGAGGGGAATTTTAAAATTTTAAAAAAATGTTAAAAGATTAAAATAAACCTGTCTATAGGGTCCCAAAGGGGGCCCCCGGCAAAAAATTACCATTGAAAAGGGACCACTCAAAAGGGTTTTGAAATATGCCTTTAAAATTTTTTGTGTTTTTTATTATAATGTACTAACTTGGTTTTGATTTATTCATTTTTTTTCAATAATTATAAAAACAACACATGAAACAAAAAAAATTTTTTAAAAAGAAAAATTTTAAAAAAAAAAATATATTAAAAAAATTAAATTTTTTCCCAAAATTAAAAATTTAAAAATTTAACTCTCAAATGATAAAAGGGGTTTTAAAAAAAAGGGGAAGTTCATGTAAAAAATTTTAAAATAAAAAGAGGGGTTTGGGGAATTTATTAAAATACTTTAAAAAATTTTTTTAAATTTTAAATACTATTTATCCATTCTATTTTTATGTGATAACAGTCTGTAATTTTTTTTTTTTTTGTTTTGGTTCCCCCTTTTTTTGGAATCGTTTTTTCTTTTTTGTTGACTGAAAAAATTTCAATGTCCCTTGCCAATTCCCTTTCATAAAAATTTTTTGATTTTTTACTGCCGGGCTAACATCACCAAATGGATTTTTTTGTAAATTTTTAAATTTTTTCCGTTTTTTTTTCTTTTTTATTGCTTTCACTATTGGTTTAGCAGTTATTTAAAAGGTCTGTCCCCGTTGGCATTTCAGTAAAAACATGTTGGTGTTGCATTGTCCATGCAAATTTTTTTTTTTTTAAATTTACATTTGAAACCGGGGAAAGGGGTTTAGTACTGCCAAGGGAAAAAGCATCATCATCTCATCCCCCCATCATCATAACCTTTTACTTTATTACAAGGGGGCCCCCAGTTTTGTGAGAATCCGCCTTTCTTAAAGCATTTTTGGGTTTTGTCTCTGCCTCCACTTTTTCCCATGATTTTGTACAAAAAATATGCAGTGATCAAACTTCCCTTTTTTCCTTTCCTGTCATTTTTTAAAGTGTTTTCCACAAATTTTTCAGGGGTTTGAAACTGTTTCACACTACGACCCCGGGAAGGTTTTTTAAATTTTTTACTCCGGGGGTTTTTAACCCCCCAAAGTAAATTTACACGTCGTAAAATCCAAGAAATGGCGGGACCTTATTGATGGCCTTGGGGGCTAGTTTTTTTTTAACTTTTTATGTATGAATTTGTGTTTTCAGGAAAAGGGGGATCGGAATTTACAAAAACCCCCTTTTTGCCTTATTCCAAAGGGAAAGGCGTATGTTAATTTTATTGTGGGGGCCCCGTTTTTTTTTTTTTTTTGCAAAAAAAAAAATAAAAAAATAGGGGTTGGTTTTCAAGTTGTCCGGGGCGATCCCCGTCATTTCGCGAAAACCTTTGGGTTATTTTACGTTTCGGGGAAAGCACACCGATACACGGGAGAGAAGTTCCTTTTTTAAAACCTCGGGTTTCCCCGAGTTCCCTGAAACCCCAAAAATTTTTCCGGGAAAAACAAGGGCAAACTAGTAAAAATTTTATACTCTTGACGAATCCCAAAGAAATGTCCCCGGGTTGGGTTGAACCCAAGCCCTCCGTATTTTTAAAATTTTTGAAAGACAGAGGGGAGAAAAGAAAAAGAAAATGTTCTGTGGAATTAGGGGCGTTTGAATTGGAAGAGAGAGAAAGAGAGAGAGAGGGAAAAAGGGGGGGGGGGAAAAAAAGTGGGAAAAAAAAAATATACCATTGAACTATAACGTAGGTATTTGATAAGTTCGTTTTCCTTTCAAATTTTTTAAAATTTAAAGCACGCAAGCGAACCCCGCAAAAAAAAACCAAAAAAATAAGTTTTTAAAAAGGGCAACTTTTTGGGGGCGAAATCGGAGTTTTTATGCTAATTAGTCAATTTATTTTTTAATTTTCGACTTCTAATATAAAATTTTTTTACAAACACATCAAAAAAAATTTGGGAAAGGTTGTCCCCACCCTTTACTTCAATACGTTTTAATGCTTTCGAAAAATATTTTTCACACGGCTTTAAAAATTTTTAAAAAGACGCACGGGGTTTCCTTTTTGCAGAAAGCCGTAGGCCCCCTACAATGTATATCCCCCGGAAAAAAAAAGGGGAAAAAAGTTAATTTAATAAAAAAAAATTAAAATTATCTAAAAATATAATTTATGAAAAAAAAAAAAACATTTTTCGCAAAGGGGAATTTGAGCCTATTTCTATAAAAAAAAAAGGGTTTTTCCCCAAACTTTTATGCCAAAAAATTTTTAGTGATTCGATCGATTTTTCGTTTGTGATTTACGATATTTTGATTTTTTAAAAACCATTTCTTTACGATACGATCGATAAGATCCTTTATTACAGGATTTTGTTGGCCTGGGCAGGTTTAAATTAATGGGGGTATCATGCCCATGTCTAGGGGCGTGATACTGAGTGTGACAGCCTAATATCTGTCTCAAAAAGCAAACGTCTCAAATGACTGAAATACAGTCGGTGGGGACGTTAACCAACAAAAACAAACAAAAATTTAATTTGGTGTAAGAAAATTTTCCTTTTAAATGATTTGATTTATTTATTTTGAAGATGGGCTCTATTCTAACAATTAAGTTTAAGGCCGTTCCAGAAGTATTGATCTTGACGTGGTATTAGTGCTTGGGGGTTTTCTTCCTGTAGGTAATAAAATTTTTGATATTTTTTTAAAATTATTATTAATATTTACCCTTTATATTTTTTTAGAAAATGAAGTTCTTTTGATGAAAAAAATGTTTAATTGAACTGTATTTAAAATTACAGTAATGTAGTTTTCCATCCTTCCGTCCGTCTGTTCATCCTTTCCCTCCCTAATCCATCCATCCATCCATCCATCATCCATCCATTTTCCATCTTAACCTCCTCCATTCCTCCATCCATCCATCCTCCACCATCCATCCATCCCTCCTCCATCCTTATTATTATATTCCATTTAATATTTTGTATATTTGCTCTCTCTCTCTCTCTCTCTCCTCTCATCTGTGTTAGGTATTTTTTAAGCACGTTTTACCCCCCAATTCCCTCATTCAAATAATTTAGTTTAATCTAGAAATTAAAAAAGGACATATTTGTCTTTTTTTATATCTTTACCAGTCGGGCCCAATCCAATAGTTAACGGCCCCAGCTACAGTGCAGCCGCGGAATGTGCGCACCTAACTGTGGGCTGCTGTGTTACAAAGGACTGTAACAAACCCGTAATGGCAATGTTTAGAGGGGATGTTCGGTGGAAGATGTTCAAAAGGTTTTCCTGACCGATGTGTGACTTGTGATGACTACGGTGCAAACTAATAAAAAATATCAGGGTTTTGGCTCCTGTACAGAATGTAAACCCGGTATACAGTGGCCTTCTGATTTTTTTTCCGTGTAACTACAACGTCCTGCTGAGTGGTTTATGGCGTCGCAACCCCAGTGTATTCGTTTTAATAGGGGGGGATTACCCGGTACCAACTCTCAAAGGGACGGCCAATGTATGGCTTGTCCAGTTCTTGTGCTGCCTGTACTTCTTCATCTTATGTCGGGGAAAGAAAAATTGCAGTTTGAAGGGAATGCATGTGAGGGAAAAGTATACCCCGGGAAAATTTCGGAGTAAACTGTTTTTACGCCCTGTCCCACGGTGTAAAGGATAAAATATGTAACGAGTCCTCAGGAGACTGCATTGGTACTTGTAAAGACGGATTTACGGTGCAAGATGTGACAGTGTTAACGGGAGGTACGGTCCAAAAAAGTAATGAGATTGTCCGTAAACTGTAAATTCAGGGGTGTGCCGAAATAACGGTAAATGTATAATTTTCTGTGTAGACAAATTTTGACGGGGAAAAGGGGGATAAGTGTAATGTGGGAAGCACGGTTTCAGAGTGTAGAAAGGATTGTCCCGTAAATGTTATATGAAGATTTTGAAACGTTCTACTGGGTAACTGTAGTGGGGTACGGCAAATTTCCAGGGAGGGGCAAGGGTGGGATGTAAAAGGGTGGACAACGGTTAAGATGCTCCTTTGCCTTGTTCGACCACTTGTAAAGGCAAGTATGGGGAAAAGAAAGGTGGGAAGGTAATGAGGGCACTGACGGTTTTATGGGTCATACTGCAACAATCCTGTTCATCTAACTTTCAATGGAACAACTTGCAAATTTGAATGGCGCTGTGACAAGGGAGTAAGAAATTTTTTTAAAGGTTTTGTGTTGAAGGGGACGGCTGTTTAGAATGTTCTTCCAATAACAATGTTCTAAATGTGTTGACGGATAAGCATGGAGATACTTGTGAGAATGACTGTTCAGCCAGCTGTGTAGAAGGCAAATGTAACAAAGAAGACGGTGCCTGCGTAAAACCCACAGAGCCAGGTCCGGAACCTCTGCCGTTAGGGGGCATAGTTGGCGGAGCAGTGGGTGGACTGGTGTTAATTGCCATTATCGTTCTGTTGGTGTTTTGTTTTGTCAAGAGACGGTGAGTAAAACTTTCTTTAATTGAGTTTATAGTATTTTTTTTTTTCATTTGTGAATCAAGGTCATTTATTTATTCCAGCAATATTTTTTTTCAAATGAAAAGTCAAGTTCAAGTTCATTGTCTGTTCACCTCTCCAGATTTTAATAGTAAATATAAAAAAATGTAAGCCAAATGCTCACAAATTAAACCATGTGTTCTTTTGAATAAACAAGATCAACCATTGATTACCCATTATCACAATTAACCTATTGTAAATTGAATATGTAAGTTAAATCTGGACCTCTTATGTTGCCTTTGCTCATCTCCAAAGTAATTAATATTTCCAGTGTCTACAGATGTAAGAATGTTGGCCTACGTAGTGTTGGCTAATTTCTGATATGTACAATGAAAAACATTAAGAAATTTGACTATTTTATTGCACTATATTAACCATTACTATTTTTTTTATCTGGTAATTTACGTTTATGTGTTTTCTGTCTTATATAAGATATACATAAACTGTCACATTATAATTTCAGTTTTTTGTTTGGTTTGGTTGTTTTAAGTTGCAAAGGGGATATTTTGCAAGGAAGTTACTGTTTGTTTTTATTGTAAAATGCAAGAGTTAGAACCATCTAAGCCCCGGCTTTACATTTTAAGCGGATTTTTATCTCATAATATTTTTTTTTATCTTTTGAATAGCCAAAGCATTTAATATATGGTCTCGTTTGCCAAATGGTTAGAATAGCCAGGTCATGGGTTCGATCCCCGGCCGCACAAAGCTGTTAAAAACGATGTTGCTTAGCTCCTGTGCTTAACGATCTATATTTAAGGAGAGTTCTGTTCCGTGGCAGATTAATGTGAATTGACGTGGTTTCATGCCACTTGTCTACAGTTAATGTTGGAGTATGTTGCTCTAGAGAAAGTTCCAAAATGTAATGTTGCACAATTTGTTGGACGTACATAACGATAACATTATCTTGCGCCAATGGAACAAACTGCGAAATTCCGTTTTCGAAACCCATTCATATTGGGGACGATGTCTAAGTGAAGTAGAAGATATTAAAATTTATTGATCATCAATCTCCCTTTCAAGAAATTATAACAATGTACTCTACAGGAAATACTGATGCCCAATCTCTTGTTCACACGTGTTTTAAAGTATTTTTCTACTTCACTTACTTTCCTCAGCCATTTGATATTGAACAAGCATTGTCGTGTGAAAACTTTTCATTTCTCACGTACTTTGTGCCATGGATGGTCAAATAAGAGGCTTGCCCCAACTTTATCGTAAAAAAAACAAAGAAAAAAAAAACCCCAAAAACAAACAAACCTATATTTCACTTAAATTATGAATAAATTATCATTATGTCCTGATATGGAGAGAATACAAGACTGTATGTTGCCAACATGAGCCAGGAGCGTTTTGGGCGGAGCCTATACGCTACGACAGATTATGCCTTGTTATTACCAAACTAAATGCTAATTATAAACACGGTCGAGTCAGAGCATCATCATCAAAAGTTTCATACATATGAAACCACATTGCATTAAGTGCTTTAGATTATTAATTTTACCACAACAAAAAACAAAAAGTATGTATGGAGAAGTGAGCTTGTCGGTCGGTCAGTTCGAATTTTTTCTATCAATAACACAGGAATGGGCTTGTAGGTTTAAGTATTTTTTACTCACTTTATCTTAATAATATCTCATAATCTTTGTCCCAATGGCTGTGGTGGAGTTTTGATCACATTCAGTGATATTTCTAGCTATATAGGGACGTTTATATAGGAATTGACAATCATGCTACCACTAAGAGACAATCACACTCTTTCCAAAGCCAATGGATTACCAATAACCCGATTGTAACCATAGAAATCGGTTTCACACAAAATGTAAATTTGCTAATAACACTTGGTTAAATTTTAAATTAAAACTCCAATTTTGAAAAAAAAAAAAAAAAGAAACACATAATAGGTTTTCCAATATATCTATTTATAAACTGAAAGCCCAATTATTGGTAAAAGAACATTATGGATTCAACAGAAATATAGAACATAATGCATGGAAAATCGGATTTAACTTTGTCAGATTTGTTGTAAATACGTAAACAATAAGAGCGATTAGACTGATTTGCTGATTTCGTTTCAAATTAAGGGAGGAAGACGTGTTTACTTATGTTAATTAAAAAGGTAAATCAAAAGCAAAAGGTGGAGTTTTATGTCTTTTGATTTATATTGTTGGTGACTCTGTTGAAGTTTAGCATGAAATTGTCTACATTTTAAGTTTTCATGAGGTTTTAGTACTTAAGGAATATTATACAAACAATTAAGAAAAATAACGATTTCATTTTAATACCACAATTAGGGAAATTATTTTAATGAATGACCGTTATGTAACTGATTTATAGTATATTAGTAACAAGGTTTTTTTATATCCGCATGTTAGGGTACACCTTCGAGTAACTTTTATAGTCACAAATGAAGACTACAATAACACGAGTCCATTTTAAGTGTCATATTTACCAAATTAGAATATTTAAAACTATATATTTATAATTTCCCTTGTTAAAAAACTACTGTATGTATTCATTTTAATTTTAAATATTATCTTATACAGGTTTTTTTAATCTTGGTTAATTAAATATTTCGACTTTCAATTAAAATTTTAATTTTAACCTTTTATTTTTTTTAATATTTCTCCAACTTTTAAAAGAGTGATTTTATTTTCTGCTTTGGTTATAAATTTCATACACGTTAATGTATATTTCTGATTTTACAATGCTTCAACAGGAGATTACTTTGATCTGAATGGAATGAATTGATCACTATAAATTTTAATGCACGGATTAATTATCAAAATTTATTTTAGATAAATCATGAGCATATAAAATAATTAAACATATTTACTCTGTTCCCATTCCCAAAGATTCTATACAACTACATTTTTTTATTCTAAAGGGAATATAATTTTTTTATTATCCTTTATAACTTTTACTTGTCGATTATAGGCAATTTTTCTGACAAAAAAAAATTTGGTTTTCTTTTTTTTCTAATAATGAATTTAAATGCTGCAGTTATTATTTTTTTTTACCAAAGGAATTAACCAAACACATATATTACTAAAAAATATTTATAACTGCATAAATATTTCTTTTTATTTTTTGTTATTTGAATAACAAGATATGCAGATAAACCCAAATTTTTTCAAAAAGGTCATATTTTATGTATTGAAATCATAGAAAAACACTTCGCTTTTATGAAATTTCCTTTATAAACCTCTAATGATGATTCATTTGCTGTTTTTGTTGTGGTTCTTATACTCATTTTTTCTGTATCCAACTCATGATTCAATTCCGTGTTGACTTTTCTACTTATTGTTCGTTTTTAATTGTTCCCCTCTGGAATTAGTATTGCAAGAAATTCTTTTTACAACGAAACAATATATTTTTTGCGGTCTGATCGATTTTTTTTAAATATTAAAAACAAGGGTTGGGAAGGTGAAAAAATTTTTTCTGGGTTAAAAAATGTGAATGAAATAAAAATATTAAAAGTTTAAAAAAATTAATGCCCATGAATGGGTGTTTTAGGCCGCAAAATTCACAAAAATGTTAACAATTAGTTTAAAGAGTCGTGAAAAGAAACAATGAATAAATTTTAAACTTCTTATCAAGAGTTTCCGGTCCCAAAATTCCAGATTATATGAAGTATTTTTTTTTTTTTAGTTAAATTTTAAATCTTTTAATTTAAAAATGATTTTAAAAATGGTCGATAAAAAAAACAGAATCATTAAAAAAGAATTATTTCTCAAAATATAGTAAATATATATTGGAAGTTAACAAAGTAAGCATACTTTTAAAAATTAAAATAGTTTTATATAACTTTCCTTTGAAAATAAAAAGTAAATAGTAACATTTGAATTAAAATTTAACCCTTTAGTCTTGATATTTATTTTGTAATAACTACTACTTTCATCCAAAATTGAAATTTAATTTAAACAAATATATGAAGTAAGGGGAATGTTAATGAGTTTAAACCAAGATAAATTTGAGAAAATGGTAGATAAATTTCAAGCAAACTAAAAGGATGTGGTTTTGTTTTTTTAGAAATTTTTATTAAAAGTGTAAAGTGAAAACGTAAAAATTTTATTTTTTTATAGTAAGCTGCTCCTTATATACCTCTTTAATTTGATTATTTATTTAATGTTTAAAACACAAAACATAAAATATTTTCTGGTAATACTATCGATTACGGCAATGATAACAAAGAAAGAGCGACAAAATCCCTAATCGATATTGAAAAATAAACTCTTGAAATGGGAATTGAATATCCTGTATGCACAAAGGGGGAATATTCCAAAAGCAGTCGAGAGACAAGTTAGATATATGTAGCTAAATGTTCCCAATTAGAAGATCCAATTGCCTAATTCCTTTCAATCTTTCTATTCCTGTTTTTGTTTCTCCAACCTATGTAGGTGATTTTGTTTTCCTCTTATATTTTTTGAAAAATAAAAACCATAATGTTTCATTGCTGAATAAGATTCCAAATTTTACACTATTTTTTTTGTTTAATTAAAAATTTAGATCTTTTCGTTTAAAGGAATAATCTAAAATTTAACATGTAGATATTGTTTACGTTTTCATTCAGAAGGAAGTAAAAAATTTAAATCAATAAAGAAAATTTAATGTTTCAATTAATGACAGAATTTTTCATGCCTGAACTTAGGAAACAAATTTCTAAAATTTAAAAATACCATCGTTGAAAATAAATTTACGGTTTGTAAAACAATATTGTTGATTTTGAATCAAAGAAAATAACTCACTTTAGACTACTCAAAAAATCTAATCCAATTTTATATAAATAATTCTGCTGTTTTTAAACAAAAGTAAATAAATTTTTGGTTTGTTTTAATCTTTAAAAATATATTTAAAATCAAAAAATTACTTTTCTTATTATTGGAAAAATGAGGCAATGAAGAAGAAAATATGTAGAAAAAGTATTAAACATATTTAACAAAATAAATTATAATCTACTAATGACAGAAAAACCAATCAAGTAGGGAGGAGAAGACAATTTCAAGAAGAACTAAATGTTTATTGTAAAAGATTTGAAAAACACATTACTGGTAAAGTAAGAGAACATAATCATCTTCGGGAAAATAGAGGAGCAGCATGTCAATCATGTAATACAAAAGAAGTAAAGTAACAAATAATCTGTATTCTTCATTGGTTTAATTATGATTTCCACTTTTAATTGAAGAATTTAAATAAGATAGTATAACAAAGTAAACCTTTCAAAACATCTGAGAATAATTTCTATAGATTATGGGTCTATTATAAAAATTTAAGATTTTTAGATTCTTATAGTTCTTTTAAAGGACTATCTAATGTTGCAAATCATTAAATAATTTCTATTTTAGAAGAATATGCCCGCAGTGGAACAAAGTTCATTAAAGAACTAGTTTTTAAAACAAAGGGTTTTACCTTTTGAATATATTGACTTATTGAAAGATTAAAAGAACTGAATTACCACCATAGAAAAGTTTTATTCAACCTTACACAAGAAGGAATATCTAAAGAAGATATAATCTGCAAAATGTTTGGGAATTTTAATGTAAAACTTTACGGTTATCATGAATTTATTAAAGAAATGTTCTATTTTAGCAGATGCCTTTGAACAATTTAGAAATTTCTTCTTAAAAAATGAATAGATCCGTTATTTTTTCTGCTCTGGATTAACTGGCAATGTGGACTAAAATATCTGGAGTAGTTAGAACTTTTAATGATTAGTTGTTATTATGTTTGAAAAAGAATTAGGTGGGTTCTCTGGGTATTAGGTCCTAGACATTAAAGCTTATAATAAATACTCCTTTATGATGAGATTTTAGATTATAGATGAATATGAAAAAAGAGAAATGTTAGAATAATTAAAAATGGTGGAGATTTAAATAATCTAAGAAAAATATTTATTATATTTAGTGCTAATCTTTATGTGGGCAATGTCTCAACCTCTTCAACCAAGATTTAATGGAAAAAGATCTAAACTTACAAAATATTCAGAAGGCAATGGGGAAGTAAAGTGATTAGGTATACAGAAGAGTGAAAAAGAAAAATAAAATCCTTAGCACTGAAAATAAATAAATAAAGAGACTTTTCCCTATCAATTAAATTTAGAAAAAGAAAATAGAAATTAGGTAAAGAAGAAAATTATTTCTACTTTAAAAAAAAAAAATAATGTACATCACCATTTTAAAAGAGTATAAAATTAGGTTGAAGTTACAAAAGTTTATAGACAATTTCATTAAAGAATAGATTGGGTTTAAAAAAAATATGTTTAACACGAACAAAAAATCAACACTGACTTTGAAAAGGTTTTGGAATTAAAAATAATAGTTTCTATGAAAGCTTTAGAAAATATTAGAGAAGAAATGAGATTAACTATAGAGAAGAAGTAAAAAATATATAAATAAACCTAATTTAAAGTTCAGTTATATTCAGTGATGACCTTGTTGCATGTAAATAATGTTCTTTGTTAATTAAATAAACTTTATTAGGACAAGCAATTTTATATAAAACAATATGATACCTTTATTAAATTATTATAACTATGGAAAAGAAGACTGTTGTTCAGTTCATTTGGTGTTCTCCATAATACTAAATATAAAATAAATAACATTGATAAATAGAGATATACAGATGATAGATATTCAATGGTAAATTTTATTGTAAATAAGTAATTTAGAAGTTTGGACAAGAAAGGATTTGCTAAAATAAAACTTAATTAAACATGAAAGAAAAAGAAATGTTTAGGTTGTACACAGAGGATTTGTTGATGTAACAGAAGATTTCTTAATAAAGAGTAAGAATTATTAAAAAGATTTACACTAAATACAATCTTTATTTAACGATAATATAAAGAAATTAATCCCATAAAAGATTTTTAATTGAACCAACAATCTAGAAAGAAAAAAGTTTTATAGAGGTTCTTTTAGCAGAGGATCTAGTGAATTATCAAAAAAAATATTGTGGTGTTAAATCAAGACTTAAACTTAAAAAATGTTAGAATGGTGTAAGAATATTCACAGATTTAAAATAATAGATGTATGAGATCATCTGCGTTTATAGAATTATCCCTAAGGAAATTAAAAATAAGTCAATACAATTGAAAATTTTAAGATAAAAAAGAAAAAATATTCCTTATAAAATCTTAATAAAGACATATTAAGATTATTCTTTTTCAGAGGATTTACCGGAGTGATATAAAAAGGAAAGAATTCAAATTTCTCTTTTTCACAAAAAGTAAAAATACATTTCATGTTTAATATCTATAACATCTCTAGATAAAATGCAACATTATACAAGAAAGAAAAAATTATTTCATTATACATAAAAAAAAAGAACAAATTCTACAGTAAAAAGATATACCGTTGAAAAGAAAAAAGAAGTATATGATTATCTAGAAATGGGGATTTTAATTGTGGATTTCATTATTGTTAAAATGGTTCTTCTTCTTACAATAACAACAAAGATATTTATAAAGATTTAGAAAAAATAAAATGACTTTAGATACTTCGGTTATAAAGATCAAACTTATCACAAAAAATTAAAAAAGTATGGATATTTAAAGATGAACTAAATGAAAATTATGATGGATAGTTTTTTAGAAGTAAAGCTTATTCTTTACTTAACGAGTGTTTCACACCGGACTTCGTCCGAGATTTGCAGGCTGCGTAGCACTAAGGAAAAAGAAAAAAAGGAAAGAACAACACATTAAAAAAGATTAAAGTTTGATGTTATAAAATTGTTTATTTAATGAAACAGAACAATAATAAGTGTTACATAAATATGATTTACTAATTGATATTATGAAGTAAAAAAAAAAGTTGTCTCATTTGATGATAAAAGGTATATATGTGATAAGGGAATAATACTTACCTTACTAATTTCCATGCAACAATCCGTTAATCCATTCACCATAATAATACAATCTCTCTATTTTTTTGATCTCAAAGGAGTATAAAAAAATCACTTAATGTAGGTTCTTAGGTAAAGGTTCTAATGTTTACCGATATAGATTTTGTTTCTTGCTTCATCAACACACAAAGTTTTACAGCATGATTTCCTTTTTGGTTGTTCATTAATAAAATTATCTTTGTGTCTTTCTTTTTCCAATATCAGTGCAGATTGTAAATTGTTCCCAATCCCCTTTATCATGTTTTTTCTTTCTCATCCCCTTTATTCTTATAAATAAAAAAAAAAAATCCCCCTTCCAAATGAAAAGAAAAAGCATTAAATGCTGCTCCCAAAATCATTAAATAATGCACTTGCATTTATATTATTTTATTAAAACATAAAAAAATAAATATTTCATAATATCAGCAGGTATAATACCTTGTTTACAACTATTCTGTATAAGTTAGCTAGAAGAATATCAAGAGTTAACATGAAAATCACTAAATTTAAATCTATTTAGGAGCAGGTTTCTTAAACCTTTTTAATTTTTCTGCTAACAATGTTAAAAGAAACTACTCTGCTGATAAGCTGATTAATATTTGATTTTTATCCGCCATTTTTTAGAAACAAATTTGTGTTCGCTATGGAACCTAGGCAAAGTCGGCTGCGAGCACAAAGATCAAATGATCTATTCTGTTTTCTTATTTTGGTGGGCTTTATTCAGCGTGGACTTTCCAGCACTTGAACTGTTGTTTTTTAGAGTTTATTTTTATTATATAATCCCCACAAATCCAATAATATAAAGTATATTTTTTATATATATTTGCTTGTAGTGTTTCACAGCCGTTGTAGTTCTTATTGTTTTATAAACCCCATTGTGTTAACAGCGACTTTGTCCGTCCCTTTTGTAATACACGAACAAGTCGGTTGTCCATACGAGGCTGTGGGGAACATGACTTTTCAGCTGGTGCCTTTGTTCATTGGACTGTTAGGTTTTTCTCGTAATTGATTCTCATTTCTTAAATTTTTCTTTTTATTCAGTTTTATTTTTTTTGCTTCTGCAATTCTTTTCTGCTTCAACTCTTTTTGGTTTTTACTTTTTTAACGGATCTGGATTTTGTCTTCACTCATTTTAATGGTATAAGTTCTGGTTGTGGTCTTCTTTTTTTTTGTTGTGGACTATGAAAGTCATTTTTACTTTCAGTAAAGTCAAAATCATATTTTCTATTGTGTTATATGTGTAAAGGAGCAAGAAACATCCATATTTAATACAATTCACACATAAAGATTTAAAGCTATTTAAAAAAGGCTCATTAATCTTCTATATTTAGGTTGATTTTTAACTTAAATATTTAGAGACTCCATAACAATAATTATAAAAGAATTCCCTAAAGTTTGTCATGTTGACTAATTGCTTCATATGAATATATAATTTTCAATTTCTTCACTGGTAATTTTAATATCTAAATGGATTTTTTTCCTAAATATTGTTATATTCTCAAAAACAGTTAAAGTCTTTTCTTTTTTCTTGTATTTGTATATTTTTGGATTTGTGTTTCTAATTTATCCTTTAGAATTTTTCAATTCATTTTATAAAATTAAAAGATTTTTTATAAGTAAATTAATTTTCTATAATTATAAGTGAGATACCTATTAAACTTAAAATACTTATTGTAAAAGTTTATACAGAAAAAAGTGTTAAACAAAATCTCCATTTTAAACAACTAATAATTTGTAGGTGATCATTCTTAAATATTTACTTGTTTCTTTTTTTTCAATTCTTCTTTAATTCTTTCTCTTTCTTTAAGTAGGATTACATGTTTTCTCTTAAACTTTTCAAAACTATCCCTATCTTTGATAAAAAATACTAACCATTTTGTCTGTTCCTAAGATCTTTTAAAACTGAATTGTATCTTGTGAAAAAACCCCAACAGATTGTTCGGTGTCTCTGAAAAAGCTAATTCAGAAAACATATCTTTTTCTTTGTTAATTCTTTTTTTAGCCTACAATCATCTATAATATAAGGTGGATTCTTGATTTTATTAAAGAAATTCTAGTGTTCTTGTAGTTTTCTTTCCTTTACTATGGTTAACAATTATTAAATTCTTTTTTTTGGATTTTTACATCAGAGTCATTCCTATTTTTAAGCTTATCCATTGAATAGTTGGAATAGTATAATAATTATTAAATACCTATATTTTTCTAAAAGATCTAAAACAAATTTGTTTTTCATTGTTTGTCACAAAATGCACAGTGGATATTTGTATGCACGCGCCGAACTTTGTTCGTTATCCATTTTCTATTTTTATTTAAATACTAAGTAATATTTAGTAATATTTGTAAATTGTAATATTTAATAATTATTTAAGTATATATAGTAATATTTAGTATCTAAGTAATACTAGTATTACAATAATTTTATACTTCATATACGCAATTCCTTTAAATCTTCCTCTTCAAATTAAATTTGTGCATTGTAAACAACGTAACTTATTGACCATCCGTCCTGGTTTTTTTATTTGTATTGTGAACTTCGAGCATTTTAATCTTCTCAGAACGTGTAGGAGTATCATCCGTTAAACGTAAATCTAACATATGATAACGTTTGTTAGATATTTTTCTATGTTACATTGGTGAATATAATCTTTTACAATATTTTGTTTCTTTTTCCGTTTCGATTCAAAGCAAAGAATTATTTATTATCCATTGTTGATAAGCTTCATTCCTTACTGTATAGTGATTGGAATCTTCTATTGTTTTTCTACTTTTGTTATTTTAGATTAAATAATGTTCTTTGATGTTATCCGATCTTCAAATAACTTAGAATACTTTCACTTCTAGCGAAATTTAGATAATATTCAAGTGTATCAGATTATTTTTTGCTATTTTCCTATGTTATATTCTTCATATAAATAACCATCTTACCACTAAACTATTCTAATTATTCTAGCAATCAACATCAGAAACACTTTCAATCTAAACAAATTTCTTAATAAATAGAAGCATATATCACTAGTCAAACTATTTATATAATCATAATGAAGTTCATATTCAAGTATCTCCTAGACCAGCTTGATAAAAAGGCATATGTGATTCTAATTTTTAAATCTAAGGAATAAAAAAATCTTTTCATTGCCTTTGCAATGGCTTCATCTTGTTATCTGGGGAGCATTACCAGACCAACTCATGTCTTAATGTTTATTTTACATTCCTTGGTAGCCATTTTCACGTTCTGTACTAGGTTCCATAATTATTAACAAGAAATATTCATATCTCAATTGACATCACTTCTTTCCTGTATTGTATTTTGTGTTTTTATTATTGATTTTCCCATATTGGTTTATTGTTGCTTTGCATCACTATCACTTTTGATTTCAATTCAATGCTAATCTGACTTTCAGGAACATAATTCATTACATTAGATTGGAAATCTGACAACAATGTGATTTTCATCATAGTGAAGGATTTAGTTATTACAACACTTGACGAATACCTCTAATTCCTAGCTCTTTATCTCTGTATGGGTTTGTTTTTCTCCGTAAGCCGACATTTTAGAGGAAAAAGAACAAGTTCCAGCTGTGAAAATTTTTTAATGTTAAAAGGGAAGGGGTATGATTTGAAATCCTCGTTTGAGAGATGATATGATGTGAGAGGAACTTCTCTTTAGAGTAGTATCAAGAAACTATGATAAACGTCGTAGATTTACGCAACTAATTGTAAAGGAACAGAATTAACAGTAGAAGAGAGAAGAGTTGGTTGATAATATTTTAAATTTTTAAAGAAAATGGAGAAGAATCGAATATGTTGTTTATTAAACTTTAATTAAAGAAAATAATATTTAGATGTTCCAGGTAAAGAGATTTAAACTTATAAAGGTAATGTTTAAAGTTGTACTTTAGGGGTAAATGAAGAGTGCAATTAAAACTGTTGAATTACGTTATGACCAATTCAGTAGGATAGAAAAAAATAAAAAATGCAAATGAAGCTTCCAGAAATATTGAAAAAATGATTTAGCTATGTAGCGGAAAATGCTGAAATATTTTAAGAAGTAGTGAAATATTATGACTAGACAAAGAGAGAAATGATGGGTCCACAGAAAATAACTAATATAAAAAATATTTCGATGAATTATAAATAAATGAAACAAAAAGACTTAACAAAAAAAAAAAATAAATTAGAAGAGCAAGGAAGATAAGAGATTCCAAATAAAAGAATACTGAAAATAAAGATTAGAGTAGAGAGAACTTCAAGTAGAGTACTTGAACATAGAGATAATTAAAACTCAAATAAATAGAATAAAAAAAACAATAACTAAAATGTTAGATGAAGTACTACATTGCAGAAAAATAAAACTTTTTTAGGAACAAGGATTACAATTGTTGTATTTAACTGCTTGGAATGATTATTGGTGTATTGTTGAAATCATTCTGGTGGGGGTGGAACTGTAACACCTAAACCTCTGGAAAGGAGGAATGTAGAGATTGGTAAAAAACAATTATCAAATATTGAAACTTTAGCAAAACTTGCGAAAAGCGGTAGGCATACCCGGAATTATTGGAGCATTGTGGTGGTTATTAAAAAAACGAAATGTTGTTGCATGGTTGGGACATTTTGGCTTATTAATTTAGTTGTGGGAATGATTTATCGCTGTGAACAAAGTTCTAGAACTCCGAAATAATAAAGCTAAAAGTCTGTTTATCTTCCTTTAAAAGTGTTTACATCTATGTTCTGTGCTATGACCGGATTTCATCGAGGTTCACTAGTTTATTGGTTATATTTCTGGTAAGATTTTTTGTTGGTGTCACGTATATCTATAGGTTGTGTTAGGTCACATGAAACATTTCACATATTAAAACCAAGTGTTTGATTTCTGTGAACTCAATTTATTTTATTCTCAATAGTGTCAATTTGTAATTCCTATCCAGGAGACATATATAACCAATACAATCAAATAAATTTACTTCTGCATATTTTATACTTTTATTGTATTTGAGAGTAATCAATTGACTGTCACTGCATTGAATTTGTAAATTGTTTTTGAAATCAAATCCTGCCCTATTTCATATATTGTTGTGTTGAGGTCCCCTATGAGCCCATACAAACTTTCTAATATTTCATTATTCTTTAACATGTTTTGTAAAACCTTTGATTTATTATATAAACATTGTCAGCTTTGTTATTCTATGTATGTGATTAATCATTTGGGTAGGAATGGCCATATTTAGTTCTTGTTGTATTTTCCAGTGGTTCAAAGTATGTACCATTGTCCGAGACCTGCATTTAACTACTTCTAATTTTGTCTCAATTGTTTTGTGAAACATAAATTATTACATTCTTTTATATGCGGCTTATCAAAGTTTTTTATAACAAAATGCTATCGTTGGTAAAGGTTTTAAGTTCTTTCAAATACGAGAAAAAATATAAACAGAATGTAATATGTTTAGTTATAGTGTGTTTGATATGATCTGTAACTTACTCACAACAGAAGTAGAACAAACCGCAAATTTAATTGACATTGCCACAATCAAATGAGAATGCTTCTTATTCCAAGGTTCTATGTGTATTAGGGTTTGATAGTTGAAATAAATCAGAATGTTACAAAAAATTCCATCTTGTTAACATAAATTGTTTGTTTAAGTTAAAAATTTTTTTGTATTTAACAGTGGGTTATATGAAACATCAGGTTGTATTTAAAAGCTTGTGGATCATTTTTTATCGGTAAAAATGTATCATATAATTTCTATATTAATAAACCATAAATACAACATATATAATAAATGGAGATAAGAAAATTAGATTAAAAGTTTTATTAAATAGGAGGTATATATAGAAAATATTAAATAATGGGTTTTCAATTCTCATCAACTTTAAAAAAGAGATGTAAGGATTAGAAGTAATAAATCATTTAAAGATAGTAGAATTGTGAAGAAAATTTAAAACAACAGAAAATGAGGAAATGAGAAAAGATAAGAGAGGCATAAAAGATTAAAAAGTGAAGAATTTTATAGAATTATAAAGAAAAGTTGAAGAGAAGAATACAAAAGAAGAATGGAGAGTTAGAAAGGAAGAGAAAGAATAGAAAGAAAAAAGAAAAAAAGAAAGTTGAAGAGTTAAAAGAGAAAGTTAGAAGAGTTAAAAGAGAAAGAGAAGAAAAAGAGAAAGAATGGAAGATTAGAAAGGAAGAGAAGAATAGAGAGTTAAAAAGAGAAAGGAAAGAATAGAAAAGTTAGAAAGAGAAAGAGAAAGAATAGAAGAAGAGAAAAAAGTAATATATTAGTATTCTAGTAATTATAAACTATATGTCACCTAAAAAATAAATAGTGTTACAATTTTTTAATGGGCATAGTAAATCTTAGGAGTTGTTCTGTTGAAAATAATTTTGGAGATTTTTAATATTATTTTATAATTAGAGTATAAAAATTAACTATAGAAATATTTGATTAACTTAAGTGTTTGTGATGATGGGGGAAAAAATGATAATCAGGATTACCATGAGTTTGTTTAAAAATATATAAATTATAAAATTCATTTTTTTATCATAAAAGAATCAATAATTTTAATATTATAACCTTAAACCTACAACAAATAAGATAACAAGTGTGGAGATAGAGAATGGATAAAGTTTTATTTATATTGGTGGTATATTTATTGGACATGCTTGATACTAAAAGAATACTCCCACCACCCAAAAAAATTAGAGGTTTATAATTTTCAACAAATAGTTGATGATTAAAGATTTTACAGCAGAATAACATTAATTGATGAAAAAACGGATTGTTTTTTTAAAAGCCAATTACCAAAATGATCGGTAGTGATTACAGCTAAAATAACCAAGATTAAGAAAAATGTTAGGATTTAAGAGAGTCATATTTGGAAAATTCTCTCTTCTTAACCTCCGCCATGTGAACATCAATAGATTTAGCTCCTTAAAACAACATTATTCATCTTGAACAATAAGTAGTGCTTACAATTTCTTTAAGGGCACTAGTAAAGTTAGGAGTGTTCTGTTGAAATAAATTTTTGGGGATATGTAATCAAACTTTAGTAATCCAGAGTATAAAAATTACTTAGGAAATATTTCAGAATTATATAGTGTCGTGATGAATGGGGGAAAAAAAGATATCAGGATTACTTGAGGTGTTTAGAATATTCCTTATGTTTCCAGCTGAATTTTATTCTAAATTAACTTGATCCTTCTGTTACTTTTTTTCTTTTCGTCATTAGAGAGTTGAAAAATGTATCCAACATCATCATTGTTTCAGCACTTAACATACAGCTTTTCATCTAGCAATAAGTAACAATTGCGCCTAGAATTTCTAAAATATAAATACTAACTCGATTGAATCAATACTGCTGCTGTAAAAACAAGGGTTTATTGACTTGTAAAGACTAAGCAAAAAACCACATTCAGGGACAGATACTCAAACGAAAAACAGGGATCCCCATTTTTATATATTTTTATTTCGGGCGGGGATTCTCTTTTAATCAGCAAATTTAAACAAAATTACCTGCGTTTTTTAAAAATTTAAAAAAAAAATTTTGCGGTGGGGAAAACGTCTGTAAAAAAGGAATGGGGGGAAAAAATTTACGTGGGAAAATTCTTACTTAGCGCTAAAAACAGCCAGTTTCCAAATTTTTCCCAAAGATATTAAAATATTCCCATATTTGAATCTAAGATTTTAAAATGAAAATTACCCCAACATAGCTTTACAACAAAGGGTTTGACAACTTATTTAAGCACTTTCTCAGCTTTGAAAATTTCAGGTTAGTTATGTTTGGGCAGGGGTTTGAAACCCCCCCTGTACCCACTCATTTTTAAAAGATGAGTCTGTTTTTTGAGTCAGTTTTTTTTCTTTTTTCGAGAACACAGTTAAAAATATCATTTTCATTTTTTAAACTTAATTTGTTTCAGAATTTGAAAAATAATCAGGGAAATCTTACTTTAGTGTTTTCGAAAACAGGGGACCTGGTAGGGTTTTTGGGAAAAACTAAATATATTTTAGATCCATAATATCACTTGAATCCCCCCTACCCCCAAAGGGGTTGGGACAAAACTGAAACTCAATTATCAAAAATTTTTGGGCTTTTCCAAAGTGTGAAAAATTCCAATCATTATTTATTTCCCTTATCAGGATCCCCCCGGGGGTATGTAAAGCCGTATACAGATGCCGGGAACCCAGAAAAATATGTCAAAAAAAAAGTTATAAATTGATAAAACCCGTGTAATTTTTATCTAATCTTTTTTTTTCTCTCAAAATTTTATTTGGTCAAAAAATTTCAATCGGTAACAATCATTAAAAAATTTATTGTCTTTGATGAAAATTTTATATTTTCGTTTTTTGCACCCGACCCTTTGGCCCGGGTCTGTCGGGAAAATTTTTAAAAGGGAAAACCCAGGGTTTTGAAAGGGGGAAGAAATGAAGGGTTTTAAAAACAAGGTTTATAGAGGGACAGTTTTACTTTTTTGAAATTTTCAAAGTAAAAATTGCTTTTTTGCAATTTGTAAAATTTTTTTTTTTTCGAAAAACAAATTAAATACTACCCTGAAAAGGTAAATTTATCTATCTCTTTCTTCTTTCAAAAAAAAAGGGCATTGAAAAGAAAATAAACCATTTACTTTCAATCTTTTATTTAAGAATGCTTTCATTTAAGTAAAACCCCCAAAAATGTGTCTTTTTTTTGGGACTGTTAACTTTGGTTGCAAAGGAAAGTAATAACCCTATTTAATTAAGATGTTTATATAAATTTTTATTTTTAAAAAAAAATTTTAAAATTTTTTTAACTTTTTTTGCATATTGCCCGCATATACGTTGCCGTTTGCTTTTTGCACATAACACTTTTCCCCCGAAACGATTTCCCAAAAAACATGTTGATAAATCATAAAATCTTTACGGGTTACAATGCCCTTTTACCCCATTTTGACTCGATGGGGAAAAAAGGGTGAAAATAAAAATTACTTTAAAAAATCGTTAAAATTACTTTGATAAAAACAGGTTTTTTTTATTTTGTTAAAAGGGAAATTGGTTGTTATCCGGGTCGAAAGGTTTTGCCTTCGGTCCCGGGGGTTTTAAAGCACTTCTTTAAAATTTTCCCGGTGAAAAGTGCAACCCAAACCCCCGCGCGGAATTTTTTTAAAAATCGACATAAAAAGAAAAATTTTAAAAGGAAAAAAAAAAATTGGGGGGAAAAAAGAAAATTATCCCAAAAGGTCCGATTTTTTAAATTTAAGGTTTTAAAAGAACTTAAAAAACGGGGGTGGGCCCCCCAAAAAATAAGTTTGAAAATAACAAAAATATGCTACTTTTTATATTGTTTTGTAAAAATTTGTCATCACCCCTCTCATCTATTTTGATTAAATTTTTTTTTAAAAGATGAGAAAACCAGAGAAAAAATTACCCCCCCCCTGGTCGTTTTTATAAACCCCTCCCTACTTCATGTAAGTACTTTCGTATTCATTCCTTTAAATTCTTCATTATTAAATTCATTCATTAAATTCTTTCATTCATTCTGTTTTTGGTTTTTTCATTCATTTTTTCTTTTGTTCAAACTTTTAAAAAGATAATGTTTTTTTTTTTTTAATTTAATAAATTTGTGCTCTTTTTTTAAAAACTTTCATTCATTGTTGAAGTTTTTCAAAATTTTTTCGCCCTCCTGTTCTTTGCAGGTCCGGGGGCAGAATTCCCCCAAATCTTAATTAGCGCTAATTTAATTTTTTTTAAAATTTACGTAGAGGTGATTTTTTTCATTTTCTTTCTGTAATAAAATTTTCCAAAAAAATATTTCATTTCTTGACAGATGCGTAATAGGAAAATTAAAAATTTTTCAGTTTAGTCAAACTTGCATTTGCCCCAAAAAACGGTTGTAATGAATGCTAAATAAAATACGTAAAAATCAAAGTTTTTTGGTTTATATTTTTCTAGTTAATCAAAATAATTCTTGAAGGTTTTCCCTTAACAAATATTTTTTCAATTTAAAAGCAATCTTAAAAAAAAATAAAAAAGAATACCAAATTTGTACAACAATTTCACTTTACTATTATGAATTTTGAAGGGTTTTAAATGTCAAATTTTTCTTGTTTCTTGATAAAAATACTTGGGGAAAACCATGTAATTTTTAAAATTATTACGGAAAAAAACCCAAGGGAAAAAAAATAATGGCATCCCTCTTCTAATCTTTGGGGTGGAATACAAAAAAACAGTTCTATCTTTTTTCTTAGTATTTAAATTATATCCCCCAAATTTCTATATTTAACTGTGGCTAAAGCCCCTTAATCTTCCCTTTAAATTTTTCTAATTTTTTTATAAAAATTTTAACGTTGAATAGAAAAAGGGGTGATTTTTTTTTCCTTTAAATACATAATTATGATTCCTTGATTAAATACGTAATATCAACCCCAAATATAAATATATTTACCCGTCTTTTTTTTTAATACCAGTGAATATTTAAATTAAAACTTTACTGGTTCTAGGAAAAAATTTTTATTTTAAAAACCCCGATTTTTTTTATAAAAATTTTTTGATCTGGTTGGCCCCATTTTTAAATTTTTTCACCCGTTTTTGTGTCTTTCTGTGTGATTTTTACCCAAAGTTTTAAATAAGGTTTTTGTTTTTCCGGTTGAAAAACACGTACACAATACTGAACAAATCTTTTTTCTAATAATTTATAAGGGTTTCCCTTCCAAATTTTTTCCAAATTTATTGATTTTAATTGCATTTATTAACTCCTAAAAAAAATTTTTAAAAAATTGCATGTGCACTCTTTTTAAATTACCCGTTTTTTTAAACCCTCACCCGGGCGGGCATGATAAAATTTTGGAATAACACATTTTAAAAAAAGGGGTTTAAAAATTATTTTGTTGGGACTTCTGTTCTCTAATAATATCAAAAAATCAAACAATGGGTTTTTAAAAGCTTTTTATGTCAAAGTGTATGTTGCTTTTACAAAAGACCCTGCTACTGGAGAATTAAAACGAAGATAAATTAAATATGCAAGTATTTCAAATATTTGCTTTATGTTAAAAAAAATGGAAATTTTGAGGTTCGGGGGTTTTCCCCCCCTGTAATTATGTGGACGGGCCCCTTTATGACTGAAAAATCTGTCGAAGCCCAGGGTTAAACCCAAAAAGTCCCCGTCCAAGTCAATGGACATTTTGAACAAAAATCTTTTACCTTTTTTTCAAAAAGAAATTTTTCCCCGTTTACTCTGAATTTTTTATTTTCCTAATACTAACCCCATTACTATGATTTTTGTATTAAATTGTTGGGTTTTATTTTAAAATGGTCGTGGTCATCCAAATTTAAAAAAGGGATATATATGAGGTTTAAAAGGGGTTTTTCAAAAATTTTTATTGATGTCTGATTCTATTTCATTTATGAACTTTTAATTAACGTTATTTATAAAGCCATAATAATTTTTAAAACCCTAACCATATATATAGAAGAGCCAAAAAAAGTTTAAATAGATCAACCCTAAAAGTAACAAAAATATCATTTTAAAAATTTTTTTAAAAATTTAAATTTTTGGGGGTTTTTTCCTTTAAATTTCTTTAAAAAAATTCAGAGCCGATGCCCAAATATCCAATCACTTGGGTTTTTTGGTTTATTTTGTCTAAGTCTATAAAGGCTTGCATTTTACTATAAAATTCCCGATCCTTGGTTGAACCATAATTTCAATTTCTGATGGAATTTATTTCCTTTTAAAAATTTGATCATAAGAGAAAAAAATAAATTTACCCGTTTTTTTGTCGGTTTTTGCTGTTTTAAGTATGTTTGCTAGTATCTACCAATCAGGGAAACGGCTTAAAAAATGTCCCCTTCATAAATTCAGAAACATGTGGGATACATCGAAACCTTTCTTACGGTAACTAGATTTCTGTAATATGAACCAAATTTAAGGAAAAATTACCCTTTAACCTGGCATTTTAAAAACGTTTTTTCCAGGACCCCTGCGTAGTCCCAATGTCGATTCATTTCCCCTTTGTTTTACGGGACCTTCTTTACAGTTCCCAAATTTTTCCATGGTGGCATTAAATTTTAATTTATTTTATTTTTTATGAAAAATAGAGAATAAAAACTGTAGAACTCTGGAAATCTGGGGATAAACAGGATGGGCAAAGTATACTTCCTTGTTGGACCATTTTTTTTTTTTTTGAAATGAGGTTGTAATACCAATAATGGGGAAAATTTTAAAAGGGGCCCAATTTCCAGTGCTTTTTTCCCCTGCTTTTGGGGGGCAAAAATTTACCTTCCCGGGGAAAGGGTTTTTTGTGTCCTTTTTTTTTCTGTTGGAGAATTTTGGCAATATTGGTGTACATACGCAATAATTTATATAAGAAAAAAGTACAAAAATTTGTTACATCTATTATTTATTTGGGAAAACTGAAATGTAAATCATATAGTATACAGTACAACAACCCTACCACTTGACCATTTTTGGGTTTTTCATGTGAGGGGTCTTAACATTTTTTTTTTGTAAAGGGGGAATTTTTTCTTGAAAATGGGGGAAAAAAAATACTTTTTTTGGGTGGCGGATGGGCCTTATACGGTACTAAATCAATAGAGGTTGAGAGTCCCGGATCGTGATTTTTTAAAAGGGAAAACCGGCACAAACCCTCACCTTTGTACCTTACATATCACGAGTTTGGTTACACAAAATGCAGCATTTACTTTCCCCTTTTTTTATTTCTTCGGATTGATCACAAGTATCCCTTGAATTTAAAGGAGTCCCAGCCTTGCAGTCGGAAAAAGTTCATAGACAACGATCAACCCCGTATGTATTGATTTAACCTCGGCCTCCGAATAAAAATTTTCACCCAAAAAACACTGACTTTGTTGGGAAAAAATTTTTCTCGAGGTCTTTATTAAATTTTGCGGGGTGGCTTTCATGGGTTTTTTGGGAAAAAAACGTAGGGCGTAAACCTAAAGAAAGTAAACAATTTTTAAAATGGGAAAAACTGTGGGGGGTTATTTAGCTATTCTGCAAAAATTTTTAAATTTTCATTCTTTTTCCCTGTAGTGGAATTTAAAAAAAGATATTCTTTTGGACTGGGGGTTCATTTTCCCCTGTAAAAATATCCAGTTTTTTGGTGATAGGAAAAAAGGCCTTGTCGTTTTTATTAATTGAATTTAATTGTTCCCTTCCTATTCATGTACTTTTATGATAGTTATCTTGGCCAAAGCAGAGCCTCTAAAATTTTTCTTTTTTAAAAAAAAACCACATAATAATCTTTATATAATCACTACTTTTATAATACACATTTTTAACATCAAAAAAATTCCCTGAGTATTCTTGTTTTATATTTAAAAAAAATTTCTTTCATTCTTTGATTGATTCCTGAAATTTTTTTTTTCATCAAATTTATTCGTTGCCCTAATAAAAATATAGTACTTCGTTGATTTTTTTTTATTTAATACAAGGAAAAATATTTTTTTAATTTTCTAATTTAAAATTTTTTAAAACATAGTCTGGGCCTAAACCCCATCTTTAAAAGATGTATTCAATTTATTTTTTCTGTCCCCTATTCTGTTTGTCTACCATGAATTGGAAAGTTAGATAAGTTTAGGAATTTAGTTTGAAGTTTCACTTTGGAAAAATTGAGGCGACAAACGGGTTTTGGGGGGAGGGAAAAGTCTATCAAGTTTAGGGAAATATAAGACATTGGTTCCCTCAAAAAGCTTTAATTTTTATTGACAAAGAAACCGGAAGTATTTTAAAACCGTTAAACCCACTGGAGTTTCTTTTGTTTGAAATTTACATCCCTTTCATTTAAAATATTTTGTTGTGTAGTATGGGTTTTAATGGTCGAAAAAAGCCAGCCTCAGTTAATGTACAATTAAAAATTTTGAATGTAAAAATTGATTTCCCTTTTTTAAGGGGTAAATTTTGAAAAGTATGAAAAACAATTTTAAATAGTGTTCTCCATTTCCCCCCCTTTTAAAATGAAAAATTTAGATATTTAGGGCCTTTACTCCTTTATTCCCCCAGAAATCCCTCATCATCCATCTTCAAATTTATTTTTTTTCTTCAAAACCAAAAACCCTCATCATTTTCGCCCCTTCCGACGAAAAAAATCATCATCATCATTTATATTTATCATCGATCCCCCCCCCTCACCATCTTTTTTTGTTGTCGTTTGGAAAACAACAAACTCTTTTGCAAAAAACAAAAACACCAAAAACATTTTATCAAAGCTGCTTAGCGTGATATTATATTTGACATCGGGGTTGGGCATTTTTTATCTCATCATCCCAAATCTTCGGAGTCATCTTCATTTGCAAACACCATCATTGTTAAAACGTGCTTTTTTTTTTAAAAAGTCGTCTCCGTTTTCATCAAATTTAAACATCCTTATCATTATCTTCAGCATCCGCATCTGTGGTATAGAAAAAGCCAAATAGATGTACTTTGGGGGATATCTTGACAGTATTTAAAAATTCTTTTTCCCTTAAATTAAATAAGTTAAACTTTTTTGCGGAAAAATTGAATAAAAAACAAAAAAAAAAAAAAAAAAAAAAATTAAAAAAAAAAAAAAAAAAAAAAAAAAAAAAAAAAAAAAAAATTTTTTTTTTTTTTTTTTTTTTTTTTTTTTTTTAAAAAAAAAAAAAAAAAAAAAAAAAAAAAAAAAAAAAAAAAAAAAAAAAAAAAAAAAATTTTAAAAAAACCCTTTTTTTTAAAAAAATTTTTCCCATTTTTTCTTATTCGACACATTTAAAAACCCCCCATTTATATACCAGGGAGTTTTTTTAAAATATGAAGTTTTTAAAAAAAATACAGTCTGTTTATATGCTATTAATTAAAAGAAAAAAATTTTTTTGCAAACTTTAATTTTAAAAAACCAAACCTAAATTAAACATACGGGCACATTGCAATATGTGCAACTATTCCCTTTCCCTTGCTATTCACCGGGCTTTGAAATTAAGAATATCTTTTTAAAAAAATACTTGGGGTTTTATGTGGGTGAAATCAAAAGGGGAAAAGTGTAACTGTAATAAAAAGTAAAAGAAACCCCCCCCCGCCCCATTTTGTATCGAACCATTATCAACTAAGTTAAGAAGATACCAAATAAAAAAAAAAAAGAATATTGCCCCGACATTTCTCTAAAATTTCCCTAAAAAATTTCAGTTAAAAGCCCGAAAAAAAAATAAGCAAACGTATTGATTTGGGAAACATTGTCTTCTATTTTTATTTTTTAGGGGTACATGAAATCGAAGGGAAAACATTGATCAAAAGGGTTGGGGTCTTTTTTATTTTTTTCAAACTTAAAGAGTGTGTCATATCAAATTTCAGTATAAATAAGGAACGTAAACATATATACATGCATTCCTTTTTTACATGATCGAATGAACTGTATAAATAATTTTACCATATCAAATATGTGTTTTCAATAAGGAATAAGAGAAATATAGCCATCCTGTAAGAAATTGTAATGGAGCCGAGCACTTCTGTGCTTCTAATTACTTACTTAAACTTCTGTATTAGAGCTATAAAATAGCACTTTTCCTATCTTTCCATGCTATTGTAGCGACGTTCAAAGTGTCTTACCTGCATACCGGGGTCTCCATATGCGATTTATCTCCAGGCAATAAGATTTAACTTGGTTATTCTACTTCTGTGCTAGCCTACACCAAACAGGGTTTTATATCATAGCTTTTACAAACCTAAAAGAAACATACAGCTGGATATACATCAAATATAAAAGGATAAAAGGAAGTATTCTCCTTATTCGCAAGATATGCTGATTGTGGTTATAAACATTACATAAACTAATACAATAAGATATTAATCAACATATATATAAAAAGGTATCAATTAGATAAAGTTTTTCTTTGTATGCAAGGAAACAGTGATTAATTAATATATGTTATTCACTTTGTTCGCTTCAAGGTCTCAAATAAGTTATTAAACAGAATATTTGCCAGCGGACTTATTAGTACTCCCATAGAAATTACAGGCAAATTACTGAACTAGCATGATGTTTCTGTTTCCCGTTCTCTGCCACCTGGTCCGGTGAATTCGTCTTAAGATTAGGCAGCGTATTTGCCAACAAGACATGTTCATTCGATTTTGGGGGTTTCACAGTGGGAATAGTAGTGAATAGTAATGAAAAATAAACAACTGTTTTTATCTTTTTAAATTTCTCCTTGTAAAACATTTAAATTGATATATATTATGATACAAAATAAAAGATTGTTGGATAGATGGATGGAGAGAAAACAACAACGACAAAAAAAGGAAAGAAAAGAAAAACAGACCGGTTCTTCAAGAACTTGTTACCTTATATCAGGATTCTGTAACTGGGTGTAAGATTATGCAAATTTTCTGCGTAGTGATATCGCAATACTTTATATGCTTGATGGAGACTATATGTCCAAAATTCGACTGATATATTGATCTTTGGACGCTTAACCCAAACAAACAAATACTTATCAGTAATAGTTTATGTCATTACATTTTATTTATTTATTTATTGAATATTACACATCCAGCTAAAATATGTTCTGCAGGGGACACTTTCAGGTATGTACTTTTTCCATAAATAAAGTATATGTATACAATATAATGTTTTTTTTCAGTTATTTTTTTTTAAACCGACTCAGATAATTCTGTGATGGTTTA
>CM037791.1:28402438-28427376 GCA_021229015.1 Solen grandis | reverse complement strand
TTTCTCTTCATAGAAGCAAAAGGGTCGAGCCATCCCCGTTGCTCCGTACAAAACAACTGCATATAACTATGTTTATATAAACATACATGTAAATTACATCATATACCTAATGCAACATTTAATTTCTAACTTTTAGTCAATTATTAACAAAGTGGTAGTTTAATTCTATTAGAGAAGTAGTACAACATAGGACAAGAAGAAGAAGAAAAAAAAAAAACGTTGACTTTCCTACATAGAATTATAAAACAATACAAAATCTATAGTGGTTTACTTATTTGAGTCCATACAAAATAACCAAAGTAAAGCATCTGTACCTTATTATGTCCGTGTTGAAATACTGTTTAAGATTTAAACATTATCTAATGTGTTACATTGCTTAGAAAATGTTTCCATTGGGAGTCAAGCGGTTCCTATCTTCTAATTTTAAAAATGCGTTGGCGTATATTGGTGTATTGTTGTGTAATAATATAGCTACAGCTAAATCATATGTAGGTTTAAGTTTTATAACCCTTCTGTGATATAAGACTTTTTTAGTAAATGAAAATTAAAAAGGCGTTTCACCATACATGTGTCGTTTAATACACTAAATAGAAATATACTTTCCTATATTTGCTATTTTTGGATTTACTTGTTTTACTGTGATCTTTTTTATTAATATCTGGCTTAAGTGACACTCCATAGTAGATGAATAATAGTTTCTTTATCAGTTTTATAAAAAGAACATCTATTACTATCTAATATTTATATTCTGTTAAGAAGGTCGTTTGTTCCAAGGATTCTGTGATTAATCCTAAACTGAAACCATTGTAAGTTTGAGGAAATCGCAAAAAACATCTTAAGTTTAAAAGATAAAATTCCACTAGAGTCGAAAGCTTTTTCAAAATCGATCAGAAGGAGCAATCCCGGGATATCTTTATTCTTCAGTATTGCATAGTGTCATATATTTTATCTAATATTTTATCCATATAATCTGCCTTTTCAACCCCTGTTTTGATCTTATTTAGTTGATTATTTATTAGTTTATCCAAATATCTCTTTAATCGATAGCTATATAAGCCCGACCCAATTTTATAGACAGTGTTTAAGGGAGTTATAGGCTCCAATTTTTAAACTGGTTTCTAGGTTTATTTCTTTCGGTATGCAAGTAATAATTACTTGTGTCTGAGTTACAGCTAATTGACCAGATTCAAATGCATTGTTCAATGACCGAACGACAAAATACTAATTCTTTTCCATAAACACTTCAAAAAATCTGTAGTGAAACCAGAGTTACCCGGACGTTTGTTATTTGACATAATTTTTAAAACAAATGACGCTTCTTGAAGACTTATTGGACCTTCAAGATCTCTACTCTCTTTTTATTTATTTTTTTTTTTTTTTTTTTTTTTTTTTTTTTTAAAAAATTTTAAAATTTTTTAAAATTTTTTATTTTTTTTTGATAGTTTGGGTATGTCTTCAACCTTATAGTTTTTTTAGGCATGATTATTGTGTTTTGATTTACAAAAGAGTTTTGATGGTTTTTCACCTTCCACTGTCCATTTTGTTTTTGATCTAATAAGATTGCCCTTTAGTTTTTCATCTTGAATATTCCTAAGTTCACCCATAAGAAATCGCTTTTTCTCTTATCTCCATTAATTACAACTACAAATATTTTATTGCATGAAAACATTACATGTTTTATAGCAAATAAAAATAACAAAAAAGATAGAAAGCATGGATTTTCTGAAGAGCATATGATGTTATAGTGCATATCTATAATGCGTAACTCAACTTAGTTTCTATTCAAATTAGCATAGTATGTAAATTTAGACAGATTGTTAATAATATTTTTTGATGTTGCTGACATAAGATTGATAAATTTCTGTTTAGTTGGCCATGTATAATAATACCTTTTTATATATTTTGATCTAATTTCCGAATGCTTCGAACAAATTAACAAAAAATGATACTAGTTTTCTATTTAACCGGTATTGCAAATTCTACATATTCTTTCATTTCTGGGGGTGTTTATGTGTCTACCGCTTTCAACAATTAGGTCATGAGACGATGTGAAATCTAGCAAGTGCAACTCTAAATTTTGATTCTGTAATAATGTCGAGGTATGTTTCAAAGTTGAATGAATGTTTATATAGACTATATGAATCTAGGCGAGTTGAATTATTGATGTGTGAATACCATCTCTGATGATATATATCTAGTACTCGCTGTTTAACAGTATAATAGTTTATATCCATATTAACTTGATCTTCCCACATATATGATAATCCCATTTGGTTCAACATAGTTTTGATGTTATATGCCCAGTTATTCCCATTATAATTCAAACCATTGTCAACATCATTTTTTAACATATTGTATGTTTTAAAAAGTATTGTTCGCTCCCTTTGTTTTAGCAGCTTTAACCAGTACTTAATCATTATTAATTTTCTATATATAATCAATGGATACGACCAATTCCCCGTAGAGAGCATCAAGGTTTGTGGATTGTTTACGTACAATATTCGTCTACAAATGTTTGGACATGCATGATGGCTCCAAACTCGGCAGAATAGTTTAGAACTGGTAAAACAAGAGAATCAAATAAGTTATTCTTTTGTGAAAACAGGAATATCTAACTGGTTGTTTACTATAAAAAGATTATGAAGTGAGAAGGAGGGTGCTGTGCAATGCGTTTTGAGTACGGTTCCAATGTCCATTTTTATAAAGATATACACCTAGGTATTTAAAACAAATTACTATTTCAATTCGAGTATTATACAAGAAGAAATCATATGATTTTGACCTACCATTTTCAAAAATCATTATTTTAGTTTTTGCAACATTTAATTTTAACTTCCATACGTCACAGTAAAGTTCTATATCATTAAGAATAGATTGTAATGAGACTGGATCCTGTGTAAAAACAACTGCGTCATCAGCAAATAATAATAAAAATAGTTGTACACCATCAATACTTATCAATCCATTGATATTAGTATTTATGTTGTTGAGCATATCATGAAGAAAAAATAAACACAATAATTATGCTACTGGCCGGATCACCTTGCTTCGGTTCCATTTTTAAAAATTTGTATCGAACAGACGCTTTCACAGTTAAATACATAGATTTTAGTGCATTTACAAATTTCGTGCTTAAATTTTCATTCAATAATTTTCTCCATAACAGTAATCTATCAATTCTATCAAACATTTTCTCCCAATCTAAAAATGCTACATATAATTTTTTCTTGTTATACAATGTTTTTGTTATAATTCCATGTAATATAAAAATACAATCAACTGTTGTTGTTGTTTTTTTTTATTGTTTTTGAAAACCATATTGATTATCTATAAACTTGTCGTATTTACCTGACCATTTGATAAGTCGATTAACAAGAAGTTTAGAATATATCTTCGATAATATCTTATTGAGAGTAATCCGCCGAAAGTTTTTCGCTTCCTGTGTTCCGCCTTTAAATATTGGTACAATTATACCCTCTTCCAGCATTCCGGAAATACACTGTCATTAAATATCTTATTGTAAAATTTGATAAGAATGGGGAAAATTATATCAAATGGTTTTTAAATACCTCAGCAATTAGTTGATCAGTGCCAGGACTTTTTGAATTGTTTTGTGAAAAAAACAGCACTTTTTATTTCAGGTAATGTAAATTCTGCATCAAGATCATGATCATAGATATAGTCATCCTGTGTTATACTTTCCTCATTTTGGGTGCTATGTTGATCTGATCCATACATATAGTCATTCTGTGTTATACCTTCCTCATTTTGGGTGCTATGTTGATCTGATCCATACATATAGTCATCCTGTGTTATACCTTCCTCATTTTGGGTGCTATGTTGATCTGATCCATACATATAGTCATCCTGTGTTATACCTTCCTCATTTTGGGTGCTATGTTGATCTGATCCATACATATAGTTATCCTGTGTTATACTTCCTCATTTTGGGTGCTATATTGATTGATCCTACATATAGTCATCCTGTGTTATACCTTCCTCATTTTGGGTGCTATGTTGATCTGATCCATACATATAGTCATCCTGTGTTATACCTTCTTCATTTTGGGTGCTATGTTGATCTGATCCATACAGATCATTATAATGAGAGTACATGTCATCTATTGTTATGTTACCGGGCTCATTTTGTGTTTGTCGATATTGTGTTGTAATATTTTTCCAAAAAGATTTCGGATTGTATTTTGCCAACTCTGAAACCCGTTTTCCTTCAGCTTTAATATATAAACGTTTATATTTACGTTTAATATTAGTAAAAGTTCTTCTCTTGATGAGGAAATTATTCTTATTTTCAACGTTTCTATTCCTAACAAAAATATTTCTTGCTCGGTTAAAGTCTTTTCGGGCGTCATAACAGTCTTTATTGAACCATTTGTTCTTTTTCCTAATATTTGTCTCAGGAAATAACTGATCACTTATTGTAAATTGAAGTTGTTCATCCGGTATAGTTTCGATGATATCAAGATTGTAAATAGGAATAGCATATTGTTTTTTTACATCATCTATTATTTTATTAATAGTATTTACATAGTTTATGTCATTCAACAATGAATTATTGTGTTTCCAGAAACCTTTTCCATACATAAAAATATTAAATTCTAATTCTAATATAACAAGAGTGATCCGACTTGAGACTTGGTTTTACTGATATTTGCTGATAAGAATTCTAAAATTTGGCCTGCAGTTTTGGAGAACAGGTCACTATAGTTTCTTACTACATATATACATAAAAGGCAAATAAGCCCCGCCCCTAGCGGCCATGTTTTTTTGTTTTTTTGTTGTTGTTGTTGTTGTTGTTGTTGTTTTTGTTTTTTTGTGTTTATTTTGTTTTGTTGTTTTTTTCACAGATCAGCATAATTTTAGCAATCTTGGTAGAGTGTTACCCAAGAAACAACTGTACTTAGACATTTGAAATCTGGCCAGTAGTTTTGATGGAGATGATTTTTTAAGTTTTCATAACTTTATTCTTTCCGTTTGCCATGGCAACCAGAATTATACATGGATCGAGTTTATTTTAGCAACTTTTGAGGAGATTCACCCAAGGATTATTCCTGCCAAGTTTAATAAAATTCTGTCTAGCGGTTTCAGAGGAGATGTCGTTTAAAACAAATTGTTGACGACAGCGGAGGGTGATCAAAATAGCTCACCTTAGCACTTCGTTCTCAGGTAAGCTAGCAAATGTTAATCAATACATAGCCATACAGAAATAAACGAGAACAACGTTATGCAGTGTTCGGTACTATATTAAGTTGTTACAACTGTTACAACTACCACCACTTTTAGTAATAGTACTATATTCACACCATATTTGTTTTAATATCTATACAAACCGAAACCTATATTGTGCTTATGATTAATGATTATTTGTGCAATTTCCATGTTGTATATCACAGTATACCAGAGGATTAATTAAACGTGTTCTGTTCTGTTCTGTTCTGTTCTGTTAACCTATTGACAATTTTCAATGTTGTAAATTCGGTGACTTGATAAGGATTCAACTTCTGCCGAGTGTAGTACGTGTGACATTTTCTGACAAAAATATTCATTACAGTACTGGGGTAGAAGTTTTATAGATAGAAAAAATACTGAATATGCACTGACTTTTTGAATTTTACTTTTTAGTAACTGTAATTTTTGAGGGTTTTTTACAAAAAAAGTTATTTCTAAAACCAAAGAAAAATTCGTTTCCGACATTAAAATTTTTCAAAAAAATTGTAATATTTCTGTTTTAAAAATGAAAATGATGTATTCCCCCCTTAATCCCCCCTAACAGGTTAAAATAAAAAAACTATGTCAGTCTCTACATCACTTTTTTTTTTTTTTTTTTTTTTTTCTGTAAGATGTCTAGCGTTACAGTTCAAAACTTTTTTTTTTTAAAATAATTCGATGTTCAAATGTTTTCTGGTAAATAAAGGGCCGCGAGGTGAAAAAAAAAAAAATTATTGTCTAAAAATTTCCCTGTTACAGGGTTGAGGTGTTTTTTTGGGATTACGTTTTTCTCAAGTTTTGCTAAAACGATATGTGGTTAATTTGTTATTCTGGGGGGGCTATTTAATTTCACAAAATAGGGACCATTTTTGATAGCATTACAAAAATATTTTTGTTTCATTTATCAAACTTAAAGTTCGAAAGGGGAAAAAAAATTTTATGGGGTAGGTAAAATCTTGATTGCGTCATAGAAAATTAATGCGAGGGGGAAATGTTATGAGTACCAAACACTGTCCGAATAAAGGAATTAGTAAATCAATATCAATAGAAAATAAATATCATTAACATGATTATATGAAGAAATAACGTTGTTTTAAAAAATAAAAATTTTGAAAAATATTCCATTAGTTTTTTGGTCAACCGCGTAATTCATTTACTTTTAGACAAAGGGAAAAAAAGCACAAAATTAATGATATTTTCTCTTAAAAACTTTTTAGTCGAAATTACAGAGAAAGTCATGTTTTTATTTTAAAAAGTTTAAAACGGTTTTTTTTTAAATGTTTTAATATGGAAAAATTTACGAAATGTATCGGAATCGGGGAAATTGCGAAAATAGGGAAAAACCAAAAAAAGGAGTGCGCAAAAATTTTTTGCGCAGTAACTACTCATGAAACGTTTTTTTTTTTGCTAACAAGTATTAAAAAATTTGTGTTAACTATGAAATTTGACAAACTTTTAAAAATAGAAAAATTAAGTGGCCATCGTTTATGTATTTAAAAAAGGGTTGGCTATAAATGGTGAAAAAAACAGGGTCTTTTAGACGGGGGGCGTGGGTTTGCGTTACGCTTTTACGCACATGGTAAGCTTTTAAAATTTTAAACTTAAAATTATTATATACCCCCAAAAAATTATTAAACTAGAGACAGAGGGGTTGGGGCTATCCAATCTAATAAAAATCTAAGCCCAGCTATATATTTAAAATTCGTAAACTAAAAAAAAAAAACTAGTTGTTGTTTTAAAGGCTTTGCGTCGCATTTTCCCTCGAATTACGTTTTTTATTGTTTTGTTCTACATGAAATACGAAAGGATGACTGTTATCACTGTGTTTGGTATAAATAATGTTATTGAAATCTACAAATTTCGATGCGTTCGAGTGTATTCGAATAAATATACTGCTGATATCAGATGGGGATTAAAAAATTCTCTGTAAATGGGGTGAGTGTCAAAAACAGATGACAAATTTTTGTTAATGGGGGGGTAATACATGTAATTTTTCCTCAGTTTTAGGCGGTTTACAAAGTCAGTTAATGGGGGGTTTTTACAGTAATATTCCTCAGTTCATAGGGGGGTTTACAAAGTCCACTTAATGGGGATATATAATGAAATATTCCCAGTTTTAGGGGGGTTTTTCAAAGGCCCATTAAAGGGGGATATAAAAGTAATTTCCCAAAGTTTAGGGGCGGTTTTAAAAAGTAAATTAAGGGGAATATACATGTAATATTTCTTTACGGTTTTCAAGTCGGTTTTTATTTAAATGAAATTTTTCCCTTTTTTTATGGGGGGTAAAAAGTTTTTTGGGGTTATATCGTTTTTTTATTTAAAAGCTTTTAAAGATTAAAGGGGGAAAATTTTCTTTAAATTTCCCTCTTTTAAGGGGGTTTTAAAAGCCCACTTTTTTTTATTTATGAATTTTTTCCCTATTTTGGGGGGTTTCAAATTTCTTGGGGGGGGAAAATTGTAAAATTTCCCTTTTATGGGGGTTTTAAAAGTATTTTTTGGGGATATACTTAAAATTCCCTTATGGGGTTAAAAACCCATTTAAGGGGTAACTTAAATTTCCCTAGTTCAAAAGGGTTTAAAAGTCCTTTTTGGGGTATTACATGTATTTTCCTCAGTTTGGGGGGGTTTAAAAAGGGGCCATTTGGGGGGGTTTTAAAAGTATACCCATTTTTTATTTAAAGTTTAAGGGGTTAAAAGTAAATTTCCCTATTTTATGGGGTTTTAAAAGTATTTTGGGGGATATAATTTAAAAATTTCCCTTTGGGGGGGTTTTAAAAATCCATTAAGGGGTTTACAAAGAAATTTTTTTCCCATTTATACTTAAAAAACCCATTAATGGGGTTTAAAATGTATTTCCCTGGGGGTTTAAAAGTAAATTTGGGGGGTATACCAGTTTTCCTCAGTTTATGGGTTAAAATATTAATGGGGTTTAAAATTTAATATTTCCTGTATATTTTTACAAATCCATTAAAATTTACATAATTTTCCCTTTTTTACTTTCCCAAAATTAAAAAATTTAAAAAATTTTAAAAATAAACTTAAAATTTTTCCACTACTTTTCAAAAACAAAAAAAAAAACTTTTTCCCACAAATTTTAAAAACCCAATTCACATAAACCCAATAACTTTTCCCAAAATACTTCCATACCCATTTATAGCGGTTACAATCCACTAATGGGGAAATATACATGTAATTTTCCCTCGGTTTATAGGAGTTTTCAAAGTCCACTTTAATGGATAATATACATGTAATATTCCTCGTTTAGGGGGTTTTTCAAATCACTTAAGGGGATATTAATGTAAATATTCCTAGTTTATAGCGTTTACTAAGTCCACTTAATGGGGTTATATACAGTAATATTCCTCAGTTATAACGTTTTACAAGCCACTTAATGGGATATTAAAAGTAATTTCCCCAGTTTTAGACGTTTACAAAGTCCACTTAATGGGGATTTACATGTAATATTCCTAGTTATAACGTTTTCAAGTAACTTAATGGGATATCATAATGTAATATCCTATTTTATAGGCGGTTAACAAATCCATTAATGGGATATAACATTAATTTTCCTCAGTTTAAGGCGGTTTACAAAGTCCGTTTATGGGATTAACAGGTAATTCCTCAGTTTATAGCGGTTTACAAAACTCAGTTAATGGGTTTTATAACATGTAATTTCCCCCAGTTTATAGCGGTTTAAAAAGTCCACTTAATGGGATATAACATGAAATTTCCTCAGTTCATAAGGCGGTTTACAAATTCATTATTGGGGATTTATACTTTGTAATTTTCCTAGTTATAGGGTTTACAAACCCATTAATGGGATATATCATGAAATTTTCCTTATTCAAAGCGGTTTACAAAGTCCACTTAATGGGGATATGATACATGAATTTTCCATTCATAGGCGGTTACAAATCCAGTTAATGGGGATATTAATGAATTTTCCTCGTTTATAGGCGTTTCAAAGTCCAGTTAATGGGGTTATAAAATGTAATTTTCCTCGTTTATAGCGGTTTACAAAATCCATTTGGGATTACGATCAGTCAGATTTCATCAAGTCTCACATTTCATGTAGAATGATGCGCGTTCAGATAGATGACACAAATGATAAACTTGGTATAGCATCTGTCCATTTCATTCTGAAGAAACCTCTTAAGGGAACGAAGAATAAGTGATCGCTGGATGCATCATTTGCTCACCGACATCTACTATGAAAACAATGACGTGTTAAAATTAGCTATGAACCAAAATGGAAAGTTGATAACAGGAATCCCATATAAGCTCTGGAACATGCCCAAAAGGGACAGTATTGCTCAACGTACAATTAAGCAAAGTACGAAAGCCTCTTAGGATCACTGACAAGTAAAATATTTTGATGAAGGCGTTATAATGCGAAATAAGGCGTTATTACGCTATTAATCTCGTTATAAAAGCAGCGAAAAACCGTAAATACGCCAAAAAGGCATTTTTGATAAGAATATAAGGTGTTATTTGCGGAGGAAGGGCATAATAACGCGTTTAAAAGGCATAATAATGCGAACCAAAGGCGTTTTAATGCGAAACAGAGGCGTAAAAACGCGAATTTAAAACTCTAAATTACGCGAAGCAAAGTCGTTATAATGCAAAACAAAGGTGTAATAACGCGAAAAAAAGGTGTTTAAAAACGCGAATTTGAAACTTGTAATAACAGGAAACAAACGTAAAACAAAAGGCGAAGGGGTTTATAACGCCAAAAAAGGTGTATTAACGTGAAAAAAGGCATATAAACGCGAAACAAAGGCGTAATAACGCGAAACTGAAACTCGTAATAACGCGAAACAAATGCATTATAGCGAAAAACAAAGGCGTAATAACGCGAAACAAGGCGTAATAACGCAAAACTGAAACTCTTAATAACGCGAAACAAGGCGTAATAACGCGAAATTGAAACTCGAAATAACGCAAAACAAAAGGGGTTATTAACGCGAAACAAAAGGGGTTATCACGCGAAACAAAGGCGTAATAAAAGCGAAGATGAAACTCGAAATAATGCGAAACAAAGGCGTAATAACGCGAAACAAAGGCATAAAAACGCGAAGTTGAAACTCGTAAAATTTTGCGAAACAAAGGCCCTTTTAACGCGAAACAAAGCATGATAAAGCGAAATAGAAACTTGTTATAACGCGAAGCAAAAGGCGTAATAATGAGAAACAAAGGCCTGATAACGTAAATACGGCATAATTACGAGAAATTGAAAATTGTACATATTAAGCGGATTCTCTTTACGCAAGGTTTAACGCCCTTGTATTGCGCTTATACGAGGAATGTTCCGGGAAAAACCGGTATATTGCAATTCGCTTCTAGACAAATACATGTATTGTCGCGGAAACTTTGCATTGGCCGAATCCTATACCCAATAAGAAACCCGGTTTTAAAAAAAAACATTGTGTAGAAGCAAAAAAATTTTTAAATGGCCTATTATTTAGGCTTTTAAAAATCTTTTTGTTCTTAGATAAGCATGTAACTGACTTCTTACTTTTTAAACAAAGCAGCTCTTTCATAGATGATTGGTAGGGAAAAAAACACTCCTCTCCCTTTTTTATGTTGTGAAGTCTTTTTTCTGCAAGTGTAGGTCATATTTTCAAGGTAAACGATATTTTTGTAAACGCCACTTCGGAGAAATCGGTTGAATATAGGATAGGGTATCCCTTAAACAGGTGCTTGCGGTACCACATGACACGTTCCGCAACATGGAGTCTTCACCATTTGATAGCGAATTCGAAAGTTTAGCCTTCGAAGTGAGGTATGCGCGAAGAGCGATTGTGATCATCAACTGAAAGAAAAGAAAAGAAAATCGAATTTTACCAGTAGTTTCAATATCGCTCTTAAAAGGGTTTTGCCTGTTATGGGGTTTTTAGAAACGCGAATTGTTTCATTTTGGGGACAATGCTCTGTAGATGTGTATTGATAGACGTAATACAATGTACACACATATAGTTAAAAATCAAAACTTAGTCAAAGGTCATCTTTGAACGAGCTTCTGTAAGCTGAAAATATACAAACGTTATTACATCATGTACGATTTCGTTAATTAACTTGCCATTTAACATGTTTATTTCACAAAAAATGTCGTATATGGTGACTTCCTACACTACCAGCATTTTATACATGTATCGTACTGCATATTGCTATATAATTATTACAGTATAAAAACATTTCGGAAGCAGAATGGCAAATCACAGCCATAGTTATAACGAGTTTCAACTTTGCGTTGTTACGCCTTTGTTTCGCGTTATAACGCTATTGTTTTGCATTATTTCGAGTTTAAATTTCGCGTTATTACGCCTTTGTTTCGCGTTATATAGCTTTTGTTTTGCGTTATAATGCCTTTGTGTCCGTAATTGTGTGTTTAAAAATTTGCGTTACTACCTTTTTTTTGCGTTTTAATGCCTTTTTTTTGCGTTTTAACGCCTTTGTTTTGCATTATAATGCCTTTGATTACCGTAATTACGAGTTTCAAATTCGCCATATTACGCCCTTTTTCGCGTTATAACGCCATTTTATGCGTTATAACGCCTTTGTTTCCCGTTATTACGAGTTTCAGATTCGCGTTATTACGCTTTTTTTTGCGTTTACTACACCTTTATTCTGCATTATAAACGCCTCTGTTTTTGCATTAAAACGCCTTTTGGTTCGCATTTTAATGCCCTTTTTAAACGTGTAATTATGCCTTGCTCCGCATATACGCCTTAATTTTCGTTATAATGCTTTTTGGTAATTATGCCTTTCTCTGCGTTAGTAAGACACCTTTATTTCGCATTTTAACCCCCTTCATCAATATACTTTTTTTGTCAGTGATCCTAATAGGTTTTTGTAGCAAAGAAGGTGTTTATGCATTTTTTTTCTCTCAGAAATTGTAGGCCAATCAAGCACTCGATAATTGGGTCGCTTTGCGGCACCTGAACACCCAGCTAGAAAGAGCGATGTTAATTATACACCACGAATCTACACCATAGATTATATCTATTTAAAAAACACGTACCAACTGGATTATGTGTTATAGGTTATATTTTTAGCATAATAAATCGTGCCAGCTGTTTTTGTGGAATTGGGTTGACCATGTTTGGATCCCCCATCAAAATATTAATGTGATACATTTAATTTAAAATTCAATACCCAAATTATTCAGTTAAGAGGATTGTTATCCTTTTTAATGATAATGATTATAAGGGTCCCCGTAAAGGAGACATATTTAAGAACTGTAAAAATATTTTGTTATACATTTGTAATTGATATCATTTCATTGCTTCAAAGTGTGTGCAGACGATTTTTATTGTTGTTGTTATTGTTTTTTGTTGTTGTTGTTGTTGTTTTTGTTCATTTGTTTGTTTTTGTGAACAAAACAAATGGGAAAAACATATCCAAAATCATATAAAGCAACCAAAGATTGCTGACTAAAAAAAAAAAATCTTAAAACATCAAACAATGAAAACTTCAAGTTTTGGGAACCACTTTTCAGAGCTTATGAATGTATGAATGTTTTGAGTTATTTTCTCCATTTAAGAGTATCAATTCTAAAATCATATAAATGTTGAAAACTTAATTATGTTTTGTGTTGATTTCTTGTTTAAAAAATTGCTGTAAAGTCGATGTAAAATTACAGTATGAAGACAGCGTATCATTCAGTTTACAGAGCTTGCATTTAGATTAGCTGGTTAATTCTATTACGTTTATTTAAATAACTATTTTAGAATAAACGTGTACATCGTAGAGGAAGTATCGAAAAATGTTTCCCAGCGAGCAAAAAAAATAGTAATTCCCAAATTTAAGATAGACACTCTCGTTTTAGATTTCCATGTACATGTATGTAAATTTGATGGCATACCAGGAAATTTCCATTTTGTAAAGAGCTAATGATATCAATGTTTTGTTTAGGAACTTGCCTTCTTCTTTAAAATTTGTTTGAAGATAGGGGGGAAAAATGTGGAAATCACTATCCTCGTGCAAGATATCTGAACTAAGAAAGGCCAAGTAGTTGCATTTTTCTTTAAAAGAAAAACAACATATATTTTACTCTACAAATGGTTATTTTTTCTCTTGAATGAAAATGAAGAAAGACTAAGATATTGTGTGTGTGTGTACAACGACAGATTTTATAGCTTTACATTTATCTGAATTTCATCAGATTGGGTGAATACCCTCGCACTTGAAGCTAACATTCATTGTTTCTTTTTTAATTTAAATTTCACACAATATGTTAATGTCATTTGTTCCGTTTTTTATGCCCCCACCCTATACGTGCACTTGTTTAATATTAAATATTACAGACAAATATGCTTGAAATGACGAGCTCCTGTTTAGGCGTGAGATATATTTACAAAATCTTTGTACGATTTATTCCCCATAGAAGTTGTCAGATGCATGATGGATAACAAACGATAACTCTGCAACGATGTGAATGACTTTTAAAACCCGGGGCATGGGAAAGTCGCTTTTCATGAAGTGCAGCAGTTCATGCATGTCTGGCATGTGATATCGTATAGGTATATATGGCATATAAAGGTATGTCGTTCACTCAAATATTTTGGGGCCCTCGCAGTAAAATAATATATTTGCTACAATAGTAATAAATGTGAAAAATCATTAAAATATTTCCCAAATTACAAGCCACTTGACTTCTTTACTATTTCGTTTATGCTAACACAGTTTAAAAAATGATGACACTGCTCGACCCTTTTTTTATCAGTTTATCTGGTCAGGTCGATGTGGACTAAAAGTCGAGTTGGTCGATTAATGATCGTGCTAGTTTCGAGATGATCGAATAGAGATAGGAGAGATTGTCGAGTTGAGTCGTGGGGAAGTCGTATACGGTCGAGTAGAAATCGTATAAAAAACTCGATCGAAATTGATCGGGGATTTGGGCGATAGGGTTTGAAAAAAAAATACAAAAGAAATAAGTTGATATAAATCTACTTTACAATTACTTTAAATATAAATTCAACGTATACGACCGCCCAAATCTGTTTTTGAAGCCCGTATATTGGTTCCCCCTAATAGGTCAACAGGGGTCGGGGAACCATCCCAAGTTATCTTACAACAAAAAAGAAGAATGGATTCAGGATCAAGATTTTTTAATATATTATTCTTTCATCTAACACATCAACAACTCATGTAAAAATTCAATATAATTTTTATATCTAATTTTGAATCTTCATGAAATTCAATAATAAAAGACACGTTTAATAAAGTTAACCAAGTATATCAATGTTACCGCCAGAATAACAAGTCACTTCCCTTTTTATTATAATTAATGTTTCGTTGTTGTTGGTTTCTTCTCACAACTAACTTGGCTCATGTGGAAAGACATCGTCTAATGAACTATCATATGTATTTTTCTATTCTCATTCAAAAGAAACATTCGGTTTTCTGATGGATGATCCACCTGGTGTCCACTGCTACAAATAGAAAGCATTGGGGTCACAGTCACAGCCCGAGGCCGTGTAGTGGGATCAGAGGTGAGTGAACTTACGCACTCAGGTTTCCCTGATTAGAATGCCCAACTTCTTGAAGGTTATCCATCAATCATTGAATTGAGCATGGTCAGTCACGTGATTGTGGGAAGTTTATTAGTAAATGCAACCCTTATAGGCTAGATGCAAAAGAGCATATAATTCCAAGTAAATGAATGCTTGTATCTACATTGAAGTTTGTTTAAGCATTTGAAGGATCATTATTATGATTTTAGGATGAATGGAACACCTTAAGAAATGAATTAATTTGGCTGCAAAAAAATCCCCCAAAATATCATACCCCAATAAATAATGCACAGCAATTATCTTGTTGTTTCCTATATACATTTAAAACAGGTACATCGCAATAGGTATATTTTTGTATTAAAAGATTAAGCATGGAAGAAAGGGGTGACACCATGTCAAAAAGCAGTCATATTAAAAGTACATACATGTAAAAAACGAACGCATTAAGACGAAAAAAAAAACAACACGAAAAACAAAGTCGGGGTAACCAGTGAAAATAGGGTTTTATATTCCGGTAGTCCAAATACTGCTCGCCGAGGTTACACTTTGGATGTACAGAATACACAAGTCTCTGTGTTGTTTAAGTATTATAAAATCAACACAGATATCAATAAAATGTAAAAACGTATTCTGTATTATTTGAATACGATATAGACATTTAAATCCCGTAGAGATTGTCCTGACAGACTTCTGAACATGACGGAGATTAAACTGAATCCTCTCTTTTTAATAATCAATTATCAAAAAATGTTATAGAAAATTACAGAAAAAAACAAATATGTAAATCGCGCCTCAGTAGATGGAGTTACATGAAAGCCATTAAATGAAAAGCAGATTAACGAAATTATCTTGCGCCAGATGCCCAAAAAAATATAATCAATGAAGCCTTTAAAGGTGTCAGACATTGAAATTAGCCATGAAACGTGCCAGATAACCAAGTTATGAAAGATCTAAATACTACATATTCCAGAAATACAAAATTAGAAAATAAAAAATAAAACCCTAAAAAACATAATTTGTATGAAGAAAATATTATTAAAATTTTGAAATACGTAAGATTTTAACATGTAAATGATACAGTTCTGCATAACAAACATTTTGGTTAACATTTCAATAACATCTTTGAATGATATATATGACAATTAACGTAACAGAGAGACTGGGGGCGGGGATATAGAGTTGTAGCGACACATTTTCGGCTAAAAAAATTTCCGCAAGAAACAGTCGGTTTAAATTCACTTCGTTGGTTGAAAAAACATGTTCGTGTAAAACTGATACTAATCCTTGTCAGGGGTTTCTAGGTTAGACCAGTACTTTGCGACTGGGAAGTCCATGAAAAATCCTTCTCCCAACGGACTTCGAATCTAAACCTTCAGACTGACAGGCAGGTAAGTGGACTACTGGACATCGACCTCCTGATTCCATTCGGTTTGGGGTAAGCGGGGGGACAACTCGGTGCATCATGGTCATTTTAACAATTTTTGTCCCACATTTTGTATTGAAATACAGTTTAATGCATTAAAGAATTGGTTTACAAATCTGAACAGCTTAACATTCTCTTTAAACAATACATGAATATTAAAAGCATTACCATGACAGTTTAGAGAAAAAAACGCCTGTATCGAGTTAACCTACGCAGTGTTAAATCCTACCACCTCTTTACGTCATGTGACATTCGCTGTATAAATCCTACCACCTCTTTACGTCATGTGACATTCGCTTTATAAATCCTACCACCTCTTTACGTTATGTGACATTCGCTTTATAAATCCTACCACCTCTTTACGTCATGTGACATTCGCTGTATAAATCCTACCACCTCTTTACGTCATGTGACATGCTTTATAAATCCTCCCACCTCTTTACGTTATGTGACATTCGCTTTATAATATCTACCACCTCTTTACGTCATGGTGGACATTCGTTTTTAAAAATCCTACCACCTCTTTACGTTATGGGGACATTCGTTTTCCTCCCGTTTCGTTCCTATATCGACTATTTCGTTCCCGAAGATCCCATGTAGACACGAAAAGACAACCTTGCAAAATACGATGTTAAAAGAAGAATGTAAACGCGAATACACAGCCAGGCAAATAATTATATCATTTAGGACTGACGACGGGGACAAAAGTTAAACTGAGACGAAATCACTGAAGGCAGCACCATGTTAAAATGATTGTAAATGATTAAAAATTTAAAAGGGTTAAATACAATCTTTTTGTAGTAAACGAGTAAGCATCGAAAAGAAAGTGGGTAATTAGCTGGATGCCGCTATATGACTGAAATACTCTCGAAGCGACGGTTAAATCAAATAGTCAATTTTAAGTCAAGCCTTTCTTAAAACCTTGCTCGTCTTAGGAAAGTAGGGCTATTATGATGAGAAACTAGGACTCAGTTGTAAGCTATAAATATTTTAAAATTTTAACCAGTTTAAGCCATGTTTTACCATAACACGCCCCATCAAATTGAAAAGATTGTTTTTTGGTATGAACTTGTTTACGGTGTACCTTTGTTTTCTTGAGTGCTGACGAAAAGTGAAAATATAAACTGACATGACCAAAAACCGTGATCAGGTGGCCATTGTTTACATTTGACCCTCATGACGGGTTTTACATCCGGGTGGTTACAGTCATTGTCATTTCTTTAATATATTAACGCCTGTTTTATATTTTAACACACAAAAAGAGTTAAGTATGTGCTGAAAGTAAAAGTTAAAAAAAAAAACACAAGAAAAAACAGTATTTCAATTAATTTAAGCGCAAGACTAAAATTTATTTCATAATAAAACGCTTTTTAGAAGTGTAATTCGTAACACGCAGAACACGCTCAATTTGACTATTATATCGTTGTAGGTAACGTCGGAAATGCGGTATATCAAAATATAGCCGTTAAAAGTCATTTATTGAGAAAAACGTCTAAAGTAATTTCGTAAATGTACGTGCAAAACTTTATTCAGTATGGCGGTTTCACTGATGGAGGTACCCCGAGAAAAACAGCATAATTTATGATTTATTTTTTATTACATTTCAACACATGTGAAAATGTAAATGTTCCTGATAGTATTGATAGTTTATCTTTCTGTGTAGTCAAGTTCATGGGTAGTTCAACTGATTACAATAATATTTTGGTAATGAATAAAAAAAAATGTATTTGATTTCCATTTTCCCTGGTAAGACAGAAATCGCAGCTCTTATAGAAAAAAAAATCTTTATTTAATAATCCTATATTTTATATTTTCCCACATACACGTGGTCAAAGTTGTGATATTTTTAAATGTTGATAAACTATAAATGAAAGTTCATTAAACGATGATGAAAAGCTACATAAATGAAAAAATCGCAAAAATATTAGCAAAACAGCTAAACTTTTCCCGGGTAAGACAGAAACTGCCGCAAGTCGTTTTCAACAGAGACAAAGTCCTGAGCGTTGCTTTTAATGTTCTGGGCATTTATTTACTCGGGAAAGTTATGGCGCATTATTTATTCAGAATGTTCCCTTGTATTTTAATATGTATAATGTCTGTATATTATTTGCAAAATCATACATTAACCCCTTGACGTTACTTGTTCTGTATAGGGGCTAATAAAATCGTATACATGTATTCCGATTTGTTATAGCAATATGCCAACCCCTAATTGCGGAATTTTGTCCCATTTGTAAATAATGTCAATACTATTCTGTCAAACTTTGCTAAATTGCTTAATCTTCCTTCGAAAATAACCACTATATGTTTAACCCGCTGTTGAGACTGCTATTATTTCATTCCGAAAAGAATAGATAAGGTGAAACTAAAACCCTGCTGATTAAGAGACCACCTGTCAAAAACCCTCACTTCTTCATTTCTAATTCGTGGTCTTTAATGACAGGTTTGACTGTAAATGAATTTTATAATATATAAATATATGACTTATACATAATATTCAAGTTGTTGTTGTCGCTGTTATTGCTATTATATTATGAAGACCACTCAGTTACCATCCACACGCAACTCTAATATTGATGACCGGTGGGGTTGGTGCAAATGCTGTGAAAGGATGAAACTAACATTGTTTCTTTAGGCTCGATGTTCTTTAGGCTAGATATGAACTGCAATATGCAGAAATTTTATTTTTCGAACGTAACGTCTAAAACAAGTCATTTTGACGTTACGCTTATTAGACAAAACATCGTGCGTAACGTCAAAAAAATATAATTTAAAGTCAAATTTTTTCTGCACTACGCTTTCCTAATTTTCACGAATTAAAGGAATGGCGTGCACATATTTTATTTTTTTCAAATACGGAAAACTCATTTTAAACTGCTTTTGAAATAACATGACATAATTTGGTACAGAACACACACACACACAATATATATATATATTTGTTTGTTACAAAAGTAATGCTGTTTGTAGAAATAATATTACAGATAAGAATTGGTCATTAAAAAAAAGTGACAATATGGTATCTGACAAATGGTATCTGACAATATGAAAAGAATGTGGTAAAGTGGAAATGTTTTATCATTGTAACAAAATTAGTAGCAGTAAACTTATCATCACTATTAACGACAGCAGCAGCAGCAGCATCATAATAACCACAATACAAGGGATACTGTTACGCTCCCGCTCAGCGCTCCTTAATTCACTCTCTCCCTCTCTATCTATCTATCTTGGACGGGAAGTAACGAAGCACAACTCCAATTTCGGTGTAATGACTGTTTTATTTTGTGTTGATCTAAGTTTTAATGGTAGCGTCAGATGATCAACATATTAAGTTATATCCGAATTCTAAATATAGAACTTCTTTACTGTAGTGTTACACGCGTGAAGTTTAAATATTTATACTTTTAACTTCTCGGCTTCTCATTAAACATATATAGTAATATAGATTGGTCGACTTAAATGTTAAATGGTAGTTAGAAAATATCTTGTTGTTTTTTTAACTATAGGTTTGGCTGCCAGAGGATAAGTCAGATTAAAAATTTTGTGATATTAAAATGCCACATTAAATCTTACAGTTGCATGATGCAAAGTGTGTGTCCGGATAATTTCCACGGAAGACTGATCCGAGTCGGGACGCCAACCCTTTATATACCCGCTGGGTGGTGTGACCGAATATGGACGAAACGTCCAAAATATTTGGACGGGTAACCAAAATATAGGACGGTGACCGAAATATTGGACGGGCGTCCAAAAAATTAGGACGTCAAAATCTCAAAACCCTCCACAAATACTCAAATAGAGTTCTAAAAAAAAAACAATGGCGGAATACAATTAACATTAAGATATGACTATTAGACATAAATTAAAGTCCTATGTACCCTATAATATTTCTTGAACTTTAATGCCCGGTTTAAACATCTTTAAATCTTCCTAAAATTTACACTAGAAACTGGTTACTAAGCAAATAATCCCCCAATGCATCATTTAAAGTTACACAACATGGCTGCTGAAACTGAGGGAGCAAGGTTAAACAATAACATAACCCTAAAATTTTTCACTCAGTTTGACGACCCAATTAAACTAGATTTGGACAAAAATAGAAGATGAATTTTTAAATTTAACAACAATACAAGGATGGATTATTACATTCGCAAAGATAATAAGTGAAACAATGAGAGGAAAATACACGCACATGGTCAGCCGAGATTACATAGCAGATTCCTTGTGTTAACACAAATGGAAGTTACCGCGAACATGTTTTATAGAACACAAATGATACATCTCTGGAAAACTTTGGGGTTCTGGAGTCAAAAGTGAATATTGCTTCTACTATGTGACTCCTTCCGGTATTTGGCCCCTCTTAAGCCAGTCTTCAGATCCTCACCTTCAGTGCTTGGCGGTTTTTGTTGATACTTTTTTGTCCACATTCTGTTCAGGACACAAAAAAAGAGGTTGATATTTAAACATCTTATTAGTGCATCAAACTGGGCTATACAACACTTTTTAATAATTTATTTCAAAGGAAAAAGGGCATTTTTTTCATCTTTTTCAAATTTAACGAGGGTAGTAATTGGTATAGATTATTGGTTTAGCAGCTTTAATTTGCTTTAAATTTTATAATTACAAAGCTTGGGGGTTGAAAAGCTCAGACAGTCTTTAAACAATGACAAGGGTTTTATTTAAAAATACATTTTTGCTGACGTGTATTTCTTTAAAATTGACAATTTTTAGTTTTGGGTTTTAAAAAAAAAAAAAAACTTACTGTATCGAACGTTATTCAGCATAAGTTTCCTTTCTTTCCGTGAAGAATATTTTTAGCATTTGCTTGAGATGTTTTTTTTCGGCGGCTTTTCAATGCATTTTTTGAAGTTTTGTCCACACGTGCAGGGTAAAAGGAAAAGTAAACATCAATTGTGAATTAAAAAACAGGGGCCCCGGCTTTAATCCAATTGACCTATAAAAGGGCGTCCCGGGCTTCGCATAACGCCGTGGTAAAATTGATTTAAAAAAAATCGAAATTTTAAAAACGCCAAAAACGCTATAAAAAACATCCCCTTACAGGGAAAGGCATATTTTGCCTCGAAATTAGAAAAGAGAAATTTATTTAAAGGTTTCCCTAAGTATTAAAAAAAATCATATTTAAGCACAAAAGGCAAAATTTAACATTAAGGTATTATTTTACGGTACGTACTTTCTTGTCAGCTCTTTTCCCGCCTTTTTCAGTGTTTTTAATAGTAATTAAAAATACATTAAATTGCCAACCTGTTAAACTCAATGGTTAACATAGCTGGTCGGATAGGGCAATGTTTTAAATCGCATAAAAGGCTTAGATATTAATTATTATTTTGCCATGATTCATGAAGAAAGTAAAGTAGTAGGTATGCAAAATTTTTGTAAGCATGACAGTGTTAAGATAAAACTATTATTTATTTTACTACAAAAACAATTTAAATATTTTATCAATTACTTAAAAAAAAATGTTTTATAAATTTTATATAACCCTGAAAAATCTTTATTGTTCAATGCATCCCCATATGAGTCCAAATTTTGTGTTAAAATTTTCGGTTTTTGTAATTATTGACTAATTAAATGTCATGAAAAGAAAAAAAAAAAAATGGCTCCAAATTTTTAAATTTTTGGGTCACCCTTTGGGTTTCAACAAATCATAGCGTTAAGGCCTGGAGTTGTGTGTGTCTAAATTTTTAAAGCATGACCCTTGTGGGGTTTCTCATGATTTGGGTTTCAATTTTTTTTTTTTATTTTTTTTTCGTCTCCAGTTTTTTATTTTTCTTTTTTATTTTCTCTTTTTTAAATTTTTCTTTTCCCCCAAATCTTTCTCCTTTTCTTATCTCAGTCACTTACTCATCCGCGATTCCTTCCCTTTTCAAAGTAACTAGCGACTTTTTTGTCCTTGTCTTTTTATTAACGTTTTTTTTCGACACACAAATAAAGGTAGAAAATAGTGGAAAAAAAAAATAAAGGTTTAATAGTAAAGAAATGCAAGACTATAAAGGGGAAGGACTTTGAAAAGGGATAGTTAAAGAGTGGTTCAGTAATTTTGTTTTTTTGAAGAGAGAGATAGCGGAGATGGGAAAGAGGAGACCTAGGAAAGGGTATTTAAAGATGGAATAGTAAAAAAGAAAAATTTAAAGGAAAAATCGTGTGAGAGCCCACGACCGGACCATGCTGTTTTGAGACCTAACCTCAAGGGTAAAGGCCGATCGAGTTGCCCCCGGCAAACGTTAGGGTATGTTGCTTTGTGCAGAAACTTACTTGGGTTGACTGCCGTTCCATAACCCCAACTTTTATACCCTTTGTTATTTTCGAAAAGGGGTTTTAAATTGGTTCTATTTTTGATTTATTTGTCTTTTTGAAAATGGGCTGTATTTCTTTGAAATTAATATTTACTGAAATAGTTAAAACTAAGTTATTTTACCTTTTCCCGAAAATAACAAATACAATAACTAAATCGTGTTTTCAAAACAGAGCTTTTTTAGATTTTCTTTTTTTTTAAAAAAAGGGAGTCGTTTTATTTCTAGACAAAGGCGTGTTATAGGTGTTTTTAAAACGGTTTACAATAAGGCTCAAATTGGCCCGTGGTAACGATTGTCTAAACTCTTCCGTTCAGCACGTGGGTCGAGCTCGGAGGGGAAAAAAATTTTGTGAGATTTTTAAAACCCGACTATTATTTTTTGACTTTTAAAAATTAATACCATAATCATTTCTGCATTTGAATTTTTGGGTTCTATTTTTTTCGTTTTTAAAAGGACCTAAGTTAATTATTTAGCTATTATTCAAAAATTCAATCTCATTCAAGTTGTTTTTTTTTAACTAAATGATTCAGTATTTAAGCAAAAGCTAGAAAGGTTCAATTTTTAATCCCGGGGGGTATACCATGTTTTAATCGCAATGTTTGGACATGTAAAAAAATTTTGGGTACCCCAAATTTTTTGGATAATAAGTTATACAATGCAGTATAAAAAAAGTTAAAGATGATGCGACAGTTTCATTTTCTTTTTTTTCCAAAAGTTTAGATTTCATGACACCCTTATTTTGAAACAAAAGTACAAACAAACAGTATTTGTTTTAAACTTTTTCTTTTGTGTAAAAACATTGATTTTTTTGATTTTTTCAATGAATACTTTTTTGGTTTTTAGCCATTACGAGGTGTGTTTTTCCCAAGCATTAGTTAAAAAACTGCGCGTTTTTTTTATTTCATTATGATTTTCAGTGTTTGGATGTATTATCACCTTTTTTTAAAAAGCTCCTACGGCGTTCCCGGGGGTTTTCCCCGGGGAAGCATGCCCCAAAAACCCCCCTAGCCAGGGGCGTATCCCCATTTGGGTCCAGGGACGCCATTGTTATTCATGTACATGGGGACGAGGTAAACAACTCCCAAAGGGGCCCTGAATTAGTCAAATTTGGGTAAGAATGTGTTACAAAATAAAATCAACAGTGTTTATAAAAAAAAAACAAACAAGATTGGTATCGTATATGAACTGTGTACGATATTTTTACACAACAAGTTTTATTTTTTTATTTTTTTAAATTTGGGTGCAATCAAAAAAATTTTTCGAATGATGTCGCGAAAACCCATGACAAAAAAACAAAAAACTGCCTTTTGTAACATAATCAAAAATAAAAAATTAAAATCAAATGGTTTTTAAAGGGCAGGGGTTTAAAAGGTCATTTTTTTTTATATTAAAAAGGATTCCCCCGGGTTTAAAATGACCAAACTTGAAGAAAATTTAAACTCAAAGAGCATGGTGGCATGGGAAAGCAGTCAAAAACAAAAAGGGTAATATTGATTTTTTTTTTAAAAATTGTTTTTAATTTAAATTTTTTTTGTTTCAATTAAAAAAAGATATTAAATAAAAAAAATATTAGAAATATTTTGCACATTTTTTCCCCACTTATTAATATAAAAAAGTTTTTATTTTCTTTTTGAACTAACTCCAAGGAGGTTAATCCTTTGTGAAAAATAATTTTGAAACGGCCCCTATAGGACCGAATGGTAGTTTAGATTTTAGCGTGTTAGGCCACCCCCCAAAAATTTTTTAATGTTATACCCCCCCTAGAGGGGCCCTCGAAAAAAAAAAAGAAAAAAAAAAAATGAAAAAAAAAAGAAAAAAAAAAAAAAAATGAAAAAAATGAAAAAAAAAGAAAAAAACAAAAAAAACAAAAAATCCATAATGTAAAAATTTAAAAAAAACATGTGAAACTTTTAAAAAAAAAAAAAAATGAAAAAAATAAAAAAAAATTTTGCTTGGTTTTTTCCCGAATCCCTTTTTATATTTATAAAAAAATCCCCACTCTGAATATGGAGGAGGGGGTTTTTTAACGTTTATAAAAATTCAATATTATAAATTTTTTTAAAAATTTTTTGAAAGCACTTTCCTTGATTTCTACTAACAATGCTTAAGCATTTCTAAAGCAATGTTAAAAAAAAGCTAAAAAATTTTAAGTAATACTAAAACAATTCTAAAGCAAATAAACTTATGGATCGATTAAACTGGTTATCTGTAAATTTTTGTATAAAAACTACCCGTAATGTCTCCCTTTTAAATTTTTATTTTTTAAATAAAGGGGGTTTTTATTTAAAATTCTTCATTTTCAAAAATTTTTAGTCCCAAAGGTAGTATAACCTTTTCAAAATTTTCCTTTCTTTTTTGCTATTCTTACTCTATCTCAACTTTGAATTTAGGTTTTTTAATTTTTTTTCTTTTTCTGGATATAAATTTTTTACATGTTGTATTTTTGATTTACTTGCTTCA
>CM037791.1:28352338-28402338 GCA_021229015.1 Solen grandis | reverse complement strand
TGTCATGTCAAAAATACTGGCAATATAAGGTGCCACTTCGTCGATGTTTGTATTGTAAAATATCCCCTTTGAACTGATTTTGACTCTTTCATCTTTCAGGGAGTTGTTTGATCAGTCATATATATGCAACCTCTTTATCTATAAAATATCTTTAAATTCTCCTCGTATGGGAGATATTTCCAGAAATGGAAGCAAACATCAGCTATGCGTCAACACTTCAACGCAACTTCTTTAATGGCATTTCTACAAGCATGTATGGCATACTTCGAGTTCTTAAGTGCAGATATGAATGGTTTAATTCTAGAGAAAATTGTTAAAAAGTCAAACATACACATTTTACATACGTTCTGAATTTTATCTTAACGTGTTTAATTTACTTGGGTGACGTAATCCTTTGCTATTATAGTACATTCTAATGAATACTGTAAAATATCACATTAGAATATTAATTCAATTCTATCAGTAACAATAAGACCCTACAATATCACATAAGACTTATACAGAGTTCAAGTACCTCTCTCTCTTGGGTATAGTCTATTGTTTCAATAAAGGAATATACAAATGCTTTCAGATCCTCATAATCAGTTAGTAATGTCATTTATTTAGATAAAGGGAAAAACTAAGTATGAAAATGCCCAGACTTTCTAACATTTCATAGAAAAACACAAATCGTTCTTTAGGACTCGAGATGTATATTATTTAGAATGTTTGACAGTTTTCTTGCCTTTCTAACTTGTATTTTTCAGAATTAAAAGACTGTCAAGAACACCATTTTATCGCATGTTTATACTGAAAGGTAAAACAAAACGCAAACAAACGGAAGATAAAAATACAATACCTCATTTATTTACAATCAGTTTATTTATTCTTATTTATTTATTTTTTATTTTATTTCTTATTTACTTTTTTCTTTTGAAAAACACATACGAACAGTCTTACTTAATTCAAATGGTATTCACATTTTTAGTATTTCAGCATTTCTTATACATGTATTTCTAATTCTGTGAAGTCGTTTATTTTCATGGGGCACTAATATTTTGCTGATTTCGTTGATCGTGTTATCCACGAATATCAATCCGAACATAAGTATTTCATATGGATCTCATGTTTTCTTGAACATGGACTCACGAATAAAAATATCCACAAAATTCGTTTAAGTACATAATAACAAATTCAAATGTCAATCACTACCGCATATACCGCGGGATTTTCAAATGCTTCATTCAAATGAATATCAATAAGTGACTTGCCGACTAATGGAACCACGCGTAGTTCATATTTTAAATACCCTCCATTGAAGTTAAAATAGAAAAAAGTTGAATTTCAATATTCAAACAACTATATGTAACGCGCCGTTCCAATGGTCAAACTTTTTTTGGCTATTTTTGTCATGAAATATAAAATCATATATTGCCATGGCTATGATTCATGTTTTGTTCCCTATGTAATTTTCGTGGATTTCTTGAAGAGTTTTATTCAGGAATATTTACCCCAAAGAAAACCTTTCATTTTATAGATCAAATATTTTCTGTAAATCCACGAATAATTGTGCCCACGAAATTCCTTTAAGTTCATGAGCAACGGAAATATCAACGAAACTTAATTACTTTAAGGTATATATACCTCATTAAAAATGAATACTGGAAGAAACAACTTTTATAGGCGATATATTCTCTGCAATACAATTTAAATGTAAACTTGGCATGTCAGAATTCCATCTCCGAATGTACTTGTCAGTTCCTTTTTTCCACAAGATAGGTTTTACTTACAGAGGAGAAACTGCTTTGTTAAAATGCTTTATCCCTTGAGGCTGTCATGGTTCTAGTTTGTCGGTTTATAGTAGAACAAAGGCAAAGTCTTATATGTGGCATACGGAGGTATCTTGTAAAACGTCAGCCCTTGTCAATTGAACAGATTCGCTAGAGACTAACGTAGTAAAGTTTGGCACGTTTGAAGTTTAACAACTCAATAATAGGAAAACCCATTATCCAATTTGAAAGCTAGGCTTTGAAGTTAATAGCGCGTTTGGTGCTATAAGTGGGTCAACAACTGAGAGGATTTGACTTCAAAGTGATGACGTCATCGATTAATACATTTTTGTTAAGGTGATGCAAATTTCGATGAATTTGCCGATTTTTTTTTTACTAGCGGACATGTTAAGGTATTGACATTTTTTTTTTATAATATTACTGAATTTCCATTTTGAAACACTGTATATTATTCCTTCTTTGCGACATAACGTTAAATGTCATTTTGGCGAACTTTTAAAGACATGACGACATATCCTGCTGTAAAACGTATATTTTATACATAACTTCGTTGTATTTATTTATTTATTTTTTTAATTTTTTTTTGAGGGGGGGGGGGTGGCTGCAAGAAAATCAAATTTATAGTGCTTTCTTTTATTTTCAAATATTTGCTTTAACCAATAATAATGTTCAACTCGACACAAGTAGTTCTATTAGAAAAAAATGATTGGTCTCATCGAATTAATAAAATCAAAGAAACTTCACTCTTCTTAAATATTTAATTTGGCTCAGATGAACTGCTTGTGTATTGTATGCATCACTTGTGATCAGGCTGGCACAGTCGATTTGACGCCACCAACATCCGAAGACACCCAGAAAAAGACGAAGTAACCCGAATGCTGGCACTGCAACATATCCATTATGGCGACCCATGGAGATGTACGGTGGCAAAAAGGGGACATTGAAAATATTTTATTTTGTCCAATGCAGACATATGTGCTGTGCTACCATGGGACAGACTTGCAAGTTATCATGTTCAAAAAGAAGTTCTAAACTGAGTTGTGTCAATCGTTATCTGTGAAGCATTTCGTATTTAGAAGTCAAAATAAGCGTAGATGAAAACTCGGTATTAAAGCGACCCTCCACCGCAATCGGCGAAGTAAACATCATTCTAATAAAGCGCACCGCCTTTCTGTGAGACTGTAAACTGTATAACAGACTGTAATATACTACTATATACTATAACAGACTATTATATTTAAAACGTTCTCAAGTCTCAATACGCATCAAAGAGGATAACTTTGTATTTATCAAAGAAAATGTAATTCAGTCGAATTCCACCAGCTATTCTCAGAGCTAAGTAATACTTAAATACTTAGCTGCTAATTTCATTATTCTTGTTTCTCTCATTAAAAAATACTTAAATATTTCATTTCTTAACAAATATTGTTAGTTTTAAAGATAAACTTTTATATCAAAATTTCGTGAGTACAAAGTATCTTTCAGCTTTTTGTCATCTAAAGAAAGATGCGTAACATTTTCCGAGAGAATAGGATTATCTTCCAATGAATATCGTTTAAATATTCATTCGGCACTGTATTACGTCATAATCCCTAATGTAGTTCAAAAGTAAGGTTAGACAGCTACCTCGAAAAAAAAAAGTGAAGGGGCATACGTTTTCTTACATCTATTTCATCACGGGGTCTTGGTATTGCTGGGTCTATCTGCACATACTGCTGATGATTTTTGCTCTCTCCCTGCATGTTGATATCATGGATTTTTGTATTATTTCGTCTTAAAACTTTCATGAATATACATGCTCAGCTGCAATCTCAGCCTTTTTCAGTTTCATACTAAGCTGAGATTCAATCCACGCAAAGAGAAAAGACTCAAGTTGAATTTTGTTAACGTGTAACTACAAAAAATATGGGGCGTCCATGATAGAGTGGTGTCATCTCTGAGTTGTTAATAGCCACTTACCGCTATGTGTTAGCAACAGGCCTGGTCACAAGAATGCGAATGACTTTAGGTTAGTCGTCTTCTTCCAACTGCAATTAGTTAAAATCATTTGGCCACGATCATATTCTCCAAAAATCCTTAAGTACGATCAAAAACTCTTATTGAAATATATTTTATAAATAAAGTTGAGTTTAAGCAGGGGTATGACATTTAAGCGGAGGCTAAAGATAAAGGTTTGAGGAATACAAAGTGTATATAAATACTATCTAAAGCATAATTTGACTTAGCTGAAAATGAGTCAAAAAGACATAGAGACTTTGCATACAAAGAATTGTAAGGAAATTATTAAAATTAATTCCCAAACGGCAAAATCCCTATAGATGATTTTTCCATTTTTTTTTTTAATTGAACCTGTACCTTAATGTCACGTTTAGAGGCAGATTGTGTTGCATTTAGGTTAAAAGAGATAAAGAAGACATCTTTATCAGGACATCGAGTCCTTATATTCAGAAATGCATTTTTTTTTAATTCAGTGCTATCAGAAATATTTTCTGTTGTTAAATTTAAGCATATTGTCTCTTGCTATGCTGTTATTATGATTTTGTTAAATAGATTTTTTCTTATTCATGAGATGCCGAATTATTACCAATACGAAATATGATTTCATCTTCTAATATATAAAACAAATACGTCACAAAAGAAGATAAATTTTGACGACAGGACTTTGAACATATGCTATGCCATGCATTTTTAGTTTGTTGGTCGAACTCACAAACAGAGGAAACAAATTTAAAGTGACTGGAAGCAGAATGTGACATAACATAGGAACAAATTTAAAGTGACTGGAAGCAGAATGTGACATAACATAGGAACAAATTTAAAGTGACTGGAAGCAGAATGTGACATAACATAGAAACAAATATAAAGTGACTGGAAGCAGAATGTGACATAACATAGGAACAAATTTAAAGTGACTGGAAGCAGAATGTGACATAACATAGGAACAAATTTAAAGTGACTGGAAGCAGAATGTGACATAACATAAGAACAAATTTAAAGTGACTGGAAGCAGAATGTGACATAACATAGGAACAAATTTAAAGTGACTGGAAGCAGAATGTGACATAACATAGGAACAAATTTAAAGTGACTGGAAGCAGAATGTGACATAACATAGGAACAAATATAAAGTGACTGGAAGCAGAATGTGACATAACAGAGGAAACAAATTTAAAGTGACTGGAAGCAGAATGTGACATAACATAGGAACAAATTTAAAGTGACTGGAAGCAGAATGTGACATAACATAGGAATGGCAGTAACAGTGTAATCACCAATTAGCCAGCTCGATGTAACTCAAAAACGATTTTTTTCACATTTTTCCGCGAGTTCTATTTTTTCCAAGATTTAGCAGCACATTCATCATACAATCATATTGATTCTGACCTAAAACATTCCCTTGTTCTGTCGTAAAACGCTCAGCCACGTTTGCTACTGAACCAGCTGCTTTTGTGTAAGGCAATGAAATAAAGACTAATGTTCATATGCCACAAATTTGACGGCAATAAATCTTATAATTTGAAAAATGATGTTTTGATATCAATGGTACGTGTTTATTGGGAATAACTTCCTTTCGATGGTATTTGGACACTTATTGAGAATAACAGTGCTGCCACACCTTTAAACATAGGGTATGATGTTACACCCAGTCACATTTTCCGAATGGCTTGAAACTATAGTCTATACAAACTATATATAAGAGCTTTACCAGTAAGATTTTAAAATCGACTTTGATATGCCGTGGTATCAAAGCAATATTATTCATCTGCCGAGGAGAGCATATATTAATTAATTATACTTCCCAATATAATACATAAATCCAGAAATTTCATAGTTGTGTTAAATATGATAAAGTTGTTGCAGGATGATAATTATTTTCTTTAACTTCATGTTTGACAAAATGAAACGTAACTACTAAAATATGCCCATACACATTGCAATATTTCAATTTATTAAAACCATTTATTATATTGACTTTATTTCATTTATATGTCAAAGTATGTTTGAACCAGAACTTGAAATGAATGTACCTGTTTGTGCAATCTAACACCGAAAAGTCTGTTTCGGTCGAAATGACATAATTCTCGACGCGTTCGTACAATATTTATTTTTAATGTATAACAGGAAATAATGAAAGTCAGACTGCGATAGGATTCATATTTCTGAACTTAAGTGACTGTGAACATTAGACAAATGTTTTCAAATGAATTCTCACTAGTAGTACTGCTATTATGTAGTCTTCTGATGAAACACATCTGATTTAAAATCTGAATTTCCTGTCATAATGGTTTGTGGTAACGATTCTATAAGCTTTACTTCTAGGCCTCACAGAGCTTAGAATTAGTATATGTTTGAATATGGCTAGCAATTCAATTTCAACTTTGTTTCAAATGCACCTTTAAACATAAAGTATGATGCCACACCCTGTCACATTTTGCGGGAAATTACACCAAGTAAGCTTCAAAATATAGTCTATATAAATATAAGATAAAAGAAATACCAGTACCATTCTACTATCAACTTTTATACGCCGTAATATTAAAGCAATATTATTCAGCTACCGAGTGGAGCATATACGATTGAGTTAATCATAATCTTCAATATACATGCTTACATGAATTTCATAATAGTGTTAAATATAATGAATTTGTTGCAATTTGATATTATTTTTAAATTAATATTTGGCTAAATGAATTAAAACTATATATTGATTTCATTTCATTTATATGTCAAAGCAAGTATGTTTATATGTCAAAGCAAGTATATTTGAACCAATACATAAAATTGGTGTTCCGGTTTTTGCAATCTGACAACGACAACTCGACTACGTTCGAAATTTAATAATCCTCGACGCTTTTTATATCTAATTAATTTAAAAAGTACAATATGAAAAAAGGAAAGTCAGACAGCGATATGATTCATTTGTTTGAACCTGAGTATTTACGAACATTAGGCAAACCTTCTCGAATGAATTGTAACAGGTTGTATTGCTATTATGCAGTCTGCTGACTGAAACATATTTGATTTACAATCTTAATTGCCCGCCCGATGGTTTGTGGTTACAATTATATAAGTCTGGTTCTTACAGAGCTTAAAATAAGTGTAAGATTGACAATTCAGTTATAAAATGTTACACAAATCATTTGGGAAAATGTTTTCTATCCTCTTTCTGATAGCCTCCGTGGCCGAGAGGGTAAAGTCGCTGACTTTAACACTCATTCAGCCCCTCTCCGCGTGGGATCGAATCCCAGCAGGGTCATTCGGATTTTAATGTGAGGAAGCCTTCCAGCTGGCTTGCGGTGGTTCTACTCGGATGCCTTTGTGCATTTTGGATATTCCTCCATCTGTAATTAGCTGGACGTCGCTATATAACTGAAATACTGTCGAGGCGACGGTAAACTCAAATAGTCAAGTCAAGTCAGATTATTTTGATTATATTTCTATAAATCTAAACAGAGTTTTACTCATAAGGCCATATGCTGATAGGTCACACTTTAATATACATGTATCAACAAATATAACAGAATATATGTTTCATATTTTGAGTACATATATGCTCGTATCTATGTATATTTATATGTGTTTTTTATCAGATGACAATATTCACAAACAGCCGTTTCCGGTTCGTATGATAATTACGTACTTTCTTTTATTTACACGTGCACGCCATCTTCAGTAATGTTGATTTATGTATACATGTATATTTATTTACAAATGATCATGCACTATTTTAGTCAGTTTCATTTATATTCTGTCCTGTATTGTAAGTGTACCGATAATAAACTGATAGTGTCCACCGAAAAGATTGAACACATAAAAGAAATTTAAAACGAAAGTGAAACCTGGTAATATGGCAATGATTGAACTAAATTAGTATTATACTCGTATAATGGTTATTTCAGTTAGTTAACATACCTGTATCCTGGATTCATTCATACAATCAAAGCTTAAAAACACCTGAAAGTTACTCGTTAATGTTAATGATCAAAGAAACATTAGTACATATTCTTGCCAGTGGCGCGTGACTAGGACGCAAAACTTAACAGGAAATCATGGAGTCTACGTTAGCCGTGACAAGTAACAAAATTTTGCTGGTATACGTCATTTTACACCATCTGTTACTGATCAGCATACGGGGGTAATTCTAAGACTGATTCGGCCAGTGTTAGAAATATGTGATTGGGTGTGATATCTTGACATGTGTCTACAAAGTGATATCAAATTGTGGCAACATTTTTTTTCTGCCACGTGTACGCAAAGTCCCGATTGAACTGGAAAACACTGTCTCGGGATATTAAACAGAAGAACAAAAACTCAGCTTGTACCAGTTCTTGTCAAAGTTGAGTACATAAGTACATGTACATATGTATGTGTGTACCCAGCTCAGTAATCTGTTGACGCTGACAATAACAAAATCTATGCAGGAACACAGCTCTTTCATGCTATAAAAGATACACATTTTTTTTATCTGTAGAAAAGTTTTATTTTCGAATCTTGGGTAATAAAAATAAATTCACATTGATCTGGCAGACATTCGCGAGGGTCATACCAGACAATAGCACATTAGAGATTGAATCTTTGATAACGAAATATCTCTTAGACGTGTTTGCGATGATATAAATCAACCTTTAAGGGCGACCTTCTCCCAAGATGAGGTTGACGGGCATACATAATGTGAAAGTGATTTCTCTTTATTGGAAAAAAAAATATTTCGTACCAGACAACATTCAGAATTTCATTCAGTCTAAAAGATAAATGTCAATAAAACTAAAAGTGCCTTTATCCTAACGTTAAACCACATTTGCTTTTATTGCAATGTTATTCGTTCATATTTTATATCATTACTGCCTTAACGCGTTTAGTATATGATTGTTATCTCAGATTTAATCCATTTAAATTTATTGATGCTTATAGTTCTAATCTAAACACCAAAATCGTTCTCAGTTGCAAAGTTATTTACACGATTTGTATAATAAATTTCAGAATAATTTCTCAATTTAAAACATCAATCAATCAGTTGCAGAAGAAAATTATATATTGCACATCCGAGTAGATAGATACGCATCACTGCCATACAAAAAAATTCTTTTGGCGATGAGTTTCCAGAAAATTTAATATAATCTAATGCATCCAAACGAAAAATAATGTATTTATAAAAAAAGATAACAGACCAGAGCTTTGGATGTATTAATAGGAAAGAAATGTAGATGCATCCTGATATGATGTCATGGAAAAATAAATACTAAATATACCAAACAATTCCATGAACATAACACCATAAAGATGAGTCCTCTAAATAAATTGCTTTTTTCTTAAAATTAGAAAATCTTGACATATTATTTTGTTATTTTTATTGTTTACCTGCAAATATTTTTCTTAAAGAATTTAAGGTGCATTTTGTTTAGTCTATTCATTATTATTTTAACATCTTATTTCAAGTATTTTTTTTAAATGTTTATAAACATGGTTATCCTTTTCATTATGTGAAGCAGTATGTTTGAAACTGTAAGTAGTAGAAAATCCCATGATAGTTAATTACGCTATATTTGCAATTCATATGTTCCCTTGACAAAATTGCTGTCATTGTGGAAGGCAGTAATTATCCGGAAGAAAGGTGCGTTGATAAATTCATAACAAACCTGAATGCTTGATTAAGGTCCGGCTTCCGTAAAAGCCAATCTAACAAAGCGCTTATGATTTTTCAAGTTGGAGCGAATTCCTTTGTTGTTTCCGTAAAAATAGAAAGCATATTAACCCTTTCCCTCATATAAACTCATTTTGACGGACTCAGTAGGTACCACATAAAGCCTGATCTGCAGAAAACCACAGTTAAACCTTACAAAATTTAATTATAAAGTCCTCATTTCCAGACCACGGAGGAGCAGCGAACAGCATAAAACCTGATCAGCCTGCGAGTTACTCGCAGGCTGATCTGGTTTTTATGTTGTTCGCATAGGTCTTTTCATGGTTTTCTCTATGAGGGAAAGGGTTAAAACAGACGATGTTAGTTTTGAACGGTCCAATGCTATGTCAACATTCAAATATCAGACTCAACATATTCTAGTTCTTTGCAGAGCATTGCATGTTTCCCTCGTATTATTTTTCACTTTGTTCTGAAGATTTTTGTTCGAAAGATCTTTCACCAAGCATTATATTTTATTTTTCATTGAACAGAAAAAGTCCTCAAAAAGAATTGCTGGCTGTGATGTGGTTATGCTGAAACCATCGTGTTCCTAAATATCGCATACCAACTAACGTTTCAATATAGAGCTGGAGCCTCTCTGTTCTGAAAGCGATAAAATGTGTTGCATTCAGAAGTCGGCAAGATTCTTGATTAAGTTAACGCCTTCTGAAAGAGACGGCTTCATGGTTTTGTGACCACGACATAAACCGTTTGATGCCAATGGGTGACATAAAAGACATCGGTTTTGCTGCTTTTGTTGGTAGAGAATTCTGTCTTGCCGATTTTATTGGTCCAGCAACCGTTATCAAAGTGTTTCGGAGTAGAAAATATTTAATTGTTCTACTGTGGATAGATGTATACGTCAAGAAAGAATCGGTATTTCCAATATTCTACGTCTCAACAGTTTTGTTTGGTGTTCAGCTCCTTTTCTCTTGCAAATTCGATCGCTGCATTCATCGCTTGTATAAGTTTGAGACAATTTATCTTACCAAAATGAGTTCTAAAGTGTATCTGTGATATGGAACTAATCGTTGGTATTAATGTTAGGGTTAAATATTTTCAATGGGTGACTTAATGTTATAGATAAAGGAAAATATTTATAATGATTCAGTTTTCGAATTCGTTATGATTACAATTTATTTCTGACAGACTGTGACCTTCAAACAAAGTTCAAGGTAGCTGAATGCGTTAAACGTGGCATTAATGCATGAGAGTTTCTTGAATATTTTAAGGAAATTAATATTTAAGGTGTGTATTGCCATGATTCTTCCAAAGTAACACATTTTGCAAATGGGCACTACAAATAATATGTTTTTAGCTGAATGATTAATGAGGATTGATGATAAAGGGACAAAGTGATAAGTCAGTAAAACATAATTATGTATAAAGGAACCAAATTATCAATAAACGCTGTAAAGAAAGGACACTTCCGATACTTTTATCGTTTTCTTTACAATGTTTTGTTTTAAAATTATATAATTTCATGAACACATACTACAGAGGATATTGTGGATTCTATCGATACAATGCAGGTATTGCTCAAGGTGCGTATTGTAAATTACCGGTATATTGGAACAGTCCCGTTAGTTTTAATATTGGAGTGACATTAGAAAAATCAGTGTTTGTAGAATTAAAATCGCATTATCAAAATTAAAACAATATTTAAGAAACTAGTATTTTACTGTGAAAAGAATAGTAGTGTTATTGAAATAATATTTTAAAAAAAATTTTACCCTAGTTACTTGTAAATATATAGTGGCATTAGCAAAAAAATAAGATACCTCTAGACATTTTTAATTTTAAAGTTACATTTACAAAATTGGAGCGCACTTAATATGTAAGTGTCTGTCGGGAATCGATGATATAGTATTACGGCGCATAATGACGGCATCAGAACAGAACAGACCATTTCTTTATTTTCATCCAGGTATACAAGGTATACAGCATGGAGATTTGCAAAAAATACACAAACAAATGTAATTCAGTGAGCGTGTTAGGCAGTGTCGAAACGTGATATTCAACTAAATAGAGAGAAGTTACGTCTAAGTCGTTGTTGTTTGATTAAGGACGTTACGTATAGTTCAAAATTTAAAAAAAATGTCGAACCTTGAAGAAGAAGCACTTTCCCTTCTCTACGTTACAATCCACATTACATTATCAAAATTGAATTAATAGATAGAAGATATATAATAAATCAAACAGAAGTCCGTATTCAATCATGCGACTTATCAACGCAGATATTTAAACGTTTAGGTTTTACTTTTGGCAGACAAGACGAATAAGAGAAATAAAAAAAGCAAGAGAGGAAATAATGAATTCGTCACGATGTGTGTGTGTGTGTGTGTGTGTGTGTGTGTGTGTGTGTGATGGACAACGTCTGGCTGGAGTACTGCTGACAAAGTGTTTGCTGCCTCATTTGTTTGGTCTTGTTCTGGCAAGACCGATATCGGTACAGTCTGGCCATGTCTAAATTAACTAGCCATCAACGTCATCAATAAGCATACAGCCATACACGGAACTGAGAAATACGCAGAAAGGTTCAACGAACCAACGTATGTGTATGTCTACTTTATATTCTGTTATGAGCAAGTTATTTTTGGTCTCATTTGGTACAAACGCAGTTTCTAATGATAGAGAGGTTAGACTTTATTCAAGTATTTAGGTAAATGTCACTGTAACTAGAATAGAGTGGGAACAAATGTCATTAGAAATGTGTGTTTGTTTAATGCGGATTATGTATTGCCTGCTTTGATAGAAACATTGTCTGGATAAGCTAAGGTCACTCGTCTTTGGAATGAGGTTATGTCACTCTTGTAATCAACACATATAAAGACAAAAAAATGGGTAGATTACTTGATTGCTTGCATAAATCTCAAACGTTAAGGTCGGTGCGAGCTTCTTTTTTATCTTTACCTGTACTGGAGATGAAAATATAATGGTTTCTGTCAATTGCCATACAAATAAGCGTTTATAAGCGAAGCAGAGTACTTTACAAAACTAATGTTTGGAAACATAGTTACATTTTCAACATGGCTATACATAAACAATATGTATTGAAAACTACGGGAGAACGTTCTGACATTTAAAGTTGAAGTGATACAGATTTTGAGATTGTATTGCTTAGGAATATTTCAATACAGGCACTTTCTTGAAAACTGGCATAGAGTCATTTCAGCATAAGACGGACGCCATATCCAAAACTGAATAAAGCTGAAGACACTGTTTATGTGTATCTGAATTTTTAGTTTAATTTCATTTATTGAGGTTTTATTTATTTATTTAACGTCGCTTACAACTTTTACTATTCCTTTTCTTCGGTTCATCGGATGGACCAGTACTTCGCACCTCAGAAAGTCATGATAAATGTTTGCCCCCAGCGGAGTTTGAACCCACAACCATTGGGTCCATAGTCGGGCATGTTACCACTTGGCCACGGTGTTTGCATGTGCTACAAATATTGAAATACATTGCTACGAATAGCAATACAAATTATCTTCATCCTCGTATACAATGACATTTTATAGCTTTCTTATGCAATTTAGATTTATTTAGAAATGACTGACAAATGCCGTTATAAAATTTTCGTCTAATTCGATTGTTGTTATTTCTATTTATGTTATTTACTTTATTTTGTTTATCTCAAATTTTATTAAGTGATAATTAGTTTTAAATTTCAAACGGGGCCTCCGTGGCCGAGAGGGTAAAGTCGCTGACTTAAACACTCACTCGGCCCCTCGCCGCGTGGGTTCGAATCCTGGCAGGGTCTTTCGGATTTTCATGTAAGGAAGCCTTCCAGCTGGCTTGCGGTAGGTCGGTGGTTCTACCTGGATGCCTCCGTGCAGTCGTGGTCTTCCGCCACCTGTAAATAGCTGAACGTCGCTTTATGACTGAAATACTGTCGAAGCGACGGTAAACTCAAATAGTCAAGTCAGGTCAATTTCAAACTGAAGTCTCCATATTGTACTGAGCAAGCTGTTTAAAGCTAGATTTTAAGTCCAAACCATATACAGTACTTGTATTTATTCATTTCCCTTGTTGTCTGCTGACTACATCAATATATTCAAAATATAAGAACTTACAATTTCATAAACAGATATTTGTTCACAGATATTTTCTTTCACGTCATGCCACAACTGAACAGGGAATATAAGATAAAATGTAAATTTAATCCCCTACGATATATTTTGTCCAAGCATTCTTTAATATTTTTTTTCCAAATGAACACAATGATTCTTATTGTTCCTGCATATATAACGATGGCAAATCGTTCTATAATACACTATGTAAAATATCAAATTTGTAGTGACTCTTCGTTTCGTTGGCATATAAATTGGCATTTATGTTATGCTTTTTGCTTTTCGGTTGATTACTGCTTAAAAACATTTCAGTACAGAACCACTGACTTGGAGTTAAAGACTCGGTTGTTTTACGTCTATAGGCACTTTTGCTCAATGCCTATAAAAGCTTGCATTTACTAAAAAATTCCCAAGAGCACTTGATGGAAAATGATCACAATCTGAAGGGTGGATACTTCATAAAACTGCATTTGTTAATTTCGCGATGAAAATCATGAAAATATAATTTCAGTATTTCTAACAAAAATAAAAAGAAAATGTGCTCATTTTTATGGATAATGCAATATCGTTTTTCGTCTTGTGAACATCTTTATCACTCGAGGAAATAAAACTGCATTTTCCACAAAATAAGCAAATACCTTCTATATAATTCAATCGCTTTGTATTTTCTCGTCATGTCGAAAATACTTGCAATATAAGGTGCCACTTCGTCGATGTTTGTATTGTGAAATATCCCCTTTTAACTGCTATTGACTCTTTCATCTTTCACAAGTTGTTTGATAAGTAATATAGATGCAACCTCTTTATCTATAAAATATCTTTAAATTCCCCTCGTATGGGAAATATTTCCAGAAATTGGAAGCAAACATCAGCTCTGCGTCAATGTTTCAACGTAATTCCTTTAATGGCATTCATACAGGCTTATATATACGGCAATTCGAGTTTTTTAGTGCAGATATAAGTGGTTTAATTCTTAATTCTGGAGAAAATTGTTTAAAAAAATCAAACATACACATTTTACATACATTTTGATTATATATCAACATGTTTAATTTACTATGGTGAGGTAATCACTTGCTATTTCAGTACATGCTATAGATTATTGTAGAATATCAGATTATATTGTTAATTGAAGTCCAACTATTTCACATAAGAACCATAGAGAGTTCAAGTACCTCTCTTCCTTAGGTATTGTTTGTTTTTCCAACAAAGGAATGTACGAATGCTTCCAAATCATCATAATTATTTTATAACGTCTTTTATTTAAAGGGAAATAGTACTAAGTATGAGAAACGCCTCAGACTTTCTAACATTTAATATAAAAACACATCTCGTTCCTCCAGGACCTCCAGATGTTTATTCTATAGCATATTTGACAGTTTCTGGCCCCTTTAAATAATTTGTATTTTTCAGAATTAAGAAACTGTAAAGACCACCATTTTATCGCATGCATATACTGAAAGGAAAAACGAAACAAAAACGGAAGGTAAAAAAATACAATACCTCATTTGTTTACAATCTTTATATTTAATCTCTCTATATATATTACTGATACCATTGATGGTTTTATCCACGAATATCAATCCGAACATAAGTTTTCATATGGACCACATGTTTTCAAGAACATCGACCCACGAATCCATTAAGTACATAACAACAAATGCTAATGTCAGTCACTACTGCATATACCGCGGGATTTTCGAATGCTTCGTTTTCATGAATATCAATAAGTGACTTGCTGACCAATAGAACCACTCGTAGTTCATATTTTAAGTATTCTTCATTGAAGTTAAAATAGCAAAAGTTGAATTTTAATATATGTAACGCGCCGTTCCAATGGTCAAACTTTTTTTTTTTGAGGGGTGGGCTTTATTTCGTCATGAAATTTAAAAATAATATATTGCCGTTGCTATCATTCATGTTTTGTTTACTGTGTAATTTTATTGGACACTAATTTTCGTTGATTTCGAGAAGGGTTTTATTCAGGAAAATTTACCCCCATAGAAACCTTTTTACAGATCAAACATTTTATGTAAATCCACAAATGACTGCACCCACGAAATTCTCTTGAGTTCACGAGCAACGAAAATGTAAACATAGCTGAATGATTTTACGGTATATATACATTTAAAAAATGAATCTGGAAGAAACAACTTTTAAGGGCGATATATTCTCCGCAATAGATTTAAAGTGTAAACTAGACATGTCAGAATTCCATCTCCGAGTGTACTTGTCAGATCCTTTATTCCGTAAGATAGGCTTTACTTACAGAGGAGAAACTGCTTTGTTAAAATGCCCCGTCCCTTGGGGCTGCCATGGTTCTAGTTTGTCGGTTTATAGTGGAACAAAGGCATAGTCCTATTTGTGGCATACGGAGGTATCTTGTAAAACGTCAGCCCTTGTCATTTGAACAGATTCGCTAGAGACACACGTAGTAAAGTTTGGCACGTTTGAAGTTTAACAACTCAATAATATGAAAACCCATTATCCAATTTTAAAGCCAGGCTTTGAAGTTAAATAGCGCTTTTGGTGCCATAAGTGGGTCAACGTCTGAGAGGATTTGACTTCAAAGAAAAACTGATGACGTCATCGATTAATGCATTTATGAGTAGGAGATGCGAGTTTCGATGAATTTGGCGACTTTTTTTCTTTTTTTTTTCTGGAGGACATGTAAGGTATTGTCTTCTTTTATTATACAGTTATTGTATTTCCGGTCTGACACACCGTATATTATTTCTTCTTTGCGACTTATTTCAAACGATATTTGCCATTTTGGCGAGCTTTTAAAGATATGACGTCATATCCTGCTGCTGTACAAGGTATAGTCCATGCGTGTTTATGTTGTTGTTGTTGCAAGAAATTCAAATTTGTAGTTCAAAATTTTAATTCTAAAGTATTTATTTTACGTAAATTTGGAAACAATTTATTATAACTTATGTTTATTCTCGCGTATCAGTGTCGCGTAAATAAGGTCGCAAAGTGTCTGAAATACAATGCAATAATAATAATGTTTAATGCGACTCAAGCAGTTCAAACATTATTGGTCTCGTTGAAACTTAAATATCTGTTTCTGCTCAAATGAAATACTTGTGTCTTGTAATCATCACTTGTGATCAGACTGACACGGTCGACTTGACGCCACCAACATCCGGAGATATCCGGAGATAGACGATGTAACCCGAATGCTGACACTGCATCATATCCATAACGGCGAATCATGGAGATGCACAGTGTCAAATAGGGGGCATGGGAAAAATTTGTTTTGTCAAACGCAGAAACGTGTGCTGCCACAGGACATATTTGCAAACAAATTGAGTTTCATTAAACAAGAGTTTTATCTTAAAAATGAGGCGTTGATGGGAAGTAAGGTAATGGGTAATGTAGAAATGTTATATGAAATAAGTATATATGTCTCGAAATTAAAGCCTCTCTCCACTGCAATCGGCAGAGTAAACATCATTGTAATAAAGAACACCGCCTTTTTGTGAAACAAATTATAATATACTGAATGTATCTAAAACGATCAGCCGGAAAACAAGTCTCAATGCGCATCAAGGGAGATAACTCTTTATTTATTATAGGAAATGTAATTCAATCAGGGTCGAATTCCACCAACTATTCTTAGCGCTAAGTAATGCTTAAATACCTTTTTCTTTTCATTTCGTAATGAATATTGTTAGTTTTAAAGGTAATAACTGATAACGGCTTAGTCAGTTACTTGATTTTTTATAAAACAAGAATGGTGAAGTGCGTTTCCACCCAGTTTAAGAATTTAAGTATTACTTAGCGACAGGCATTGTTGGTGAAATTTAAGCCAGAATACTTCATAATTTCGTGTTCTCAGCTAGATTTCATATCAACAAACGATGGTGTGTAACTTTTTTTCCGAGAGTATAGAAATATAAACTAATGAAAATCGTTGAAAAAGGCATTCGGCACTGGCTTGCGTCATCATTTCTAAGTAGGTCAAAAATAAAGTTAGACAGCTAGGCCGAAAAGAGACAGTGAAAAACAACAACAACATAATTTTCCTTACGTCTGCTTCATCACGTGGTCTTGAAATTGCAGACGCCATCTCACATGCTGCTTGTTGTCTCCTTGCATGTCGATATGGATTTTCTGTATCGTTTCGTTTTAAAAGATCTCATGAAAATGCATTTTGCACTGTAATATCAGCCCTTAATTCCCAATAGGTTTTCAGTTTCATACTAAGCTGAAATTTAACCCACGCAAGAAAATATAATCATATTACAAACCGTAAACAGAAATCAATGTCAATGAGAGAAAAGATGCAATTGGAATTTTGCAAACGTGTAACTTCACAAAATATGTGGCCTTTTTGTTTGAGTTGTTTTTATTTTTTATTTATTAATAGCTACTTATCGCTATGGTTTCCCAACAGGTCTGGACACAAGGATTTTTTCAATTAAGGATGACCTTTGACAAGGTCTTATTCCAAATGCAGCTAACTAGAAATCGCTATATGATTGACACCTTGTCCCGTATTTTCGAAAAAAAATCTTAAGTATGATTTGAAACTTGTACTCAAATATCTGCTCAAAATTGAGTTTAAGCCTGGGTATGATACTAGGTATTTGAGCGCCGTTCTCGAACATATGCTGGAGCTTAAGGTTTGGGTAATACAAAGGGTTCTCAAACACTATGTCAAGCATAATTTAGCTGTGAATGTGCTTAAAATACATTGTGAACACGTTCATCGATCAAACTAAGTTAAGCATAACGGACATACTTAGTTTAAACTTATTCATTTTACGTCGAGACAAGTTCTTACAACTTATACTAATCCCTCTCGACGGTTTCTGGGTTAGACCAGTACTTTGCGCCTTGGAAACTCGAGAAGAATTATCCCCTCCAACGGGAGTTGAACCCACAACCTTCGGATCCGTAAACGGATACGTTACCACTGGACCACGGCGCCCTGTGTACCACGGACATATTTAAAATTTAAGTCTTAAAATGAGTATTCGATACATGTATCTTCGAACAATAGCAGCGGCAAAGACAAAATGGCTATTCAATGTAATTACACTAGGTCGAACAAATTTAATAATCCGATCCCAACATGGCATCAGAGACCCTACCTGTAGATCTCGGAGTGAATAAAGTAGGTAATATCAAATAAGAAAATGCAATATCGAACTTGCGCCCCCACGGAGGATACAAAATAACATCATATTTATCTCACTGGCATATACAATCATTCAATGTACCGCCTGCACTTAAAAATCAGACAAAATGCAAGAGTTTTCCATTAATATTATATTTATGAAGGCAGTATAGACCTATGATTAAGCATATATAACAGTGGTAATAAAGCGATTTCCTGTAAGACTATATAAGTCAAACCATGAATATTACATATGAACGTATCGTGTGTCTTTGATTGTTGCAATTACGGTCTATACTTGGAAAGAAATATCTCATTTGTTTGAGTTTAAAATCCCATGGTCAAATGGGAGACTTTCGTATACACGAGACTGATATTTTGCTGCCACACTGCAGTATCACGCAGTAGACATTTGCATGATACCACACCCAGTCACTTTATCCTGACACCTGGCCAACCAGTCCTGGAACTTCCCTTATATCCCAGGAGTTTGAAGTTCTATAACCCATCACACGTTTGGGTGAATTATACGAACAAAATATCGAATGATGACAATCATGCGAGCCTACTCGTGAAAGAAAACTAAAATGCTCCAATATCAACCGTTGATGTGTTAAAACGCGCCATTCTACAGGAATAATTCAACATTTTTTGCTCATTTTTTCTGAGCAGACACTTTGTCGTCGAAGCCATTCGCTGACGTCAGACAATTTTCGCTCCGGGGTATTTCAACGGATCTATTTATAGATTGGCGGATGATTCTTAAACTATTTTATTTTGTAATATATTGTTTGTTCTGTTGCATAAGGTTCTTAATAAATTCACAGTAATGTTGATCTAAATATTTATGTATTGTCTATCTAATAATTTGATATTCAAAGAAAATTTAAAACCAATCAGGGGACGTCACTCTTACTTGCTTCGTATTTTGCGATGTAGTAAACTTGTTCAAAAGTAAGTAAGAGTGACGTCCCCTGACAAATATCAATATTTATGTGTGTGACGTCAGCGAATATATTATGCCACTAGTTTAAGACGCGATACCACAGTGAGGCATCAGTCTAATGTAGACAAATCTCAAAATGAGATAAACACGCATGATTTATCCATAAACTGAGGTAAACCAGTCTATAAATAGAGACTGTGACGTCACTAGCTTGCACTAGTCTCTATACTAGATCGTAGGATTCACCCAAAAACTGCGAATTGTGCTTCCGCGCAAATAGACACAAGGTCTGTAAAATATGACCAAATGTCAATAACATGAACCTGCTTAAATACTACTTAATGTGCCTTTATCATTATCGACACATATTGCAATTTAAACACTTCCAGTGTAGATTGAGCAATACATATAAATAAGAATTACTATCCTACTTTCATTTTCACATGAATTTTTGGAAAAGTAAGTATTTTTCTCTCAAAATGTCATATACAATACAAAAAATACTTTACAGTGGCATAATAAATTGACAATAACTTGATACCGTGTTAAAATATTGTATTTACGTTACTTGTCCATTTCAATGGAATCTCCATCGCAGGAGATCTTAGTGGCGAAGCCATGATTTACCCATGATTCTTTGAGCGCTTTTACACAGGTCATTCAGGCCGGTGTTGAAATATTGGAGACAAACAAAAAAACATTATTCGCACGAATGGCGTGCACATTTGAAGACAATAGAAAGTAAATATAAAAAGAAAATCAATTGGTTTCCAACGTACAATTTCTGATACAATTATAAAAGTATGTGATTGAGTAACAGGGCCTGAAATTCCAGTATTATATTTACCAGCGAATAAGAGAACAACAAACGAGGAGTGATATTAATGTCAAAGAACTGTTGCCATAGTTCAGTCCGTAAAGATCAGCTCTAATACATTTACGATAAAGCGCAACCCTTTTCTAACGAGTTTAGTAAAATTACGTCACACTTTTGATTCTTGGTTGGAGAGATGTAAAAACTGCATTAGGTCGCACGGGATGTACTTTAACAAGTAAAGTAAAGTTTTCCCCCAACAAACGTAAGTAGAGGTATATTGTTCCTTTGAAGAATCTGGGATGCTCGATTTTCTTCGTCTTGATTCAATATGGCAATACCACGTGATATGTGACGTAATTCTTAAGCTATATCAACCAAAATATTTCACCTCGTTTCGGATGAGAAAAAAATCTGTATGTATTTTATTTCTTCATCAATTTCAATGGGATATAATGCATGTGAAGTAGAAAATTGTTAACATCATATAGGCCCTAATGATTATTTTGTCAGATGAAAATTTTTCCTAACACATGGGAAATCCTTCATGAAATTGAGTTAGCTACCGTGGAAAACGCATCACTAAGACTGCTTTAACAAATATCAGGAAATACTTTAAAAAATAGTTTAAAATGTCGCATACCAAGTGTTATTTATCACATTAGAGGCATATTTCATTATTTTTTTCGTCAGCAGTTGTATGCTTTTACTATTGACTCAGAGTTTTCACCGCATTTCGACCAGTCATAAATTATCAGAAACTTATGCTTAAAGGCAGTGCTCTCATTGACTTGAGGAGATGATGACGCTTTAAGAACAAATGTACGAAAGGGATCATGTGTGTATGTGTGTGTTTTTTGTTTGGTTTTTTTTTTAGTTAGTTATTATCTTGTGGCCACGAGTTACCTAATCAATCAAATCGTTAGATTATTTCGTGGCCACGGGATAGGTTTTTTTTAGTTTGTAACTCGTGGCAACGAGTTAGCGAGATTTGGTTTTTGTTGTTGTTTTTTCTTAGTAACGCGTGGCCACGAGTAGCAAGATTTGTATTTTGTTTTCTTAGTTATATCTCGTCGCCACGAGTTAATATTCGCTATATATATATATATATATCGTGACCACGAGATAGCGATATTTAGTTACTAACTCGTGGCCACGAGTTAGCAAGCTTTGTTTTTCGTTTTTTTCTTAGTTACTATCTCGTGGCCACGTCCATGTCCCCTCTGTGCTTCCGTACAAACGCCCTTCACAGAATACATAATGTTTGTCTTTAATGTATGTATTTTAATGAATGTTAATGAACTGACAACATACAATCAGAACAGCCTCGGATAAGAAAGCTCCTGTAAGGCTCCTTATCCGAGTTTTCCTGTTTGCTTATACAATTTTGATGTTCAGATTCTAAACAAGCTGAACGTCAATTAATATCCATGATTGTTTTACATACCATTTAAATTCAGAAAAATAATATTCATTGAGTCATAAATGTGTTAATAAATATCAATGGTGTTATGGTTATTTATTGTTGTAAAAGGATGAGGATGGAGTATGTTCTCTCCATTATTTATACTTAAATATCACAGAATTCTGGTCATTTATACTTTAAAAATCACCGAACTCTGGTCATTAATACTTTAAAAATCACCGAACTCTGGTAATTTTTGGTGGAGTTAGAGCTTGGATATAAGAATGTCTTTTTTACAGAGGAATATTTTTCGTGTACAATTTTGTTGTTCTGTAAATCGATGCTGCGGAATGATTGTTCAATTTCATCCTTAATTAAACTAGGGCGCTTCCGAAATTTGCAGACACGAAACATAAAATCCGCAATTGATCGTCTTTTTGCTTGTTAGACTGTGTATATGCTGAAATATTGGCCGACAGTGTGAAGAATTAGATAGTTTGTGGCCTGACCGCCTAACTATTACTTTATTCAAATGAAAGCTACAGATTCATTCCAGCGGATTTTGTCTAGAATCACAGTTGCGTCTTTTTACTTTTCAAAGAAAATTGTTTCTCAAGACAAAACGTGTCAGGAATCAAAGAGCAGGGCTTGTTCCAATCGATGAACAAAATTGTATTCTTATCCCTAAGTTATCCCCAGAGAGACCACGACAGGGAGCGTTTTGTTATTTATCAGTAACACAATACTAGCTAGATTACGCGTGTAAAATGAAAGAAGAAAATAGCTTACTACGAAATGGTTTACGAGTCAGAGAAATTCCCTCTTACTTAGTAATTAATTCAGATATTCTCTGTTACCAAGGAATTGTTTACCAGAGAATCTCTCTCTCTCTCTCCCTCTGTATGTGTGAGTAAGACACTGGTTTATATTTATTTTTTAAATGTAAAGGTTTCTCTCCTGTATTTTTTATCATTTGTTAATTAATATCACTATAGATAAAGCCATTTTTACGTAAAATTACAAAAATAATCTAAATCTTTAAAAGAATTTGAAAACAGTGTATTGTAAAAGTAAAAATTACGCACACAGATATAATAAAAATAAAATGTATGCAATAATAATTTTCTGTGGGACAATAAATAAGGGAATTTTATATCTTCATTTTGTTTAGTTGATGAAATTTTCGTCTGCATTATTCCATGATCCTTACACATGGCGACCCCGATACGTCAGGGCCATAAAATGACAATTGCTTTTATCCCTAGACAATATTTTTTACAATTGATAACACCTGACGCATTCCCAAGTGCTCAATAAAACACTATCCAGACGTATTTCCATATGTAAATACACGTTTCTGTTCGACAATTTTGAATTAGAATGGCAGATTTATTACAGAGGTAGGGGTGAATTATGATCTTTTTAGTTCCAATCTGGAAAAATATGAACATATTTATCATAAAGGTATGGGGATTTCTTCGTCCTTCTATTTCCAGTATGGAACTAGATAACAGAATGCAGATTTATCACAAAGGTGTAGATGAAATATATTTCCTTCTATTTCCAGTATGGAACTAGATGAACAGAATGCAAATTTATCACAAAGGTGTAGATTGATATTACAATGTACTTCCATCCTAATTCCAATTTGAAATAGAATGATATATGTATCACAGAGCTCAGAGGCAGGTATAGAAAAGGGACAGAATTTACCCCTTCCCCCCCCCCCCCCCCCCCCTTCTTTTTTCTTTTTTTTTGTTGGTGGGGGGGGGGTAAACTTTATCTGAGTCCGGATTCATATCAGTATATCTCCTGAATCTCAAAGGCTGGCATTTTTATCTAAAATTTAAAAATTGGAATGGAAACATTCGTTTTTTTTTATAATAATCGAATTCTATATTGCGAAATACAATGATAGTCACATAAATCAAGTAATATATCAATTTGAAAAATCGAACTTTTTCGTCTAAGATATAGAAGTAGGGCACATATTGTTTTATAGGCATTCTGAGATAGTCATGATGTGTGAAGTGGTACAAATTAGCTATATACGAGCGTGGATCTATAAATTCATGGACACACCTAATAACTGACACAATTACGTACGTTTTTTTTTTTTTTTTTTTTTAGTGTGGCATTATTACCAAAACGATCTGTCTTGATTCTTTAAGAATGTGATGGAATTCGTAGCTTTGTTAGACATATCTGAGTGATATTAAAATTGTACGGCATTAGTATATGGCGGTTTGGACCATCCGGTTCAAATTCCGTCGCCATGAATGACTCCGCATCATTCACTGCCATACTGAGTACCAGGATATGTACCAAATGTCGGCCACGCCTTTGATTACCTATGATCTATTTTACAAGCCACAATGGTATAGATCTGCTGAGATCTCCTGCGTTTTAGATTGCATCCAGTTACGGAATGAATGATATCACCACTTATTTAAGGAATGAAGAATATTTTAATGTGCCAGTAGATTATGAAACATGGTATTCTACTGATACATACATTTGTCACACCATAGCCGTCCTTTTTGAAAAGGTTTCTTAACTTCGAGTTATTCAAAGTTATGAAACAACACGTACATTATGATTTTCTAGAGTCATCAAGAATTAAAATGTATTAAGATATGTAGCCGGGTACAGGTATTTGGTGATAAATCAATAGGCAATAAGACATGAGTGTCTCGATAGCTCAGTGGTAGAGGGCAGGAACGGTAGTCCTGAGGCCCTGGGTTCGAGTCCCGGTCGAGCCATGATTTTTTCACCACCTGTTACATTTGGCGCCCAACGTGGGACTGTGGCATCAGTGCTAGGTATGTCTAAGACACCTGCACTTGGTTATGTTTACCCTGTAGCTCCTAGAATTCAGGGACGAATTCTAAAATGTCACAGTACCGTTAACTCACAATAGGGGAGAATCTTATGTAAGCGGCTGGGTAGCTCAGTCGGTAGAGCATTCGCCCTGTAAGCGAAAGGCCCCGGGTTCGAGTCCCGGTCAGGCTGCATATTTTTCTCACCCTGTGACATTTGCCGCCCAACGTAAATAACCTACTGTTTGATATGGCTACTGCTTCGGCACCTCAAGAACTTTTCACAATGTTCTTTGTCTCAAAGAATTCGGGACGAATTCTAAATTTGGAGGGGGAATATGTAGCCGGGTACAGGTATTTGGTGATAAATCAATAGGCAATAATAATAATAATAATAGGCAACGGTAGTCCTGAGGCCCTGGGTTCGAGTCCCGGTCGAGCCATGATTTTTTCACCACCTGTTACATTTGGCGCCCAACGTGGGACTGTGGCATCAGTGCTAGGTATGTCTAGCTCAGTAGTAGAGCGCAGGAACGGTAGTCCTGAGGCCCTGGGTTCGAGTCCCGGTCGAGCCATGATTTTTTCACCACCTGTTACAGATATTTTAATCTGTTATACATAAAATTCATCTTAAAAAAATGGAACTGTATCTAATTATACATTAAGATTATATTTATTTATTTATTTATTTATTTATTTATTTATTTATTTATTTATTTATTAATTTATTTATTTATTCAGACAATCGTAGAAAGACAGTTTTGATGAAATATATTAGATTTGAAAATTTCAACAACATTCCCATTCTTTTCTGATTTTTTTTTTCTGGAAACAAAAATTATGACATTTTTATTTTAATTTATTCATTTTTTTTTCTCCTTAAAAACAAACATATGCCTGTATGACATGCAATGACTCAGAATCTAGTATCAGTTTAGACTACATAGACTGTACATGTTAACGTATGACGTACACTAACTCTATAACCACCGATAGGGCATGCGCAGTATGTGGACAGAAATCGATACATGATTGAGTACGATTCCGCATAAGGGCGAACCATTGTGCTTGTATAGACTATTGAATTTGTCGTAGGTAAAAGTACATTTATCTTCGTTATGGTGTCGAGTATAGTCGAAAGCAAATTATAATCAGAGGACTGAGAATCCTATTGCTGCGTTAAGCCAAAAAATGGAACAGTGAAAGAGAAATTGTGGCTTGTAATATGTAACCGTTATATTGATTTTCCTTATCAAATGGGACTTGTAGTTGTGAAAGCCGAACAACATAATTTTATTTGCCATATTCGTATTAGATTAACCAAGGACCCATTACATGCCAGAGGTGCGTGAACTGTTGCACTTCACTGGTTTATGTCAACCGATTTCATATCATGATACCTTTTCCCGCCTTTGCAAACAGGTGCACGTATATCTTGCCCGCTAGAGGGCATTGAATTTGGATATCCGGTATTGTCATTTTCGCAGTCGATCAAAACATGTTGCATTGTTAATAACGGAACATAAACACTCCATTCGGAACACCTCGCCGATGAAAGCCACTTTGCTGTTGTCCAGTTGCAGCAAAGCGAATCCGACAGTTTTGGGTTAAATACGACTCAGATACGAACACGTGTTTTTCATGAGCTTCCCGTGCTGGTGCAACCTATAAACTGTTGAGAAAGATTCGTGAAAGTTGTAAGAACTTGATTTCATATCGTACACTAAATAAGTTTTAACTAAAACTACTTCGATAAAGGCAACGTCACTTCGGCCTGATACGGAATTAACCGATGATATCCAATTAGAAAGAAAAAACTGTATAAAGAGCCATATTTTGTCTGTATCCCAATGTGAAAAATATGCTCAGTAGTTTTACTAAAATGCACTTATTTGAATATTTGATATCACTTGAAAAAAGGACTATGCGTAAAATAATTATAGAATAATAAAATCTAATAATAAAATAATAAAAATACAGTTGTACATTTGATTGATATTAGTCAGAAAAAAACCTGTGTCAAGTAGTTCACATATATAACTTAATGCGGTAATCAAGAGGCATAAGTTCGATCCCCGACCGCCCGCAACAAACCCAAGTCGTTAAAATTGTATTGTAAAGATCCCTTGCTTGGCACTATGAATATAAGGTAAGTTCTAGGACAGGTTGACCCATCCAAATGTAAGGATAATGTGACTTGGTATGGTATCATGCCAGTTGTCTTTTGTGGTGGCAATTAACCTGTCTTACGATGACTAAAATACCGTCAGTGGGACTTGAATCTCATAACAAAAAAAAAAAAACTTTAATGAAGATACCTAACTTCATCGGAACTGGAAATCAGCTCTTGTGACCCAAATTGGTTTTTAATACATGTACTGCACAGAGGCATAGCTTTGGAGCCACAACCGGTCAAACGGTAAAATAAATGCTCCATTTTAGAACTTAATTAAATTAGAAATTAACCCGAGGGAAATACAACTTCAATTATATTTTATACCAATTATGTAATGCACTGTATGTAAATTACCAATAGCCTGTAATTGCTTCAAGTTTGATATAAATTGAACACTGATCAATTTACTACTAACATTTATATCAATAGAACATATTAAAAAAAGAAAATAACCATAATTTTTTGCGTTTAAAACTTATCCTAGGGTCAATCTTAAAAGTGTTTTTTAATGTTTCACCGGCCGTGTCTCATAACCTAAATGGCAGTGTACATTTAGCTTACTTTTATCACCTTTTATTGATTTTATTGGGAAACAAATTCTCACAACATATACTTATTCCCATCGACGGTTCTTGTGTTGGACCAGTGCTTTGCGCATTGGAAGGTCATGAAAATTCGTGCCCCCCACCCCCGCCATCGGGGTTCGAATGCACAAATTTCAGATCCTCGGTCGAAATCGTTAACGTCGGAAACAGGACTATGGAGCTCAATACATGTAGTTTAATGACATGTTTTCATAAATCTGTGTTCATGGGAAATAAAAAATCATTCTGAAAACGTACAGACCGCATAATGAGACAATCGGATTTGTTTCTTAAACTTCCCAATAACAACCAACCGGCGTATATTAGTCACTTTGGTATTTTGTCTATATGGTGAATTAATAGCGCTGCTTCAATGCAATCTGACGTATGATGAACCCGACCAGGCAAATAAGTCTTGAAAGTACCATTTAAAAAAGCGTATGTTCTGCCTGGGTTCGAACCTACAACCGTTACGTTACGTGGTGTATTTTGTGGTTAATCGGTCACCGGGACAGGCACGGCTTCAAGACTCCCTTCTCTTATATATTTGAAAAAGAGAAAAAAGCATGTTTTTCAATGATGTAAACTGAATTGAAACTTCTAATACAATAAAAATACGCTATGTAAACAAAGAAGGCTCGTAGCGATATATACATGATCAAAATAAAAAAGACGTATATGATATAATGCCATATAAGTTCTAAAGTAAACCGACACATTACAATACTTTAAAATATTGCAGTCTGGTAAACGTGTTGGAGTGGAAAGAAGGTTTCGATAATCCTGTTATATCACAGAATAATGCACGGTTTTGCGTTCAGATGCTTTGTAATAAATACCTCAAGACGGTCTTTGTGATTAGATTACTGCACATCCGAATTTAACACCGAACATTATTCTGCGATACAGCACATAAAACAAAACTTTATTTCCTGTATATAGAACGATTTATTACTGTTTCCCTTTGCTTGCCTCTGATTTTTTATGCTGATTATATTCAGAGTGCTTATCTTTCCCTTTATTGCTGTTTTACATATGCAAAAGTCGAAAAAGTTATTTTAAGTATCTACATCTTGAAACACACAGACTAGCAAACGCTTTTAATATTTAAAACGAGCGTATGTGCCAACCACCGGTAAGACCCTGGCAGTTTCTGAGATCCGTTTGAAATACAATTTGTCTAGTATCTTGAAAGAGTCAAGATCAAGCGAGCTTTTTTCAAGACGCCAAAATCAACTCATTTGATCTGCTGCGCCTGCAGACGACAAATTACAGATTGCAGACGACATACGAACACTACTGCAGAAAAAATATTGGCATTTCAAACAGATTTCTTTGCAATTTGAAATAATGATTTATTGGTATAAGAAATATACAAGAATAAGCACATGTATATATCCTCAACAAGTCTGAAATTGCGCACATTAAAATCGGCTCCTTATGCCGACTAGGCAGTTATGCTCGCATGCTCCGTAAGGGAGAAATGCCGCAAATTGTCCAATATTCCAAGGAAAATTCACATTTGCCCTTCCTTATTGGAAAGTTTGAGGCTGAACATGTTTCTTTTTTTTTAGCCGTAATCTTGCTAAATTTCTTAATTTGACTTGTCACTTCTTCACTTTCAACTGTACCATTGATTGTTAATGGGATGCTTGCTGAAAATATATTGACTGAATAGTGAAACCTGATCATGACCTGTATTGGTATTAAAGCAGTCGTACGTACCAACATCTTTGTAGGGGTTAAAAGAATCACACTAGAGAACAAGCATGAGAAATCAGAAGGTCCATGCTGTCTTTTGTTTTCTTAAGTAAAGGACATTCCCAAGAAACACGACCAACTGGAACCCTAAAAAGTTAACATATATGACTAGACTTGACTATTTGAGTTTACCATCGCTTCGACAGTATTTCAGTCATATAGCGACGTCCAGCTAATTACAGGCGGAGGAAGACCCCGAATGCACGGAGGCATCCAGGTAGAACCACCGACCTACCGCAAGAAGCGGACGGCTTCTCCACATGAAAATCCGAATTACCTTGCCTGGACACGAACCTATGCGGTGAGGGGCTGAGTGAGTGTTAAAGTCAGCGACTTTACCCTCTCGGCCACGGAGGCCCCTATCCTATATAAACAATAAGTGTAATTGTTTAACTATAAATTTACGATTTTAAATAAGAAAAGGTTCTAGATATTGTTATGAATCGCAAAAGGTTTGGATTTACCAACACATAGTGTAACAGACATACATGTAGCTGCTCCTTTCTGATACCGTGGGGGGGGGGGGGGGGATGAATGACAAACCTTGCATTGCGGAAATATATACACATCTAACGTCCTTCAATATCATTTGGCTATCTTAAATGATTAAAATCGTGTTTTTACTGTTTGATTTGGCGTTGACAACTGCCGAGTCAAGCTACTTTCGGTTTTATTCACACTAAATGATTAATTGGTCAACAAAAAATCCTTTTTATGATATATTCATTTCGGATATGGGTATACATTCATAGTCATATACTATAATTCATTCAAACTAAAAATATGTTATTCCGTGTTTATTTAATGTGCATTTTTTTTTTTTTTATTCTTACCATTTTTTTTTCTTTTTAGGTATGGATAAGCTTGTGAATATATATATAAGATTAACTGGCCTTAAACTGATGTTGACTGTTATTAAGAGAATAAATGTTCTATTACTTGAGTCTTTGGAATTCAGTCACTGGCCTGTGTTAACAAGTTGCCCTATATTCAGAGGCGATGGCCACTACAGGTTTTACTGTAAATGCACTATAATTACTTTCTACGTACATTGAGCGGCATTTGTATATGTTTATCCGTCCATGTTATCTTTACATGAGTATGTCAGGTTTGGGACTACTTATATATAAGCAAACTGAGAACCAATCTAAATAGGTGCTCTCTTTATTACAAGTTAAAGAAATTAAAATCTGTCTATAATAGAAAATGATTTATTTTTTTAAAAATGATTGCCCGCAATCAACTTCCGTCCGTAAGCTTCTTTGGTAGCACGTCTCTTTGCTTATCTTTTTTTAGTAACACAATGTTCCCTCTTGTTTACTACGCGGAGAATCACGCAGTTATAATAAACTGTTTGTTTATTGACATACGATTGCATTGTGAGAATCGAAACGAAATTGAAATGTGTTGATGCTGCTAGAGATAGCGCATTAGATGTGTTTATCAGATTTATTGTTATGTACAGATTAATGAATGGTTTCATCGGATATTATGTTACCCCCTTAGGATGTAACTCGTATGATAAACACAGTGATACAGTGTGATTGCAAAACTTCCCTTTAAAGAAACGGTTTGATATATTTAAAGAAACTGACAAATGAAAAGATGTACACAAATAAGAATGTACTTGCATCATTACTCCACAATAAACTATTCTATCACGTTGCCTTTCTAATTTGCAATGAAAGGGCAGCGTTTTCAAGGCTATGAGAGATAGCATCTTTACAAAATTCAGGAATTACATTAAGCGGAAAACAACCATGTTTTATCTTGGTTACGGATTCGAGAAAACACGATATTGTCTTTAGTAAATCCCGGCATGCGAATACGTTATTTGAATTACAATCTCATCAGCCGCTGAAGTATGGAATGCAAACACTAATGGGGATATGTTTTGTTTTTATCTATACCCTACAAAATACATTCTGGGATTGTTTTCCAGAATAGATGGATAAATAATGATCACTCCGGTATATGTCAACATATAGATGACGCTTCTAAGCCTGCGAAATGAGATTTCGCGCAAATGTTGTGTTAGACATATTTACATTTATATTTTCAGAGCTGAAATCAATTGATATAAGTATAAGGTCTGCGATTAAAAAAAACGCGATTATCAAATTGAGATTTATTCCCGATAAATTTAAGTAAAAATTAAGATTTAGAACGTTATCTATTGATCAAAAGAGGAAACATTTTGACACTGTATGCTTTTATAACCATTCTTTTAGAGAAAATATTCTTCTTCAATTATTCATATTTGTGATGACACAAATTTTGAAATCTTTGAGTTGAAAATACTCAATTTGATATGTCTTGAGAAATTTGAACTAGAAGGAACCCGTAAGGAGCTCTCGACTCCCTTTCCACGGAGCTAGAAGCGGTGGCAACATGGTAGAGTGTTTTACTTGCACACCCAGCTCAAAACAGAAGGCTCTAACTTAGTTACAATTGGAGCCCATCATAAATAATGTATAGGTGCAGAAGTGATGGTACCATTAGGAAATCCCATAGAGATTTATACTCAAGAAATACTGAGGACAAGTTTTTGACAGGAGATGGTATATGTAGTTGATGTACCTCTTGACATGGGACTAGCATTTTTGGCAACGTGGTGGAGAGTTAAACTTGTATACGAAGGGTCTCGAGTTAGATTCCAGCTCGATTCAGTAGAATTTTATTGTCTAACATAAATAATTCACAGGCGTAGAGGTAATTATTAGAGGTATAAAATGATATACTTGTACTATTTTTCCATGGAGGTAGTGTTTGTCTCGACGTTGAATACTGAGGATCCCAAGTTCGATTCCGGCTCGTGGCAGAAGGACATTTGAATGCTTTTCAATATTTGGGAGCAATGCAATAAGATAGCACTACCTCTAATTAATTATCACTATTTACAGTGACTGATTTTTGCGGTGGCATAAACGGAACATGGAATATATGTATACATAGTATAGAAAATACATCGCACGCGAGGACTTTAGTTACAGCATGCGAACGTGAAAACTACAGCGTGAAAGCGTACTGATTATGGTGTACGCACGCGATATAAAATTAAAGCGCTGACAGGGTTTTAAGTATGATGATGTCGCATTTCTTTTGTTTATCAGAGTAAATTTAATAAACGAGAATCGAATTTTCAAGCGATGCCAATAAATCCAAGGTTATAATCCTGCTTTAACCTTGCTTGAGCTAAAAAAGATAAACACTATATTCGTCTGAATGGGTTGCTTACAATTAGCATATCGCCACTCTTTTTATATGTGGAAGCAAATCTAAAACAACAAACGTTCATTATTTAATGTGTGTGTGTGTGTTTAATAAAGGTAAATTAATGATATTCAATATAACAAAAATATAATGTATCTTATATTGCAAAATAATAATAATTCCACGTCCATTTTATGTCACCATATATTTCAGAATTTACTTCGGTATATGGCTTGTTGACCTGGATCAGTGCTCATCCTGGTCTAAATTGAATTATCGGATTCTCGCTGATTTACGCAATGCAAGGACGTTGAACCTGTCATGATCATGATTGACCTTCACCGGTGCTAAATAAGAGCAGGCTAGTAATGATGGCGGGTCCAACTGACCGAATTTAGTTTTCTCAAACAGTAAAACTGTAAAAAAATACTGATAACAGTATACTTTGTTCAGTGCGAAATTTTAATAGTAATAATAGAAATATGGACAGTTTAGAATTCATTCACGTTTCTAAGTAGCTCAATATTCATTTGTCAAGATATATTTAATTGCAAACAGTGCTCCCAAGTAGGGGGCATACGGCTATATAGTTCCCACTACACGCAAGTAATTGGGCACAAAAAAAAAGAAAATATATAGACAGGCCCACAAAATATTATTGAACGCGACTTTTAAGTCATAAATTATAGAACATGTTTAATTTGAAATCGAACGATAAGCTATGAGTTTTGGTCTATCAATGTACACGTGTCCGACGTAAAAAATGATATGTCTGACTCCGGGCCAACCATTTTTGGTTATATGTTATATTGGGGTTTTCCGTCGCTGCGATAGTATTTCAATCATATAGCGACGTCCAGCTAATTACAGGTGGAGGAAGACCCCGAGTACACAGAGGTACCCGGGTAGAACCACCGACCTACCGCAAGCCAGCTGGAAGGCTTTCCTCTCATGAAAAATCCGAAGTCCCTACCAGGATTTGAACCCACAGCGGTAAGGGGCTGAGAGATCTGTAGTCCACGACTGTAACCGCTCGGCCACGGCGGAACCCTGCCCCCCCCCCCCCCCCCCCCCCCCCCCATTCATGGTACTAGCCTTATATGTTGAGCACTATGCAAGGGAGTAATACCAATTATACCATTTTTTACGACGTTTGTAAGTCCAGACCGTGGATCGAAACCTTTAACCCCATACGAGGCAGTATATCATTTTTACTTCACTGCTTTACGATATCATTTTCGTAATAACATATATTGTTTCGTTTTCACAAAGTATTATAATGGGAAATGCTAAAAACGCCCCATTATAAGAGACACGTTTGCTGCAGTCAATAAAAAGCGCTTAAATTCTATACTAATGCGTGTAATTTAAATATGATAGAAATTCGTTATATTTTGTTTCTTAAACGCCGGATATATTTAATGACCAAACCAAAAGTTAGAAGAACGCCTCAGAAAATGATTGCAAGTCTAACCTTGTCATTTTGGCGGTTATTATGAGCGTTGATGATGATGATGATGATGACAAGGATGATTATGATATTAATACGTTGTTGCTATAATAACGATAAATCCTACTACTATTGATGATGATGATGATGATGTTGATGATGATGATGATATTTTATTTTCTGCTACTGATCATGATGCTGATGGATGTGATAATTTTGAAGATTAAGATGTTGCTGCTGTTGTTGCAGCTGCTGATGATGATGACAGTGGTGGTGAAATCAATGCCTAATCAACTGATACAAATACGATTGCTTTTGATAAACTCACTAAAATTCTCTTCTATGCTATTTGAGATTTGTAGACAGAAATAATTCTCAATCAATATAAAATGCAGACATTCTTTGTTTGTTGAATTGCAAGCATCATATCATTTACTGTCGAATTGAATGGTGTTTTCCCAAAGATAATACCGGCATCAATGCAATCTTAGGGGCGCTTACAAAATTATAGGCGATAAATGCATCAGTTTAATTGTCCACAAAAAATCGGGACGATCATATGGAGTTCGTTGTTGGTTTATAGGCCATGATACGCAGATAGGAAAACGAAATTATTTGTTAATCTAGAATGGTGGGCTATCTCGAAATAAACGCGCGAGTAAGTTTATGTCTTAATGTACAGTCAGAATGCGTGTACATTATCGTAGCTGAGATTTATGCCATACAGTTGAACCTATATAAGCAGTCACTCGGTCAGTCTGCACTTAGCGGTTAGTCTCAGCACTGTGTTACATGTTTAACCTTCATTTAGCGGTCCCCTCTGTTAAGCGGCCAGCTCTGTTAAGCGGTCACTTTCTCTTGTTCCCTTCCCTGACCGCTTATAACAGGTAAATTGTGACAATCCGATTAATATTTGGGGGGGGGGGGGTGAAATGCTTATATAATCCCAAGGCTCAGAAAAAAAACGAGCGACTTTTTACTATTATCTTCTACTGCATGATCCACACAGGGACATCAAAATACGTATGTATGATGCTCAAATCATCGAATGTTTTTGTTTGTTTGTTTGTTTGTTGTTGTTGTTTTTTTGTTTTTTTTTTGTGTTTTTTTTTTTGTATAACGCTGCTAGATCATATACGAAATAAAATATTTGATTCTGGAATCCTGTTTGCTTATGACATAACGAACGCTGTTTTTTTTAACCCTTTGATGGCAGAAAACAAAAGCGACATAATGGTTTTCGAGATTCTCTGTTAGAATGATAGTGGATAATACACCAAGGTCGAATTCCACCAATAAAACTTAACGCTAAGCAATACTGAAATACTAAGGGGCGATTTTCATAAGTCTTGTTTCTGTAATAAAAATATCTAAATACCAATTTCTTAATAATAATTGTTAGTAATTAAAGCAATAATTCATTTCGACTTAGTCATGTACTTGAATATTTCTTAATATAGTAAGAGTCGAATGTGTATATAGACAAAGAGGGAAAATAAAAAACGAACCATGAGAATTTCGTACTTTTTGCATAATTATAGAGAATCCCACTAGAAACAAATCTATGGGATAAAAATGGGGGTCTCCATTCTTCATTTTGAGTTATGTGCCCTTGAAAATGAAAGAAAAGAGCAAAACACTAACTTTCAGGGACAGATAACTCAAAGAGTAGAAAATGTGCGACATGCAGTATAATTAGGGCACCATGATCCAGTAGTAATAAACCGACAGCGAATGTGAAGGTGGTGGGTTCGAACCACCTTGGCGACAAATATTTTTCATGACCCTCCCAGACGCAAAGTACTGGTCCAACCAAGGAAAAGTCGACAGGGCTTAGTATTCAAAAACTTTTTTTTTTACATAAAATAAATAAGTTAAAACTATACCTTCTGAAATGCAACCCAGTGGCGGAATTCGCGGGGTGAGGCACTAGTGCTCAGCACCTAATCCATACCTCCATAGACCGGAAAGTGCGCCTTCTCCCACCAGCCACCTTCCCAGTTGCTCGGTGACCCTTAATGTCCCACTCCCCAACTAAGTTAAAATATCAATTTCTGATATATCTCTGCAATGGAGCATGTGTACATGTTAACATTTTAACATTCTTCCAGAAACCTTTTGCCTAAATCTTGAACCAGAGGAGGGAAAAAGTATCTTTTGACAGAAAAGTCAATGGCATTGGAAGTCTGTTTTTTCAATTAGTTCAAGTGAAATTGGAAGTTTCTGGACTCGGAAGTTATGTTCATTGGAATCCAAAGACGTGTATTGGCATCCGATCACGGTCTTACTCGAGAAATGGAAACAAAAAACTACTTCTCCTGTTCAAAGGTTTTGTCTCGCACAAATTGATCAAAAAGACCGTGTTTGCGTGCTTGAAAAAACACTTCAGTCGAGAGCTCTTTGGCAAGATTTCATGGTTTCAGATAAAACAAAATTGGATATTTGCACAGACATTTTGATGTAGAAGAAAAAATATTTTGTATCACAGAAACTACCGCGGAAAATGCATTATATGGCATTGCGGACAGGCATATAAGGTCTCTCTCTCTCTCTCTAAACAGTCAAATACGTGTTAAGTACGTAATCCATCATTATTTTAAAAATGCTCCAAAAGTCTTCAATGTAGATGCAAATTGGGTTATAAGCTATTTTGCTCAAAGTCTTTAAAGGCTTGCATATACTATAAAAATCCCACTATCACTTAATGGACCATGATCGCAATTTAATTTAATTTAATTTAAAGGTGGCCTGTACAAGTGGCTAATTTGTTTTTATCGGTCGTCTTTAAGATTCAAAAGAGAATGTCTCCATCTGGAATAACATCTGGTCATTTTTCTTTTACTTGTTTTCTGGTAGCATGATATCGTATGCAGTATTATATCAGTGTGATTGTATCGAACTAACGTTCCACCCACAATATCATTAGGGGACTTTAACCATTTCACCAGGCATTCGGCAATACTCGGTATAATTCGCTGTTTCAATCTGACCAATCAATGACTGGTTCAAAATTTCAAGTGTATGTTTATATCCCATTGAACAGCGTGTTGAATTATTCACCAGCAAGTAGATTGGGTGTTCGGGAAGTGCTCGTTGATTTGCATAAGTTAACGTCTCATTTCGGAGTGAAATTTGCTATGGTGCTGACGACACTCGGTCACATTGTCCTGTCACCGAACCAACCAGCCCTTGGATTAGTTTTATATAGCACCAAGCACAGTGTAGGTACATCAGTATATATCATATTATCATGACCGGACCTGTAAATTCAGGGCGGACGCACTCGGCACTGGTGTCATTTCTGTTATGCCATAAAAGCAGAAATAACGTACTAAGTAACACAAAAACATATTCTACAGAGATATGAAACTACCCAAAATCACGTTTTTTTTTTTTTTTTTTTTTTTTTTTTTTTTTGTTGTTGTTGTTTTTTCAGACGAACGGGATTTGAACGAGATCTCCCTGAGATAATCGACATCTTGCTGGCGTTTGCAGTAAGACTCTTACAGATTCACCCATAAAAGAGATCTGCGATCTAATGAGAGGCATGCATATTTGGTTTAATCGGCAAAAATGTAAAGTGAAGTTATATGTTTATATCTAATAATGGCAATTTTACACATCTCAAGTTATCTTGCGGTCACATGATCGTATACGTAACTTTACGAGAGCTTCTTATGACTTGCTCTTTACCTATATCAGAGTTCCGGTTCTCTGGTTGGTTATTAGGTATTTGGTAGCATTAGCTGCCCTCATTCTGATCATTAACTTCCAACTAGTTTCAGTGTGGCCATACCACGTGGTATATGACGTAATTTTAAGCTATCACAAGCAGCATAATTTGCCTTGATTCGAAAAATATAACTGCTGTAAGTATTTTTCTTCCTCACCAATTTTAATAGGATATAGCGCATGCGAGGCAGAAATTTGTGCACTAATAATTCTTTTGGCAGTCATACAGCATTTCCTAACATTTGGGAAATCATGTGCTGTACGTGTTAGCAAACAAAATTCAACTGCATATCTTACAAAAAAAATCTTTTGGACCTAAATGTGTAGGACATAAGTTTCCGCTTTGCATGCGCTATATACCAGCAAAAAAGATTAAAAAATAAAATACTTACAGCAGTTTTTTCCCTCTGAATCGATGAAAAATAGCTTAAACCGAAGTCATGTATACCATGTGGTATGGCTACGCTGTAGTTTGATGGATACCCAATATTTATTTTTCTTTTCTTTTTTTAAACATTATCTTATACATCGATCGATACGTGTTCTTATCTCCTTCAAGCAGGTAACAGTCTCAGATAATTCAAAGGAAAATAAATAAGGGATGCCGTTGGCAAATAAATAAGCGAAAATAGAAAACTTTCAACGTAATGATTGCCTATGTTTCAAGCCATAACAACATATCCTGAATCCGTCCCTTGTGCTCATAGCATTTGATTTCACGAAGGGAAGATGCGTTATTAAATTTAGATCACAAACTTAAAATAAATGCATTTTCCTGGCGTTTTGAAAGCTTAAGACACGCAAGGTAACTGGTAAATATATTGGACGATGGATATTTATTAGATATTTTATTCGTGAACATTTTAGGCACTTCTCTTTCTTTTGATGTTTTCCGAGTAGAGTCAATATGTTGCGTCAGCACGGAAAACTTTAAGGAGATATGACCCACTGAATTTGAACTACAGTTTTAATTTATTTGCGTTATACAACCTACCAATAAAATTTCATTTAAGGAAAGTGAGTACATGATTTGCACAATTTCTGTCATCTTTCCGATCAGTCCTAGAAGTGTCTTTTTATTAATATGCTTAGCGCCAAGCAAGGAAGAAATCATAATACCAGTTTATCTGCTTTGGTAAGTCGCGATCGGCGATCGAACCTGGGACCTCTCGGTAGATACTCTAGTCACTCAGCCACGACTTCCGGTCTTTATAAATCGGGATTCTCTGTTCAAAACAAATACAGTTGTATAACCACTGAAATATACACTCTTTTTCTTCTGAATATAGAAGAAAAGCTAGTATGCAATTCGGCCTGGCATAATTAAATCAACAACACGCTTTTGTATTTCATGTATCCACATTTTCTGTTTGTCATGTGGACGTAATTTAAAATGTTGGACTTTGCCTCGCAGAGAATTTCCTTCTATCGGAAACTCCGAGACAATGGGAAGACCACTTAAACGTGATCAGAGGCAGCTCGCGTGGCGCTGAGCGATAAATTGAAGGATTTGTGTAGCGTATCTCTCGCAACATCTCGACAGGCGGCTGGCGTAGAGAGTTCCGATTTCTGTCGGAAACCCGAGTAGGGTGGAGCTTGTATCGGTTTGTTTTTGGTGACAAACGATTTATTAGAAGTGAATTCAGTTATTTGTTATAGATTTAATCACTGACATGAAGTGTGAAATCATTTTGTTTTTAAAGGAAATCAAAGATCAGTGACATTGGCTACCTTTGCAAGGATAGTATTTTGGATATCGTTTTTAAAAGGTAAAGTGTATATTTATATGAAAAAATATGTCAGATATACGAAAAAAAAAAAAAACGAGAAAAAAACGCCATTCACGAACAGAGCGTACAAAAAAAAAAGAAAAACATGGAACACTATATTTGGATATAAAATTGATATAAGATAAAACTGTGAGATTTGCTTTTTCTTGATTTTGTTTTTAATTATTTTAAAAAAATTTATTGCATGAAGTAAATATATAATAAAATAAATAAATAAATGTAGAGACGAATAGATGAGCAGATGAAAAGCATAAAGATGAGTTTTACAAAAAATATGAATGTTACATTTACATTTTATTCTAAATACAAATTGAGATACTAAGTGCATGAATACTTCTTGTTAATAATGGCAGCAAAGCAGGACCTTTAACAGCAAATTACAACAGAAAACAGTCCTGCTAGTTTTACAATTCAGTAGTGATAATAAGGGCTAATGAATTTGAGTTTATATTAATGATATAATAATATCTATAGTGAAAAGTTTGAAAATGAACAGACACATTCACACACAAAACAAAGAACAACATCAAACAAACATGGATTTTGGTCATTTCGTTATACACTATCTTTGTTTGTTTGTTGGGTTGTTTGTTTGTTGGGTTTAACGCCCCTCTGACAGTATTTCAGTCATTTTGAGACGATGTCTACTTGAGACAGATATAGTGCTGCCACACTGCAGTATCATACCGTAGACAGTGGATGATACCACACCCAGTCACATTATCCTGACACCGGGCCAACCAGTCCTGAACTACCTTATATGCTGAGCGCCAAGCAAGGGAGCTATACCAGTACCATTTTTTACGACTTTGGTACGTCGCGGCTTAAGGTTATGTAGCGGTATTTCAAGGCATTTGATGTCAAAGAAAAAAAGTCTTATGTAGAAAATTAACCATTTATTTTATAAGAAATATGCATGAATGTTTGTTGTTGTTTTTTTGTTGTTGTTGTTTTTTTGTTTTTTTTGTTTTTTGTTTTCAAGATATGCGGCGTTTACGGGAATTAAAGTAATGGAGAATGTAGAACGGTTATATGTATAGGAATTGTCATCTGTAAAGCATTTCATTTTGATAAGTCAACATAAGATAAAAACTCCATTGGTAATGCGCAATAGTAAACATTATGATAAATAAGCGGACTAAATTCACCATTTAATCACAAGAAGAAACATTTGCATCTATAAGAGAAGTGTTTTGATAAAACAACTACAGTAGAACTTCAATGAGTCGAATTTCTCGCTTTGTCGAAGTTAAGTGAAAGTCCCGACATTTTCCGCTATATATTCATAAGAAAAGTTCATTTATGAGTCGAACGTTTATGTGTCTGATTTTTCAATGTGTCGAAGTTTTTCTGCGGTCCGTACATAATAATTCACGTACATTTTACCATAAATAAATCGAAGCAATCTGGCTCTTTTCACAACTTCGATTGCGGGATAATATTTTTTTACAACTTTACGGCTGCTTCGGCTGCAACGAAATTGACGATTTTATCTAAATGACAGGTGCTAATTACACGAAAGCTGCATTTGAAATGGTAATGATTGTACATTTGTATTAAATTACGTTTACGAAGGAAAGTTGGTGCAACGAAGCCTCATATTGACTTTAATTCAAAGACTTGACAGTTCGACCGTTGAGTTAGCCCCATACGTAAGTCGGAATCCCTATGTCTCGAACTTATTAGGTCAGTCACTTCAACTTCGACTAATCGAAGTTCCACTGTATATATTTACATTTAAGTTATTGTAATTCAGTCGGAATACTTCATTGAAATTTCATGACTACGAAGTACATATTTCAACTAGTTTTCATCTACAAACCTATTGTGTGTAACCTTTTTTCCCCAAGTGTACACATTTTCTACCAATGAAAATCGTTCATATATTCATTTGGTCTTAAATTGCGTCATCATCAGGAAGGTCAAAAGTAACATTAGACAGCAACGCCGAAAAAGTATTATAAATCGTATTAGATTTAGTAAGACTCATTCGCGAACAAATAATTGATACAGCGTTTTGGTTTACAATTTCATCAAATTAAAACGAGACGCGCATGCGCGAAAGGGTATAGTTAAGTCTGCATAGAGCAATCAATAATTTAAACTCGAACTTTGAAGGTCAGGGCGTAATTTCCATGTAACATCTATAGGAATGTCTTCATGAAAACACGGATCCTTCCTGGTATGAGCAATATACCATGTTTTAATCATGCATGATTTGAGTGTAAAAGATATCTTTCTCAATTATCTTTAAGCTGATAACTTAATCTTGAATGAAGGGCAATCTTCTCTCGAACAAATTACAAAGTATGGATTTCACTTTACTCTGATAGAGGCAATACTTACAGAAGGTCCAACGAGAGAAATCAATTGCATTTTGAACTGTTAAAATCATTAGTTTTCGTTGACACTTAATTTCGAGGAAAATAAGATAAATGTACTTTCATAAATTCCATTGGTACATATTCGCGTGGATTCATTTTCAAGAAAACGTGAGGTCCATTTAAATAAGACTGTTTCGTGGTGATTGATATTCGTGGATAATCGACGAAAAATAGTCCCCCACGAAAATTAATGTCCATCTTTATGACATCACCTCCACTAGTTAAAAATTTTAAAATTTTCAAGGCCTAATTTGAATCATTTTTCTGCAGCTGAATGTAAATGAAATACATATAAGACAATTTGTGGTTTCAGTGAAATATCATATTTAGTTCATCGAGTGAGGAGGAAAATCAATATTTCCACGATATGAATTAAAAATAATATTACACTGAAACTAACATTTTTTTTCTTCTTTTTATTGAATGTTTTTCTGTGACGCGTTTCACATTGTTACCAAGTTCATCGTAAATTTTAACCTCTGGGAAGCCCAAAAGTCCCTAATTCGCACGATTCGGTCTGGAAATAAATCCAATAAATGAACAAAAATAAAGTGTGTAATAAATATTTCTTTCAAGTAGTTCTTGAAGAAGTTTTATTTCAATGTAGAAATTATTATTTCAACTTTAAACAATACGATAGAGTCGTTAAATAGTCCCGTTACAGCGAAAATGATAAAAATGTTTTTTGTTTTTTTTTATTTATTTATTTTTTTTTTTTTTTTAAATTTTTTTAACATTATAGCTCACATGCATTTAAATGCATGTTTTCATTTGATAATGCTAAAAAATTTAAAATCCATATTGTTTAAACATACTCTTTATCACTTTAACATATATTAAAATAATACGCATACATGGTTTCACATACATGTATATTTTTTACATGTTCAAGCCTAAAATATTCCCACAAAATATTCAATATTTAGCGTTGAGTCATATCTAAATCGTGTATAGGGCTGGAGCTAGCACATTTTTTTTCAAATACACTTAAGGACTTTTAAATAGCCTCATATATAAAGCCTTGTCACTTCAGGCCATTTTTATGTTCTTCATGTTGACCTTCTTTTTTAAACGCATATTAATAAAGTAGGGCATAAATTATGCGCATTTCTAAATAATATAAAATCGTTTGGAAAACACAGGATAAAATACTCGACATTTCTTTCGAGATGGTGCGTTTCTAAAGTCATTAAGTATGTTTTTCAGTAAATTGATACTTTCCGCGCCTACAGGCAATATTTATTAGAAAACCGAAAACTGTAATTCATCTTCTTTTTTTTTTGCTAAGAAACCAAGATCGATTAAATCAGTTCCTTAGAGTCTAAGGAAAGTCAAATGCTCTGCAAGTTATGTGCACTTAGCGCATAATTACAATTTTATATTTAGTGACGCATCCTGTTAACTGGCTTGAATTAAACAAGCAATACATAGCGCTATGTAACATTTTTATATTTAGTAATTTATTTTGTATCTAGGCTCGAATTTAACCAACAATGTTTAGTGCTATGTAGAACTTTATATTTAGTGACGTATTTTGTATCTAGGCTCGAATTTAACCAACAATGTTTAGTGCTATGTAGAACTTTTATATTTAGTGACGTATTTTGTATCTAGGCTCGAATTTAACCAACAATGTTTAGTGCTATGTAGAACTTTTATATTTAGTGACGTATTTTGTATCTAGGCTCGAATTTAACCAACAATGTTTTTTTTTTTGTTATTAAGTATTAAATTATTTATTTCAAAGTTTACCAGCACTGCACCTGGCAGATGTTATTGCTGAGAGGTACCACTTTACTAGCACATTTTGCCAATATTGTTTTACAAAATAAGGAAGTAAATTACTAAGCTGACATGGTCATTTAGCTTTCTAACTATCAACATTTGCTATTGTATTTCCATTTAACAAATAAGTATGGCGAAAGGAATTTTTTTAAGTATCACAAAACGCTAAATAAAGTTTGTGTCTGTGATCTTACGAAGTAAAACGATTATATTCGAAGTCTCCTTTATCACCTGTGGACAAATACTGTTCAACAATATAGTTTCTACATTTGTTTCAATTCAGTAATCTGTTAATTTTAAATAATGCACATAACATATTAATATGAAAAAAACAACAACAACAAATACAAAAAATAATGGAATGGCATTGTATGCAATATAATACATCTTTACCTTATTTCAATGTTTACGTATAACATGTACTTAGTGCTTATTTGTGTCATTGGTAATGGGATCAATACGGCTAATTTTTAACAAAAACTGTAAAATATAGTCACTATTACTCCTGTGAGTCTTTTCCATTCCTTCATCTCTTTGTTTTCAGTTTTCTTATTTTATTTAAAATAATGTGTGAAATAGAATGTAGTCCTAACATATTCAAAATTTTAAGCATTACATGTACTTAATGCTTAGCATTCTTCGTGAAAGTAAGACCAAAATTGTGTCCTTGTAAACCGACAGAGAAGAGTTTATTCGATTTACAGGAGTCAGTTAATGCGGAGCGAAATGCCAGGAGTTTGGCGTCATTACAGCGACTTCTTTCCTCATTTGAGCCACGGAGATGTTCATATTGTGACTGATTATTGAATCATCGAGTCTGACCACTTAGGTTTCTGAAGTCATGACCGGAAGAGAGCATTATATTCGGAACATCTTTGTCGTCACTGTTACATATGTGCTCGGTGTGTCCGAGATAACAATAATGGCGGATGTAACAACAGTGCCGCAGGAAAATTTTACGACCGGTGAGTTGTTTTAAATATATAAATCATTTTCTTTTTTTATCATTTATAAGATTTCCTTAAAGGTTTTATCAAAATTTAAAATCTTTCATCGAATATCACAAACGTGTTTGGAGGGCCTACCGCTGTACCATCTATTGTACCTGACACTAAATCGAAATCCCAGACGCTCTACTGGAAAGCGAAGAGCTCTATCAATACTCCATCCAGGCATCAAAATATTTCATCTATCATAAAACTCCATGATAATCACATATAATATTAATATTGTTTTAAACTATTTTATAAGTAAAGACAAACTTTGTGAAACTTTGTAAAAGAAACTTATGTTTCAAGTGGCACAGACTAAACTCGCAACCCACATCATTTCGAAAGATGTTTGTATGTTTGATGGTATTAACGTCCAACCGACAGTATTTCAGTCATTTGGAGACTATGTCTACTTGAGACAGATATTGTGCTGTCACACTGCAGTATCACGCCGTAGACATCTCGCATGATACCACACCTAGTCACATTATCCTAACACCGGGCCAACCTGTCATAGAACAACCCTTATATGCTGAACGCCAAGCAACTGTGCCATATTTTTACGACTTTGGCATGTCGCGGCCGGGAATCGAACACACGACCTTCCGCTCCCGAGGCGGATGCTTTAACAACTGGTGACGGTATTTTCCGAATGATTCCGACATTTAGTTCTATTTTCAGACACACCGCCATATACATTTGGCCAAATTACTACAGATTCAACGTTTCGAGTATTCCGAATGATTCCGACTTTTCTTGTTCTATTTTTAGACACACCGTCATATACATCTGACCCAAATTCCACCTACAATTTTCCGAACGTATCTGATATTCCGAATGATTCCGACTTTTCTTGTTCTATTTTTAGACACACCGTCCTATACATCTGACCCAAATTCCACCTACAGTTTGCCGAACGTTCGAGTATTCCGATGAATTCGCCTCTACATCTGACCCAATTCCTTTCCGAACGTTCATATTCCGAATGATTCCGACTTTTCTTGTTCTATTTTTAGACACACCGTCCTATACATCTGACCCAAATTCCACCTACAGTTTGCCGAACGTATCATATTCCGGATGACGTTTATAGTTCAAGAGAGCCATTTTACCGGCCCACTAACATATCGAGCGAACAGAGGTTGATGATGACACTTTTATGGAAGTACGAAAACTCGGTCAGGCCAGTTTTTAATTCTTCGAAGTCCGTGCAAGTTGCTCTTGGTTTGACCTTAACCCAAATTTTAGACCTGGTAAGTTGTGATGTGTTGGATAAGAAATATATATTAGAATGTGATTTTAAAAGGACATTTTTTTTATTATTTCACACTTGCTTCACAGGACTCACGCTCTCCATCACGTCCAATCACGTCACAAACTGTCACGTCACGTCATGATTTACACTGACATTTAATTATGACAATGTGTTATGCGCGGGTATCAATGAAAACTAAAATAGTATAATAAAAGAATCCTGTTTATTCTATGCACACGCATGAAATACTGATTCTCAAAATACAGCAACAGTATTCCTTGCTTAATTTCCTTTATAGCATCCTTTTGTACTATTTCTCCATGGAGTGTTTTATTGTGATGTCATTGTATCGATTCGACGTCATTAAAATCAAAATGCTTTGAACGCGACGTTGATCTAAAATAGTGATGAAATATAGGTGTATCGTCATGAAAATGATAACTTTATATCTTCTATTGTGTATGATATTATGTATCTTTAACGAATATATCTCCGGTTTTGTTGTTGTTGTTGTTGTTTAGTTTATACTTTGGGGTGGATTACTGTGATATAAATGAAAAGTTTATTTGATAATCTGAAAATAAAAAAATTAATAATATAATTTCACTCTATCCAACATAAAATAAAAGAAACATTTCTTCGTTTTTGTGGAAAATGCAATATTCTTTTTAAACTTCACTTGATGAAATAATATTACATATTCCACAATAACGAACAAATACCCTCTATAAAATGTGCCTACTCAGTTCTAAGTACATTAAATGACATCTTGACCTACTTTTTAAAATAGAAAAAAAAATCAAATTCCTGCTCCACTTGCTATTACGAATTTAATATATAACTGCAGCATCAAACGGCTCCTACTAACTAGACACTGGAAAAATAACAATTCACCAAACCCATTCTTCATATTTCATTTTTACTCGCGCACAATCACTAAGATTTAATTGGATTATTGATTAGAGCTCCATATTAGACTCAGAATCTCTTGGAACCATTGCTTCGACACACTCTGACAAAGGCATTTTTTAGTTTGCTCGTCTTATTGTCCAAAGGATATTGTTTAGATTTTCATAATAACAATGGAAACGTATTTCAGAACTACTTCCAGCATTACTGATTGATTAATTTGGAAGTTTTCAACACTGGTAGTTATTCATTTTGTGAACATACAGTCAAACCTGTCTTAAGTGGTCAGTCGGTGTAACAAGAGAAAGTGACCGCTTGACAGAGGGGGCCGCTAAATGAAAGTTAAAACATAAAAAGATAAAAAAAGATTGTTTTGTAATATTAAAAATGACCGCTTCATACAGGTGGTAGCAAATTCTGGTTCAACTGTTTATACTTTCACAAGGGCTTGCTTGACTTATTTTGGTCGCTGAATACAGGTCTAATGAATGATGAAGCAGGTCGGTCGCTCAATAGAAGATTGTTGCAAATTATAACATTTTTTTAAAGATAACTTTACCTCAAATGTGGAATATATTAATAGCAATTGAAATTCACATAAATCAAATTGTTATATATTCCACATTTGGTGTAAAGAGTTACGGCATTCTTGTTCAAATATTTGCATTTTTTGTAAATGCACGTCAATTTCACACACACCTACGTCAGTTATGTAAGAAAGATATCTCCCGATATACAGCGGTTTGTCAAGGGAACAAGAGAAAGTGGTCCTTTTAACAAAGGTGACCGCTAAATGAAGTTCTCATTTCAACAAACAAAGGTGTGTAACTTTTTTTCCTTGAGTATAGGAATATCTACCAATGAAAATCGTTAAAATACTCACTCGGCACGGTCTTACGTCATCATCATTAAAAAAAAACAACAAAAAAACAACAAAAAAACAGAGACGGGACGTTACATATGAATTAGAGAAATACAATTTAAACAATTACTGTCGACCAAGGATTTTACAGTTTGTCTGTAAGTCAAGTGGTTTGTTTTGCTTGCTTATCGCCGAATTTCCCTTGCACAAAAAAGAAATCAAAGCCATTTATTTTCCGCCATAAAAAAAAACCAACGTATTTTTCTTGAAAAAAATAAAATAAAGACTATTAAATAGTCGTAATGTTTGTTAGATTATTGGATTAAACGTCCCATCGACAGGATTTCAGTCATTTGAAGACGACGAGAAATCGTCGTAATAAAGAATTCCTTAAACTTCTTGTTCGGTATTTCAGAAACACCATTTCTAGCTTCTTTAACTAATTCTCTCCTGACATTTCTTAAATACAAACCATAAGTAATCACAATGCGTCTGTCAATCGCTGTAAAACGTTGAGATCTTTGATATGGCAGATACGAGCGGGAAACAAATCACACTCGGGATAAAAACGACCAAATGGTAATTTATGATATAAAAACGGTCCTATTTTAAGTTATACAAATCATGGAGAAAATTGGCAGTACGGGAGATAATTGTAAGAAGTGGTTCCATCGCCGTGTCTAATTTATCTTCTGATGTGGAATGAAATGGTCGTGACTTTCAGCTGTCATGTACGGTCTCCAGGGATACAGCGGGTCATCTATACGTCCGTGCTTTTTTAGAGGAATGTTAAAGATTTTTTTTTTGTCTCATTAAACGGAAGAAATAGAAAGAGAGATAGGGAGATAGGGGTGGGATTTTAAAACGTTACTCGCAATATATATAGCGAGATTCAATTATCAGGATTGCTAGCGGTGCATACATTTTCGACTCTTTTGTTGATTCACGTGGTTGTGACGTCATAGATAATAAAATATTCGACGCCTTTAAAGTAAGAAATAATTTGAAATCATATAAAATCGATAATTTAATCTTTGGAATTTAGTTTTGCAACAATTCCTAACATTGACTTCAAAATCCTGCACAATTAATCAAATATGGCGAATATTCATGTTTTACGAAACAGTTTGACAACTTAAAACGCTTGTTTGCACCCTAGCAATAAGATGTTCAAGCAAAAAAATTTTAAAAAAGTCAAAAGGATATAACAATACTCAACATTTCGACATTTTAAACGTTCTAGATTAAAATTTCAGGATAAAGAGATGGCGATCATGATGACCTCGTGGTTATGACTCTATAGTTCATAAAGTACGATTTAAAAAAAATCATTTAAATCAGTGATGTAACCTATGAACTGAAGTTTGCAAGGATTTTGTTTTAAACATGTGCCAATTAAATTTCTGGAAATGTTAAAGTCATCTAATATGGCGGATGATAATGGTTTATACATATCAAAATATATCGAGTAAAATATTTTGAGAAAAAAATCATTCAGTTGGTTAGGCAAAATGCGGATAATTTTGTACAGGAAAAAGTGCCCGTATTGAATGGTGAACTTTGATGCGTATTGAGACTAAGTCGAAAGCATTGATAGCCTACATTACGTTTTCTAAATATATATCGGGATATTCTATAAATATATATACGTATTTTTATTAGAGAAATTCACCCTTGTGTGTTTAAGTTTTAATTTCGGAAATTCAGTGAGAGTAGACAGACAGTAGTTTGCATTTTTTCTAAATTGGACTAATTTATAAATGTGTGCATTTAAAAAGAAATGAGTGTACTACAACCAAACGGATGATCGTTCCTCACTGAACTCGGTGAGTACTGTTCGCCGATTATAGTGATTATTGCTCACTAAATTACATTTTTTTTTGTTTCACTTAAACAGGTGAACAGTACTAAATCAGTGAGTAATAATCAACTAATTAGATTAAAAATTTCCATTCAAATAGCTGAGCATTACCTATTGATATAAGTAGTGCTCAACTAGATAAGCATTGTTCACTCAAACAAGGGAAAGGTACTCAGTTAATTCATCGAGTAATATTCACACAAGGTTTTCACTAAAATAGATGAGAATTACTTAGAAGAAGAAAGTTCTGCTCCTTAAGCTAATTGAGTAATACTCACCTAAATAATATGCATTCAAATAGGTGTGTACTTCTCCCCTTATTCCGGAACTCATGGCCTTTCACGAAGATAACCAAGGTTTCCTAATGTTTCTTAGGGTACTTTGGTTATCTAGGTAGAGGTTAAGTGGTCCAAAACGTAGTAGAACCATTACAGGATATTTATCTTAAAAACTTAAACTGTGTTTTTAATATATATCTTATTTTGGTATTTATTTCTTTTAAACGAAATAGAAACGTATACCAAATAGCTCAACGGATAAAGTTATAATTGTTGTTAAACCCCTTACAATAAGGCTCCAAAGTGGCGAAGTGATAGCGACCCCGCTTG
>CM037791.1:28302238-28352238 GCA_021229015.1 Solen grandis | reverse complement strand
AGAAAATACACATGGATTGCATTATATAGAGTGTATTTGCTTGTTTTTGTGGATAATGCAGTTTTATTTCATCAAGTGTACTTCAAAACTTAAATTATCACGAGTCGAAATTCACAAGAGAAAATACAATATTGCATGATCCATAAAAAACTTTCTTTTTATATTATGATTAAAAGAATGAAATGAAATTATATTTTCATGATTTTCATTGCGAAATTATCAAATAAAGTTTAATTAAGGTAATCCATTCATCTAATTGTGATCATTTTCCATCATGTGATCTTAGGAATTTTATAGTAAATCCAAGCTTTTATAGACGTTAAAACAAAGAAGTATTTTACTCCAAGTCAATGGATATGCACTGAAGTGTTTTTAAGCATGATTATAATTCAATAATAGATGGATTACCTTAATATTGCAGTAATCAAAAGCATAACATAAATGCCAGTATATGCAAACGAAAACAAGAGAGAGATGGGAAAACTAACTAGAAATTTGATATTTAGGTATTGTATTGTAGAACGATTTGACATTTTAATACATGCAGGGATAATGTCAATCATATAAAAATTGTTGTGTTCTTTTTGAAAAAAATATGAAAGAATGCGTGGACAAAATATCCTTTAAGGGTTAAATTTACATTTTATCTTACATTTCATCGCTCATTTGAGGCATGAAATGAAAATAAAAATTGTGTGAACAAATATCTGTTCATGAATATTCTGTTCTTATATTTTGTATCATCAAACAATAATCGAAATGATTTTTAATACAAGTATTGTATATGGTTTGGACTTGAAATCTACCCTTAAACAACGTGTTCGGTACAATATGAAGACCTGCGTTTAAAATTGTGTACTGCCGTAAAAATCAAAGCATAAATAAGTACATTTACAAAGATAAAATTGAATACACTGCCTTCTGCTGCATTTCACATGCACCCAAACAAATTATTACTGAAAAATTAAAAAAATAAATAAAAAATAATAAGATAAATAGAAAAGCAATCGTTTACGGCGAAATTTTTATAACGGTATTTGTAAATAATTTCCAAACAAATCTAAATTGCTTAAGAAAGCCACAAATATGTCATAGTATATGAGGATAATGAAAATTTGTATTGCTTTTCGTAGCAATGCATTTCAACATCTGGAGCACATACAAGCACTTCGAAGGGCACCTTGGCCCAGTGGTAAGATACCCGAATATGGAAACAATGGTTGTGGTTTCAAACTCCGTTGGGGGGTAAAAGACTTTCATGACTTTCCCAGGCGCAAAATACTGGTCCATTCCAGGAACCGAAGAGAGGGAATAGTAAAGGTTGTAAGGCGACGCAGAATAAATAAGACCAATTAAAAAAAAGACTTGTGTCCGCTACAAGCTCTGAAAAAAATAATAGTGTCGGTTTGTGGGGATTTTTTTATATATTATTTTTTAAAGAAACATGATTTTCAGTCAATTATTCAAAGCTTTCCATGTGTATGAATGCAATAAGTGACATTTAATGTAATTTCACAAAAGAATGTATGTTAATATGTCCATAAGATGTTATAAAATCTTGAAATTAATTTAATGACTTTATTTCAGTAGATGTCCTACATTGAGTAGACGGCTTAATAGACACTGGACAATAGGCTATCACGAAAGACAGCAATGTCAGAGCACTTTAAGGTCTGGCTTGCTGAACAAGTATTTTTGATGTGAAATAGTTATATAAAATATAGGTATCTGAAATTAAAAATGTTGACATCCAATACAATTTATTTCAGAATTTATACATTTGTGTTTCCCCATATTCTGTTGTCAGATTAATGTATTGTTGAAACTTCTAGTTCTTAACATTTTAATAATTATTTTTTTGATCGTTTTTGAAATAAAACTTTTCAGGGTTCAACACTTTTCAGCCAGAAATCCTGTCGGGACATCTGCTTTTCAAATCAGAAGTCTCTGCTAAAAAAAGAAGTCCCTTAAATTGTTTTTAATTTAAGTTAATTAATTCAGTAAAAGATTGTTGGGATATTTAAAACAATATTAAAGTGCACTTCTAATAAACTTTAATTATGTTTATATTAGATTAAATGGAAGTTTGTCATACTTTTATATCATTATATCTTTAATGATATATAAATAATATATTATATATTTTTTAATCTTATCATATTTTTACAGAATGGTAATGCAAGTTTGTCTCAATGCATTACCCCACCCACTTCACAACGATCATATTATTGTAAGTACAACGTCAGTCTTAATTTCAAATAATGTTGTAAAATCAATATTTCATTTTAAACATTCATGTTTTAAAATCATTACCAAAGCCTTTAGACCATATTATTGCTGTAAACAATATCTATCAGTTGATGCTTTTTTCTACGATCATACCGGAGGTGTACAAAGTTATATTTAAATAGCTTTTCTCGTGCTACTAAAACCACCAAAGGCATTTAAATTGAATTTTAATTATAAATATTATGAAAGAATGATATTGTGTCAAGGTTGAATGCCAGTTTTGAAGTATTACACATATTTGTGCCGATTAGGCTATTCATTTCATATTCATAAACAGACCCGCAAAATCAACTTTTACTTTCACTTTGAAATAAACTTGAGCCGTGAACATTATGTGTATGTTTGTATTCACACATTTCCTTTTCAGTCATCAGCAATGAAAATGGTGCTGGCTGTTGTTGTTGTTTTTTTCGATGATTTGTTAGAGTAATGATATTGATCCAGGTGGAATTCATGTTGAAGAAGAAAATACGGTCGGTGGCAAAAAAAAAAAAAAAAAGAAAAGAAAAAATTTCCGGTTTCAATTTTTGAAGATTACGATGTGTATTGACAAATTATGCGTCACACAACAATTGATTTCATTTAATAATTATGTTTTCTCTAGAAAAATCAAGAGTCCCGACGGAAGGAATCCCTTGCCAAGTTTTTGTGTTAACTGGATCGGGGGAATGCGTTCGTGTCGAACAATTACAGCTAAGATACGGAAAGGACCGAAAACGCCCGAAATGAAATGGCGACTATCGAAGAGATTTTAATCTTTTGTCAAAATTTTGGCCACAAAAAAAAAGATTAGGGTCGGCGGCAAAAAAATAGGGTCGGTCGGGGTAGCAGAAACAAGCTATTTTTTTTTTCTAGGCCTAAGTAAAAACTCATTAAATAAGAGTGAACTAAACACTCCGATACACATAAACGGTGTCCTCATCTTTATTCGGTTTTGGAAATGGCGTCCGTCTTCTGCTAATGTGACTCTATGCTAATTTTCAAGAAAGTCCCTGCAATACAATCTCAATTTCTGTATCACATCAAATTTAATTGATAGGATGTTCTACTGTAATTTTCAATTTCATATTGTTTGTGTACAACCATGTTGAAAGTGTGACTACGTTTTCAAACGTTAGTTTTGTAAAGTACTTTTTAATGCTTATTTTTATGGCAATCGATGACAGAAATATATATATTTTCATCTTCAGTAAGGTCAAGACAAAAGAGGCCGCGCAGACATTGACTTTTGAGTTTGATGCAAGCAAGCAAGTAATCCACCCATTGTTTGCCTTTATATATGTTGCTTGCAAGAGTGACAGACGCCCATTCCAAAGATGAGTGACCTTAGCTTCATCCGAAAATGTTTCCTTAAAGCAAGCAATAAATAAACCACATAAAACAAACACCAATTTCTAATGACAACACTTTTCCTACTCTATTTTAGTTACAGTGACATTTACCTAAATGCTAAAATCAAGTCTAAGGTTTTTATCATAAGAAACTGCGTTTGTACCAAATTAGTCCAAAAATAACTTGCTCATAAGTTAACAGAATATAGAGTAGACATATCTATACGTTGATTCGTTAACCTTTTCTGCTTATTTCTCAGTTCCGTGTATGGCTGTATGCTTATTGATGACATAGATGGTTAGTTTAGACATGGCCAGACTGTACCGATATCGGTCTTGCCAGAACAAGACCAAACAAATGAGGCAAGCTAACACCGTGTCAACAGTTCTCCGGCAAGACGTCCATCACACAAACCTCGTGACGATTTCATTTCTTCTCTTGGTTTTCTCTTTCTCCTATTCATCTTATACTGCAAAAATAAAACTGAAACGTTACAATATCTGCTATGGTATGTCGCATGATATTTTAACCAAAGACTTGTTTCATTATTTATTTTTTTCTATTTATTACTTTAATTTTGATAATGGTCCTTGCATATCAAATGTGCTCGAATTTTGTAAATGAAACCTAAAACTTACAAAAGGCATTCTATTTTTATTTCTAATTCAGGTTTTCTTGGTCATTTTGTAGTGAAGCTCGCTAAGGGTATCCAACTTTTTCATGTTTTTTAAATTAATCAGAGTGCTTTTATTTTTACTACCGCCAATTTTTACAGTAATAGGTATGTTCAAAATAGTTTATTAATTGAAATATTACATGTATTTCGTAGCAATAACAACATACATCTATCAATATGTAATGTCACTTCAATATCAAAACTAATGGGACCGTACCAATATACCAGTAATTTACAAAAATCATGCATTGTATCAATAGAATCCACAATATATCCAGTATTATGTTGTCATGAAATAATGTAATTTTAAGACAAAACATGGTAAAGAAAAACGCTTTAAGTCTCGGAAGTGTCCCTCCTTTACAGATTTAAATGATAATTTGGTTCCTTTATACATATGTGTTACTGACTTATTACTTCGTCACTTTAGTATCAATCCTTGTTAATAATTCAGCTAAAACAACTTACTAATGGCAGTTCCGCTTTGAAAAATGTATCGTATTGGAGTATTATGGCAATACACAACCTTAAACTACGTTAAGACGCAAGCAGGTTGTAAATGCCTTATGTTCATTTGGTCTACCTTATAAATATCTAGGAATCACCAATGGGTAAGTGCCACGTATGTCACATTCAGCTGCCCTTTTTTGAAAGTCACGGTCTGTCAGAAATGAATCATCAAAATAAATCGATAACTGAATCATTTTTACATATTTGTGTCATTACATGTAACAATAAGTCAGTCGAGAGAAATGTTAAACCCTGGCAGTAATTTTAATTTTAGTCTTAAATTCAATACAAGCGACTGGATGCAGCGATCGAATTTGAAATAGAAAGGCGCTGAACACCAAGCAAAACTGTTGAGATGTAGAATATTGAAATTCTGATTCTTTCTTGACGTATACATCTATCCACAGTAGAATAATTAAATATCCGCCACTCCGAAACATTTTGATGACGGTTGCTGGACCAATAAAATCGAGAAGATAGAATTCTCTACTAACAGAAGCAACAAAACCGACATCTTTTATGTCACCTATTGGCATCAAACGGTTTATGACGTGGTCTCAAAATCATGAAGCCGTCTCATTTCCTCAAAGCAAGCGATAAATAAACCACATAAAACAAACACCATTTTCTAATGACAACACTTTTCCTACTCTATTTTAGTTACAGTGACATTTACCTAAATACTAAAATCAAGTCTAAAGTTTTTATCATAAGAAACTGCGTTTGTACCAAATTAGTCCAAAAATAACTTGCTCATAAGTTAACAGAATATAGAGTAGACATATCAATACGTTGATTCGTTAACATTTTCTGCTTATTTCTCAGTTCCGTGTATGGCTGTATATATGCTTATTAATGACGTAGATGGTTAGTTTAGACATGGCCAGACTGTACCGATATCGGTCTTGCCAGAACAAGACCAAACAAATGAGGCAAGCTAACATCGTGTCAACAGTTCTCCGGCAAGACGTCCATCACACAAACCTCGTGACGATTTCATTTCTTCTCTTGGTTTTCTCTTTCCCCTATTCATCTTATAATGCAAAAATAAAACTGAGAGGTTACAATATCTGCTATGGTATGTCGCATGATATTTTAACCAAAGACTTGTTTAATTATTTTTTTTTTTCTATTTATTACTTCAATTTTGATAATGGTCCTTGCATATCAAATGTGCTCCAATTTTGTAAATGAAACCTAAAACTTACAAAAGGCATTCTATTTTTGCTACAAGTAACTAGGTTTATTTTATTTCTAATTCAGGTTTTCTTGGTCATTTTGTAGTGAAACTCGCTAAGGGTATCAACTTTTTCATGTTTTTTAAATTAGTCAGAGTGCTTTTATTTTTACTACCCCAATTCTTACAGAATAGTTTATTAATTGAAATTTTATTTCGTAGCGATAACAACATACATCTATCAATATTTAATGTCACTTCAATATTAAAACTAATGGGACCGTACCAATATACCGGTAATTTACAAAAATCATGCATTGTATCAATAGAATCCACAATATCTCCAGTATTATGTTGTCATGAAATAATGTAATTTTAAGACAAAACATGGTAAAGAAAAACGCTATAAGTCTCGGAAGTGTCCCTCCTTTACAGATTTAAATGATAATTTGGTTCCTTTATACATATGTGTTACTGACTTATTACTTCGTCACTTTAGTATCAATCCTTGTTAATAATTCAGCTAAAACAACTTACTAATGGCAGTTCCGCTTTGCAAAATGTATCGTATTGGAAGTATTATGGCAATACACAACCCTAAAATACGTTAAGACGCAAGCAGGTTGTAAATGCCTTATGTTCATTTGGTCTACCTTATAAATATTTAAGAATCACAAATGGGTAAGTGCCACGTATAACACATTCAGCTGCCCTTTTTTGAAAGTCACGGTCTGTCAGAAATGAATCATCAAAATGAATCGATAACTGAATCATTTTTACATATTTGTGTCATTAATTGTAACAATAAGTCAGTCGATAGAAATGTTTAACCCTGGCAGTAATTTTAATTTTAGTCTTAAATTCCATACAAGCGATTGGATGCAGCGATCGAATTTGAAATAGAAAGGCGCTGAACACCAAGCAAAACTGTTGAGATGTAGAATATTAAAATTCTGATTCTTTCTTGACGTATACATCTATCCACAGTAGAATAATTAAATATCTGCCACTCCGAAACATTTTGATGACGGTTGCTGGACCAATAAAATCGAGAAGATAGAATTCTCTACTAACAGAAGCAACAAAACCGACGTCTTTTATGTCACCTATTGGCATCAAATGGTTTATGTCGTGGTAACAAAATCATGAAGCCGTCTCATTCAGAAGGCAAGATATTGCATCGCTTTTAGAAAAGAAAGGCCCCCACCTTCTACAATATTGATTGTTGAAACGTTGTTGGTATCACGGTGATTGCAGCATAAACACACCACAATCAGCAATTCTTATTGAGGACATTTGCTGTAAAAATGAATAAAAACCTCATGCTTGGCCAAAAATCATTCGGCGGAATAGATGAACATAGTCTGATATTTGAACTTAAGGCTGACATAACATTAAACATTACATAATTGATAACGTTTTTTTTTTCAATATGAATTTATTAAGCTTTCTTATATGCGGAAAAAAAAGGATTGCGCTCCACCTTAAGCGATATGTCAGATTGCTTTTGGCGGAAGCCATCACCTGAATCAAGCCACCTGGTTTGTTATACATTGTTATTTTATCAATGTACGTTTTATGTAGGTAACTGAGAGTCCTAATGTTGCGTTAAACATAAAATTGAACAGTAAAGGAGAAAGTGTTGGTTGTAATTTGGGACTGTTTTATTTATTTCCCCCATCAAATGGATCTTGTAATTATGAGGGCCGAACGCCATAATATTATTTGTCATATTCGATTTAGATTTACCAAGGACACGATACATGCTTGAGATTCGTGAACTGCTTTTCACTGGCGAACGTCACACAATTTTATTCATAGTATTTGCATTGTTATTTTTCCCGTCTACGCAAACAGGTGCACGTATTCCATGCCCGCTGGAGAGCATTGAATTTGGATATCCGGTATTGTCATTTTTGACTTGAAACTTGCAAATTTGATTAAACGCCTATTTCTACATATAAAATATATATTCAATGGCGTTGTACAATGAAAATGATAAAAGCTGATGAGATATACACACATAATAAAAACAATAAGGAACAGTCAGCGATGCCGTTAGCATCACTTAAAACGAAGCAAAATGACTTAAGTTGTGCTTTGAAGATTCCTACAGATTCATATTGTATCAATCGTGCTAAAACTTCTGTCAGAGAAAGCACACCTATTTTGAATACGTTGAAGTTTGGATAATTCATTTTGAGATATCCTATAAAGAATTATGTTGCAATAATCTAAGTGAGATATTACTAAAGATAAAACAAGTGTTTTAGAGGCTTCATTTGATAGATACTTTCGAATGCTCTTAATCTTGAAATAATTAATCATAGCAGTTTTACACTTTCGTTTATTATTTTTGAAATTTCCACACAAAAAAAAAGCACCAGGATGCCTTATACAGTTTTGTGATTCAATAAAACTACCACATATATTGATTTCTTTGGTGTTACACTTATTTAGCTATGAACGACCTCCGAAAAGAATAAACTCTGTCTTTGAATTGTTCTTTTTTAACTCGTTATTTTTATCCAATCATTGAAAAAAATTGCACAGTCTCGGAAGTCTTAAATTGCGCTTGCTTCTTCGGTTGATGATGGTTTAAAACGTTTATTTGCCGTGTGGTCGTCGGCAAATCCGCACACAGAAAAAGAGGGTGGCACAATGTCAAAGATAGTACCTGCGTACGTCAAGTAGAGCCAAGGACCAAAACAGCTTCCTTGGGGGACACCACAATCAAGTTCCCGTTCTGAGTTAACACTCACTCGACAGCTACGCGGCTTCAAGTATAAATCCATCCATTTCAGCGCAGATCCACAGACACCATTTTGACTTTCAAGAAAATTTAACAGTATGTTATGGTCGACAGTATCGAAAGCAACACTTAAATCTAGAGCTATCAGTGCAGTGACCTCTTTATGCTCCATTCCATCAAGATTATCATTTACAAGCCAAAGTAGGGCAGACTCACAGGAGTGAAACTGACAAAAGGCCGACTGATTCATTTGGAGGAGATCGTTTTCGTTTACATGTTCATTAAGTCGATAGAGGGCGGCTTTTTCAATCAATTTTTTCAAGAATGTCAGGTTGCTAATGGGTCGAAAGTTTGCAAATGTTAATTCAAGACCAGATTTTTTTCAACAGAGGCTTGACTATTGCCTTTTTCAATTTAGATGGAAATACACATTGCGTCAGAGAAGGATTCTGAAGCTGGGTAATCGTAAGCAATAGGTAATTGAGAAATGATTTCAATACTTTTGTGGGCAAAATGTCAAGTTCATAAGATTTAGTTTGTAACTGACTAATAAGCATTTTAGTTTCATCTTCTGTAAGATTTTCGAAAGATCCAAACGGTGATTCGTCTTTAACAGAAGGTTTATAGTTTTCTAAATATTTCAGAGACTCACGTATCCTCTTGATCTTGTCCATAAAATGGACTGCAAATTTATCCGCCATGGTGTTTTCATCTTCCGAGGGTGGCATTGGATTTTCAGACTTGCTTCCGATAAGATCTTTTATAAACCGATAAAGCTTTTTAAAGTTACCTTTTGATTCAAATACCTTTTGACTGAGAGCAAATTGTTTCTTTAATAGTGATATTTGTTAAGTGCGGACTTTTAAATTTCATAGTCCTTGGGTTGCCGAAGTTTGCGACAAAGTCTATCTGATCGACGCATCACTCGTTTCAGGGATATAATACTTTCACCGAACCAGGGTTTTGGTGCTCTACATATTTGCATTTTCTCTTTCAAAGGAGCATGTATATTAAGAAGATTTTCGATCTCAGTATCAAATTAATCGAAAAAATGTCCGTAGAATCTAAACAATTTGTAATTTCATTGAGGTTATTGGCAAAATCCTCATTGTCCACATCTTTGAAGTTCTGGAAAGAAATAGACTTGCTCACGATGTTCTCCTTTTTAACCCTCGTGACTACATTAACGGCACAGTGGTCTTACAAAAATGGACCTGGTACACATGACAGTAAGTTAACGCCATTTGCGAGTTCAGTGGTCACTAGATCAAGACTATGGCCGCGTACGTGTGTTGGAAAGTTGACATAATGTAGCAACCCGAGAGCGAACAGTGAATTACTGAAATCCGATACGGCATTACTTTTGTCATAAATATGTTAGTTTAAATCTCCCAAGATCATAAGATTTGAAAACTTCGGAACTATGTCTTCTAGAAACTGAAAGAATTCTGTCACAAATTGATTTGGTGTTGCCAAAGATGGAGGTCTATATATACCGATACAGTGAATTGTAATAATTTTGAAGATTAATTGCCACTCTCCGTAATCAAAGCTTGATTTTGCACCTGAAAGCAGTCTACGCATGTTAACACCACTATGACATGAACGAGCAACGCCACCGCCAATCCTGTTTTGACGGTTTGAAACATTGATTTTGTAACCATTCTGGTTCAGATCCGAGGTCTCAAATTGATATTGTTTTTCATCAGAATACCAGGTGGTTTCGGTCAGAATTGCAATAAGTACATCTTCATTAGTTTCCACAACAAAAGTCAAATTCCTACAAGCACTCTTTCTACTAAAAATCTTAGATTTATCAGAGAAAACGATTTAGCAACCTGACAGTTGGTGCACAATAATTGAATTGAATTTGGTTACAATATGTTACGTAAGTAAAAGTCTGTCATTAAACTGCTTTTTTCAGATTTTCATCAGAACAAACAACAACCACAACAAAAAAACAACAACAAACAAACAAAAACATGTGCAGATAAATAAAAAATAATGCAGTAAGATATAAATATTCTACCAAGATATTGTAAGTTTAGGAATTAAATCTTTTTATAAGACTCATCCTTATGATGTTTTATAAAATTCCTGGAATCGATTCGTATATCTAGCATTTATTTTTCCACATACATTATTTCACAATGCACCTTCCTTTCGTATGTATACAAACACAATTTCGATCAATTTCAATTTTCAAAAAATACATCATTTTTTTGCAACAGTATGTTACATTAAATTTTCTGGGAACTCATCGCCAAAAAGCATCTTTGTTTGGCCGTGATGCGGATAGATATACTCTGCTGTGGAAAATATAATGTTCTTCTCCCACTGATTGCATGATGTTTTAAGATCGTCTTAAATTTTTAAATTTTAATACAACTCGTGTAAATAACTTTGCCACTGAGAACGGTTTTGATGTTTTATATTGAACTGATAAATGTCTAATAGATTTGTATGTATTAAAGCTGTGATATAAAACATTCATATACTAAACGCGTTTTGGCAGTAGAAAATAAAATATAAACGAATTACATACAATAAAATTTAAGGATAACGGCGTTTTCCGTTCTATGACATTATCTTTCAGATTAAATGAAATTCGAAATGCTGTCTGGAACGAACATTGCTTTTATGCAATTCATTTTTACCACGTTTTTTCCAATAAAAGAAATCACTTTCACGTATGTACGCCCGTCAAACTTATCTTGGGAAAAAGTCGCTCTTAAAGTTGATCTATATAATCGCAAAACACGTTAAGACATATTTCGTTAGCAAAGATTCAATCCCTAATGTACTATGTCTGGCATGACCCTCTCAAGTGTCTGCAAGACAAATGTGAATTATTACCAAAGATTAAGAAAAAAACTTTCTACAGATATAAGAAACTATATCTTAAATAGCACCAAGAGTTGGTTCTGTAGTTTAATTTTTGCATCCCTATTGAAGAGATAGATCTGTTTGTATGCAAGCCTTGGTCCTTTGTTTTGGCGTGTAGTAAATATGAACCTTCATGTGTTGTGTTTTAGCGTTGCCTCATATATCTTGTCAGCTTCGGCTTAGAGCCGGACAATTGTACGATTCCTGCATTTGTACATGTATTTTATGTGCTTAACTGGTACAAAACTGAGTTTAATTTTCAGTTTAATGTCCAAACAACTTTCCAGTTCATTCGGGACTTTGTGTATAATGCAGAAGAGTGTTGCTTAATTGCGATTACATTAAGTAGCAAGAGACATAAAAATCACTCATTCATAATTACTGACAATGGTCAATGTGTCATGATCTCTGTTAAGGAGTACAGCTCTACAGTACATCCTCGTCTTTGGAACAAGAACGTGCACATGTTCTTTTTCATTGCTATCAATAAATGGCTCTCAATGTTTTAAACTTTGATTATACGAAATGAATCTCATATAGCAAGTAAACTAATTGCAATAGCCATGACTTGATAATTATAAGTTAATCATGTATTTTACCAACTTTTAATGTGTTCAATCTTTTTGGATGAAGACTATCAAAAAGAAAAGTTAAGCAATATATTTCTCAAGCGACTCTTAATAAGTTTTTAATTGAATTGTGAATTGTTAGACATTTTCAAATCTAAACTAATTTTAAGCTCTGTGAGACCAAGACGTGTAGCTTATAGAACCGTTATCAAAGATCATCGGGACAGGCAATTAAGATATTAAATCAAATGTGTTTCAGTCAGCAGACTGTATATTATCAATAATGATAATTAGAATTTATTTGAAAACGTTCGCCTATATTCGTAGTCACTCACGTTCAAAAATGGCAATAATCGTATTTCTGACTTTCAGTATTTTATGTTGATCTTTTAAAAAAACAGGTAAAAAACGTCGAGGATTATTTGATTTCGAACGGACCGAGTTGTCGGAGTCGATTGCACAACAGGTACACCAATTTCAAGTACTGGTTCAAACTACTAACTTGCCATATAAATGAAATAAATCGTATATGGTTTTAATTTATTGAAAATGTGCATACTGGACCATAAAAATATAGTTCCGTCTCCCGAGCGACCCTTTTTAACGACCGACCTTAAAGTTATTTTACCTTTCCGCTTTAAAAACTAGTTCCCCCTTTCTTTCGTTTCATAAAAAAATCCACCCTATCAACCCTGTTTTTAATTTGCTGGAGACCAGAAACGGAACTATTTTTAGGCCTTGCAGTGACGTTTCATTCAGTATATATGAATTTAAAAAAATATCATCCTGCAACAACTTTATTAATATAACACAACAATGACATTTCTGGATATATGATTATATATTATTAATTCATATATTCTCAACAGTAGCCGAATAATATTGCTTTGATACCACAGCACATCAAAGTCGATAGTAAAATAATACTAGAATAGATCTTATCTATAGATTATTTAGACTGTGGTTTCAAGCCTGCTTGGTGCGATGTCCCGAAAAATGACTGTGTGTTGGCATTTTACCTTATGTTTAAACGGTTACAGCACTGTCATTACACAAAGTAACATATATCTAAACATCACCGAAAAGAAGTTTTTTCTCAATGGATATCAAAACCTTATTTTGAAATTCAAATTCTAAAATGAATTTTACTTGGGTCCTATTTGTGCATATGAACAACACCGAGCTCTGCTTCATTGCACACACAAAAGAAGCTAGTTCAATAGCAAACGTGGCGGAGCGTTTTACGACAGATGCAATGTTCAAGGTCATAATCATACCGATTGTATGATCAATGTGCTGCCAAATCTTGGATGATCAATCTTTTTCGTTCTTGAGTTAAATCCAGATGGCATAACTGGGATTCTAATTCTTATGTCATGCGACATTGACTCTTGTCGCTTTACTCGTTCGACCAACAAACTGGAAATGTATGGCATGTGCTCAAAGTCCTGACATGCAGCTGTACAAAATTATAATTCGATAAATAATCATTAAAAAAACAACTGTTTCGCAATTATACAAACAGAAAAAAAGTTTAAATTTCTATTTAACAGAAACAAAATAACGGTATAGATTTATGCGTAAATTCAACAGTAGAACATATTTCTGTAATTAGATAGCACTGAATCATGTTCTTTTTGCAAAAAAAGATTGCAGTTCGGGAGACAAGGATTCGATGTCCTGATAAGAATTTCTTCTTAATCTCTTTTAACCTAAATGCAACACAATTTGTATCTTAACCTAAAATTAATGTACAGATACAATTAAAAATAACATGGAATTAAAAACAAATCGCCTAAAGGGATTCTTCTGTTAGGGTACCAATTATATTAATTTCTTACATTCTTTGTTAAATTCTAAGAATACGCAAAATCACTTTGTCTTTAAAAGCACATTCCTAAATCAAATAATGCTTGAAACAGTATTTGAGTACACTTTGTTTTGATTTTCTCTCGAGGACGACGCAAATTCCAGTATCGTACTCAGGCTGAAACTCAAATTTAAGCAATTATTTGAGTACTAGCTTGAGATCATACTTTGTTTTCGAGAACACGGGACCAAGTGTCAACTACCGTTGCCAAATATTTCAATCAAATAGCGATTCCAGCTAGTTGCAGTTGAAATAATACCTAGTCAAAGGTCATCCTTTTTTGAAAATAATCCTAATCACCAAACCTTTTGGGAACCATAGCGGTAAGTGACTATTTATAAATCAGAAACAATAGCCACTTACCCAAAGAAGCCCCATGTTGTGTGAATTTACACGTTTACAAAATTCCACTTGCATCATTTCTCTCATCGACATTGATTTCTACTTACTCATTGTTATATGATAATATTTTCTTGCATGGGTTCAATTTCAGCTTAGTATGAAACTGAAAACCTATCGGGTATTAAGGGCTGAGATAACACCGCAAAATGATACAGAAAATCCTTTACATCAACATGCAGGGAGAGAGCAAAACATCAGCATCAGCTTCGGCCTAGCTGTCTAACATTACTTAGAGATGATGACATAAAACAGTACCGAATGAGCATGTTAACGATATTCATTGGACGATATTCCTGTATTCTCGAAAAATGTTTCTCACATTTGTTGAGGTGACAACTAGCTGAAACATATAATTTGTACTCACGAAAACTTAATATAAAGTATTCTGATTGAATTACAGTTTCGTTGATAATTATAAAATAATCCACCACGATGAACATTGAGACTTGTTTCTTGTAAAACATTTTAAATACTAATATATTCTAGTCTGTTTCACTGCAGACGGAGCTCTGTATTACAATGATGTTTACTCCGCCGATTGCGGTAGAGGGAAGCTTTGATTCCGAGACATCTACTCTTATTTCATATAACATTTCTACATTACCCATTGCTTTACTTCCCATCAACGTCTCATTTTTTAAATAAAAAAAATCTTGTTTAAGGAAAGTCAATTTGCTTGCAAATATGTCCTACGGTAACACACATTTCTGCGTTTGACAAAACAAAATATTTTCCATGTCCTCTTTTTGGCACCATGCATCTCCATAGTTCGCATCAACATTCCGGTTACTTCGTCTATTTCCGTATGTTTCCGGATGTTAGTGGCGTCAAGTCGACGGTGCCAGTCCGATCACAAGTGATGCATACAAGTATTTCATCTCAGCAGAAAGAGATATTTATGTAGGGCGAAATTTCTTTGATTTTAAGAATTCGATGAGACCAATCAGTTTTTTTTAAATATAACTGCTTGTGTCGGTTTTGAAATTAACTATTATTTCATTATTTTGCATATAATGCAAATGCGTATTGATCGAAACAGTGTACCAATTGTTTGCCAACTCAGTCGCGACTTTGCAGGACACAACATTTTTTAGAAAATGGTTTAACGTCCTAAATGTACCGACTGTATTTCAGACATTTCAGATCCGTATCTACACTAGACTGACCAAGTATAAATATAAGTTATAAGAACTTGTTTCTCAATATAAGTAAAATAATTAAGTAAAAATTAAAGTGTTGAAAAGACAGCACTATATATGTGATTTTCTTGCAACCAAAAAAAAAAAAAAAAAAATCGTCATATATACACCAAGTTTTTCTTTGAAGTCAAATCCTCGCTTTAAAACTGGATAATGGGTTTTCCTATTATTGAGTTATTAGCCTTCAAATGTGCCCATTTCTACCATGTCTGTCTCGAGCGGATCTTTTCAATTGACAACGGCTGACGTTTTACAAGACACGCCAGAACGTCTCAAATAGAGCTCTGCCCATGTTCCACTATAAACAGAAGTTCTTTACACATATCTCGGCTCCGTGTATAGACGCTTATTTGTATGACAATGAATGATAGGAATAAATATTTTCATTTCCAGTACTGCAGGTCAAGGTAAAAGAAGCACGCGCCTATCTTGACTGTTGAGCTTGACGCAAGCGATCAAGCAATCCATACACATTTCTGTCTTTATATATCGAGGGATTAGAGCGAAACTAGGCAAAGTGCTTATATATTTATAGGCACTTATCCTATTTTCGCCCTCACCCTTCGATATGTTTATTGCAAGAGTGACAATACCTCATTCCAAAGAGGTGTGAATTTAGCCTTCCCTCAAAGCAAGCAATAAATAAACCGCATTTAACAAACACCATTTCTAATGACAAAAGTTTTCTCCACTCTATTCTAGAGTCAGTGATATTGACCTAATATTAAAATCAAGTCTGCGCTTCTTATCATTAGAATCTCAATCGTTAAAATATCTGCATTGATAAGTCGCATGATTTATCAAAGACTTGCTTTATTAATCTTCTATTTATTTATTCAAATTTGATAATGACACTTGCATGTCAAATGTTTCCCAATTTTGTAAATGTAACTTCAAATTACAAATAACTAGAGGTAGTTTATATTTTGCTATGTTTTTTTTCTATCGTAATTCTAACAATAGGTATGTTCAAATAAGGTATTTATGGAAATATTGTTTTGTAAAAGCAACAACATGCATCTTTTAATATTAATTTAATAATAATAATGCTGAATATCGTTATAAATTTTTTTCACAGTAAAATACTAGTTTTTTAATTGAAAAACTCATTTTTTATATCATAAAATAACATAATTCTATGAGAAATCATGGAACAGAAAACACTAAAAGTCCCATGGGTGTCCTTTCTCTACAGAGTTAAATGAAATTAGGTTCCCATATAAAGATGTGATACTGACTTATTTCTTTGTCACTATAGTATCAATCTTAGATTATAAATTTTAGTTTTTAATGAATTAATTAATTAAATTAATTAATTAATTAAGTTTTTAATTTAATTTTTAGTTTTTATCATATTGTTATCCTCACGGAAATACACAACCCTGAAACACGTTAAAGAAGCAAGCAGGTTGTAAATGCGTTATGTTCAATCGGGTTATCTTATTCAAGAGACACTCACGGATAAGTGCCGTGTATTACACATCTAGCTGCCTCGAACGTTTTTTTTAATGTCGCAATCAGTCAGACTCTGATTAAATAACCCCCATAAATTATAATCAAAACGAATTCGAAAACAAAATCATTTACATATTTGTGCCTTTATCTGTAACATAAAGTAAGCCAACAGTAATGTTAAACCCTGTCATTTAAATTAACGATAAGTTCCAAATTACAGGTTCACAGGTAAAACTCATTTTGGTAAGATAAATTGTATTAATTGTATCGCTTTTAAAAAAGAAGCCTTCTCAAAAAAAAAAAAATAAACAAAAATAAAATAAACAAAAATAAAATAATAATAATAATAATTATAATAAACTCATGCTTGACCAATACTCATTCGGTAAAATAACTGAACATAATTCTTAAGAACAAAGTGAAAAAAATGCCAGGAAAACAAAAATGCAAAGCTCTGCAAAGAATTAAACTAGAATACGCTGAGTCTTATATTTGAAATTTATATTAACATTACATTGAACATTACATTACAAACAACGTTTGACCCAATATGAACTTATTGAGCTTAATGGAAACAACACAGGAATTCGTTCCACCTTGAATAATAAAAGGGCTATGTCAGTTTGGTTTTTACGGAACCAGGGATTTTAATCAAGTCATCAGATTTGTTATACAACAGTTTTTTTTAACTTTTTTTCCACAAGGACAGCAATTTTGTCAAAGAAAGAGATGACTTGAAATTACTCTTATAGAATTTTCTACTTTACAATGTTTAAATAATCATATTACTTCACAGATTTAAAAAAAAAATGGATAACAATTTCTGCAATTAAAACATTGAACCCTATGATAGTGAATAATGAAATAAAATATACAGAAATGCACCGTAAATGAAAAGAAAATATTAGGAAATATAGACGAGAAACCTAGAATAGTATATATATTTATACAAGAAACAACAAAAATATGTGAAAAAAAATAGTTTATATAAATATAAGTCAGTCTTTAGAGTGTTATTTTTCAGGCAGATAAAAACTGCATATAAATGCTGAAAAATAAACAGAAGAAAAGAAATAGATATTCTAAGAAGATATTCTTATTTTAGGAATTAAATCTGTTTAGAAGGCTCATCTTTATAATGTTCTATAAACTTCCTGGAATTGATTTATATATTTAGTAATTATTTTCCCACATGATGCATCTTCATTTCTTATAAACTGTCAGACCTGTCTTAAGCGGTCAGTCAAGGAAACACGAGAAAATGACTGCTTAGCAGAGGTGGTCCCTAAATGAAGTATAGATATATAAAGACACTAAATTTGGGTGATATTAAAATTGACCGCTAAATGCAGCTTGGCCTCTTAATACAGGTGGTCACTAATACAGGTTCAACTGTATTCCCAAAGCTTCGATCTTTATATTTTTATAAATACTTTTGTATTTCGTTTCGATGCATTTTGTGTCACCAGCTGTAAGTAGAGTTGACACACAAGGATCACTTTTCCGTCCAATGCATGTCCGTCCATCTGCCCGTCTGTCTATCCGTAACATTTTTTCCGTCACGCTTCAGGAAGTGACAAACGTGTTCCAGAGAACATTTTTATAGTTACATTAAACTTTCTGGGAATTCATCGCTAAAAAACTTTTTTATATGGACGTGATGCGGATAGATCTTATTTGCTGTGCAAAATATAATTTTCTTCTGTCACTGATTGATTGATGTTTTAAGATCGTCATAAATTGCGAAATTATTCTGAAATTCATTCATATATATCGTATAAATAAAATTGACACTATGATCGATTTTGATGTTTAGAAATGAACTGATAAATGTCTAAAAAATTTGAATGGATTAAAGCTATGATAACATTCATATACTAAACGCGTTGAGGCAGTATGGTTATACGATATTAACAAATTACATAACAATAAAAGCAAGATTTGTTTAACGTTAAGATAACGGCATTTTATGCTATTTTGACAATTATTTTTTAGATTTAATGCAATTCAGAATGTTGTCTGGTATGACACATCATTTTTATGCAATTCATTTTATACCATGTTTTTTTTTCAATAAAGAGAAATCAATTTCACAGTATGAACGTCAACCTTATCTTGGGAGAAGGTCGCTGTTAAAGGTTGATCTATATGATCGTAAACACGTCTAAGACATATTTCGTTATCAACGATTCAATCCCTAATGTGCTATTGTCTGGAATGGCTCTCGAGTGTCTGCAAGATAAATGTGAATTATTACCCAAGATTGGAAAATAAAATATTTCTACTGATATAAGAATCTGTATCTTATATAGCATGAACGATTTTTTCTTGTATAGTTATTTTTTACATCGTAAAAAGATGCAAAGCCGAATACAAACATACACTTTTACATGTACTTATGTACTATATGAGACAAGAACTGAGTACAAACTGAGTTTTTGTTTTTCTGTTGAATGTCCCGAGACAGTTTTCCCCCAGCTTAACCGGGACTTTGTGTACAAGAAGCAGAAATAAGTGTTTGATATCACTTAATAGACACATGTAATTATATCACACGCATTTCTAACTTTCTAACCAGTCTTAGACTTATCCCCTTTTTGATCAGTAAGCAAATGATGTATATCGAAACTTTTTTTCTAACCTTTGTATGCAACATCAAGTCGTATACTCAACGATCTCCTGTCAAGTTTACGACCTAGTCTCTTGTCATTGGGATGTTTCTTTGTTCATTTATACTAACGAGTAGCTTTTTGTTGTTTTTAAACTTGTATAAGTGCATCCTGGATACCAGTATGTAATTAATTGAAATTAAACATGCTTATAACTTCAGTTTATGTAAACTATATATAGATCTATACCAGTACTGTTTTATATTGACTTTATGTGCGTGGTATGTCCAGAAAATGTTGTGGCACATACCCGATGATTGAAGGTGTGACAGAACTGCCATTCACAAGTAGGCAAGTATCCAAATACCATCGAAAGGAAGTTATCCCAAAGAAACTAGCACCATAGATACCAAAACATCATTTGTGGCACATGAACAATGATTCCAATGCCACTCGCAAAAAACTGGTTCAAAAGCAAACAGGATAGTGCTTTACGACATATGCAATGTTTCGGGTCATAATTATACCAATTGTATGATCAATGTGCTACCAAATTTTGGATGCAAAGAGAGCTTGCGGAAATTTGTGAAAAAAAAATAATTTTCATTCTCGAGTGAAACCAAACACGCTGAATTGGTGATAAAACTGCTACTGTAGTTCTTATGTTGTGCCACATTTTCACTTGATTTCTCTGCTGCTTGTAAGTTCGGCCAACAAGCTTGAGCCCCTACAAATTAATCATCTTTTGTGAAGTATTACCTTTCAAATCTTAAAAGACGTTATCAAATTTAGTATTAATAATAACAATTCAGCGTTATGGTACAATTAGTAATCACTAGAGGGTTTTGGTACAATAAATAATTATAAAAATGAATTTGTCGCAGAAAATGAAGTTAAAATGTTCTAATTAACAAAATAAATATAAAGTCAGAGAGAGGAAGAAAACCTCTCTGCAACAGGATAACACTGAATTATTATATTATTTTGAGAAAAAAAAATCATTTCTGAAGATAAGGACTTGATGTCCTGATAAACATTCTTCCTTTTTAACGCAATCTGTATCTAAACATGTAATTAGGATACGAAAGTCGAAAGACGTCAAGGGAATGAATGCTTTTTGAATTGATGCTGCTGTATGGGTACCAATTACAAATTCTGTTTAATTTTAAGAAAATGCAAAGTCTGGCTATAATATTTTATACTATTAGATTTTATATTGTCATTATCTTCTCATGCATTTAAAAACACGCATGTTTTAGGGTGACAAAGCATATTTCCGCTGATATTCTGTTATTTAATCATTAACATGTTAAATATGCTTCTCCACAAGACAGTATCATCATGACATAAATTGACAAGGCAAGTCAATACATAACGTTCTATTTTTTATTCTCATTTTCATGCATACACGCATGCATTATTGTTACATTACACCGAGGAAGGCATGCTGGAATTACGAAAAAAAGTTTTCCAAAACCGACCAATATTCATATATAGCGACACGTTTGTTTTTATCAAAAGACCATAGTTCCATAAAAAAATGATACTATCTTACATTATTTTATAATTTAATTTTTTTTATTTCTACTTTGTGTATTTTGTCCCATATCTGATTTAATTGATTTTGGTTGCTGTCATATAATGATACCTTTTATATTTTTTCAATATAGATTAAGATTGCCTGATGAATGTAAATGATAAGAGTGTGAACAAAATTTAACATGACATTCAATGACCATATAAGTAATGCGCTGCTAAAATAATAGGACTTGGTTTAGATACTTAAACCTATTCTCTGAAAGGAAAAATTTTAATATTAAATTTAAAGGCATAATAAATTTATATTTTATTACCGGTGTGTTTGTGTTATAATACACAAATTGCAGAAGAGGAAAACATATGTTTCTCATTGAACCGATATCACAGAGGGAGGCTTTGCAATTCCCCTCAAGATATAAATTGCATAATTAAAGTCAATAAGGCAGAAATATTGTAATTTCACTGGTTTTATCAGAATGCATATCACTCATTTTGTACAATGCAATGACCCTGAGAAAACTCAAATTCACGTTAAAGGAGATTGTATGTATTACTACGTGACTGAACAAAATAACCCGATTACTTTTCAAGGCCATTGTACAACTTCTTATAGACTATTTTGTTGTTGTTTAAGATAACGCGTCTTTGATATTTTTATCTTTAAGGTTTGAGGTTTTCAGAATTATAGGAACTGTATATGTCACCCTGAGTAAAAGAATGAAGTAACTAAATAACTGGCCTTTGTGTTAAGCTTACGATTTTAATTAAAGTTTTAGTGTTAGTGCATCTAGTTTCTCAGTGAGCAAGAAGATACATCATATTCCGACAGACATCTCGCCATGGGATATCTAGAAAACGCGGACTGTTCTGTTTTAGCATGTGTTGAAACTAGCATATATTTCTATTATTTAAGATAATGATAAAGGTCATATATAAATACAAAGAAACACTTTAAACATTTTGGCGTCAGCTCGAAAATAAATCTATCTGAATTTATTCTATATCAATAACTACAGTCGAAACATTTTTCATACAGTTGAACCTGTATTAGTGGCCACCTCTACTTAGCGGTCGACCTGCATCTAGCGGTCAATTTTAAAAGAACCAAACTAGCATTTTTATATTTTGTTTAACCTTCATATAACGACACCCCTGTTTAGCGGTCATATTCACTTGTTTCATCGACTGACCGTTAAAGACATGTTTGACCATATACCAATATAACTGATAAGTTTAAGAAAATGTGTTACGAATATAACAAATGATAAAAAATAAAATGATTATTATTTTAACTTTATGTTGCAATGCATAATGATTGATATATTTGATATTGTCCCTTCATAAAAATGAAGATAATGCCATAGCTTAAAGTTTAGTTATGTCGCTATTTCTTGTGCAAATTTGAAAATGATAAACACTTTATGGGACAACACTCTTACGACTAAGTCTTAATTATAATTATAGACAAGGATACCGCGTGTTGGACAGGACACCGTAGAAAAGATATTCCAACAAAAGTGAATGTGCAATTTGGCAAATATTTTAGCTTTAAATATTTTAGCATGCATTGATTAGCAAACTGATCTTCTCTCGCCTTATGGCAATTTTCAGTACCAAATCATACGCTATTTGCAAGTGTATGTTTTTGATAAAAATCCATTTGTAAAAACTTGTGGAAAATGTAATAAAAATCCATTTGTAAAAACTCGTGGAAACTGTAATAAAAATCCATTTGTAAAAACTTGTGGAAACTGTAATAAAAACCCATTTGTAAAAACTTGTGGAAACTGTAATAAAAATCCATTTGTAAAAACTCGTGGAAACTGTAATAAAAATCCATTTGTAAAAACTTGTGGAAACTGTAATAAAAATCCATTTGTGGAAAAGAGAATAATCAACCATGCTTAATATTAATTAAGATTTGATCTGATTTTTAATGATAAAACTATTTACATTATTATCTAATTGTTTAAAATGCTCAAAACATGTGAAAACATACTGTTTGAATCGTTTCAAGAGTTATGAGATTCACCTTTTTCATCTTACATTCAATTGAAACTGCAAAGTTATAATCACGTTGTATTTCTGTCTTGTCAAAAATCTCGATTAAAAGAATCATAAGCGATTGATGCTTAAAATTTAAAACAGAAATACAAAATAATCATCATGCGTTCCATGCACTTGGGGCAATAAATACAAAACTTATCTGATCTTATTAATTGCAATTCACGTATATTTCAGTTATGAAATACAAAGCCATGTCAATATTAGTTTAAAAGCTTTTTCATCTATGCCTGTATTTGAGGAAGTCACTTATAAAATGCATGTGACAAAATATGACCAGTTTATATGAAAGTAGCACTTTGTTAAAATCTGAACTCTGTAAACTAAATTGCATTATTTCCATTCTATTCAAGCTCAACCAAAGTCTTCCACTTCATTGAAAAATGCATCGTGACAGGCTTTAAGCGGATATTTCTACTCCTGTGTGGAATATAAAAGTTTCTCCTCCCGATAAAACTTTAATATCTTAATATCGTCGCATTTGAGAGATGAATCTGCGATTTATTCATACAAATCGTGTAAATAACTTTGTCACTAAAAACGTTGGCCGATCGATAGCGTCACTTGGGGTAATAGGAAAGAAAAACAATCCGACGTTCCAATACCAGCATATAGGTAAACATATCCTTTTACAACAACTAGCCGTCCCCCAATAATTCCTTCAAAGTTAAAGCATCAATCATGTTAAGATTGTGTTTAATAGTTTTATCTAACGTTCATTTTCTGTTAAATATTTTCGAAAAACGTATTTCCCTATGAGGAAGAAATGCTTCTAGATGAGGATTATAACATAAAGCTTCAACAAAAAATATGCGGTATGTATCCTACTTCTTCATATAGCTTAATAAACACATTATTTTTACAAATCTAATGACGTTAGATTGTTCGAAAAACGATATTTTGATTTTCAGAAGAAAAAAAAAAGAAATATGTGCATTCAAATTTTGTAAGGCCGATGACAAGATTCAACCATCAAGAGTATATTAATCATATACCATATCTGATGTAGGATCAAACATCTTGTTCCTGCAATGAGGTTCCGTTTTTTGTATATTCCACCAAGTGCATCAAGGGATTCTGGAACTAAATTCATTTATATTGTAATTATGCATACTTGGTTTGTATCGGGGTAAAAGAAATGAATGGAACAATCCCTTCGAATAAAGGAATGTATATTTTACAAGACTAGAAAATATTTTTTTTTATTTATGCGTCCTACGTTTTTGCGACATTATTGAACTCTTTTCAGAACAGTTGCAATGCTCTCTGACTTTGAAATCGAATTACAGGCAAGTGAAATAATACCATAACGCTGGTAAATCACAAATATTAACTGAGATTTCGACACCTTAAAATATCCCAATTCTAGAAAAATTAATGCTCTCACGAAAAAAAAAAGAAAACAATTTGCTTAAACTTTCAAATTTTAATGCATCAGAAAACATTCTACAGGAACACCCAGGAAAATAAACGGAATGAAGACTACTTTTCTTTTTATATCTATGTCATCTCCTTTATCCTTTTTCACAAATTCATTAATATTTCCGGATTTAAACAATTAGACAAAAGTTAGGAAATATGTTATTCTAGCGATTTATTCTATAAAACTTTCAAACGTAATAAATTACCCACTGTAATCGACTCGAGGGAAAAACCGTTCGTGAATTCCAGACATTCGGCCTACAAATTCTCAACCTCGAGGCATCTGGAATGTATTTCAAGATAAAGTAATGAATTAAATGTGTTTCAGCAATTATTCTTTTCACTTGTTGTAAGCACGTTTCAAGTGAGAGCATGCGTCTTTTTATTTTTATTTGCCAATACATTTCTACTTAAAAACTGATTTACATTCTGTGTACGATTTGTACCACTGCAGGGAAAATATCTAATTTAAATAAAATTATAAAGAATATTAATTAAAAAAAGTTATTGCAACGTATGCATTTATCTCTTATACAAGTAAGTTCGATCCCAGGCCAAGGCATATTGACGTCGAAAGCAATTACCGGTTTTCGGCACAAATGTATGGAATTGATCCGAATTTCAGGATACTGAGATTAGGTTCAGAATCTCTTACTTTATTTTAACAGTATACATTGTTTCAAAAGGACATGATCTTCTATCTCGAGTTATGTTTTAACCGCACACTTTGTTCCAAAGGGACATGATGTCCAAAGGACTGCACAATAATATGTTGGAAAAAGCCAAATAAAGTTAAATACATTCATTTATTGACAATAAGTACTTGCTGGATGATAAATATTCGGCCAAATATTGACATTTGGGTTTTATTCCTTCAAAAATATTAAAAGCTCGCATTTGTGTTTCCTTCTTCTTTTTAGGCTATTTGATATGATCAATTAACCGCAATAAGAGAAATACTGTTTCGTTATAAAATTGATCACATTGTTAGAAAAGGAAGATCTAATTGTATTACTCATATGAAAATATCGATTTGTTTTTACATATTGTCTCATTTAGAAATAAAAATATAATATTACAGAGACAGAAAGAGAGATAGTTCTATTGCGATTGTATGTTGTGTTCGATTTTCATAATAGAACGTGATTATTTTGACGAAACGAATATCATTTCTTACAAGTTTTGAGGGTTAGATTCGGTAATGTAATTACAAATGTGTACTTAACTGATTTTAAACTTCTGCTCAAAGTTATGGGCACTGGATCCACCCTTTAAGTATGGTTTATGCATTTTTGTATAGCTTCTTAAAGACCATATATTTCTTTAATATGTATCGTGCATCTTTCAATAATAGAACTTTTGCTAGCTCCAAGTTCAAGGTTACACAACGGAAAGTTAGAAAGTTAATGAGAGTATTGTCATCATGTGCGTGTAAATTCAATATTACATCAAGTAATAGTTATTCTTTTTGTGTTTCTAATTCCAACCAATCTTACAAAAGGCTGTGGTTATTAAGTCTCCCAAATGAAGTTTGGAGGCTTATTGTTTTTACTCCGTTTTTCTTCTTATTATTATTATTATTCCTTTTTTTTCTTCCGCAGACAACTTTTTTTCCGGGCCAGATCTCAGAGGCCGCTCGACCTATCTTAACAAAAGTGTACACAATTAAAATCCTATATGAGTAGTGGCCCCCCCCCTGAATTTTGTAAATGTGGGATCCCTCAAAGATGGATTTTTGCATGAAAAATATATTTTGGTTAAATATGTCAAATTTCCGACCCTAAATCTTATATTATTTTGTTCCTCATGATAAAAAGAATTTAATAGTACTACTATGGTGTCCCTGAGGTCAACCAGGGGTCAGGCCCCACCCTCTGAATTGTACTTATGATCTTATTTCTTAAAACTGTTTTAATCCCCACCCCAACACCATATATATTCTTGTTCCTTATGATGAGATGGATTAAATTGTACTTCTTTTATATTTAATTGGTCACCAATGGGTCAAGCTCCATCCCCTGATTTTACTTTTGACCTTATATTTCAAAAACTTTAAGATCCCACCCATAAATCATATATATTCATGTTCTTCATGATGGGACAGATTGAATGGTTCTTCCTTAGTGTCCCCAGGGGGTCACAAAGGGGTTTGGCCCCACGCCGGCAGTTTATTATTAATTATTAATTGTTTTGATTTCATTAGTGGAATTTAGGCTACAAAAGGCTTGATTGTTTAGTGTTGCTATTGGTTCTCTCATTTTCAGCGGTTATTGTTTTTCATCCGCCCATACTACAAAAGATAAATACTATTATTTACATACAAATGGATATAACGGAAATTATTGCTTTTAACTGTGTTATTTTCATATTACAAATATGCTTTATTTCTTTGGGTATTTTGCCGTTATCTATTTGTTTTTAAAAATGAACAATGGTTATTTTTATACATTATACTTCTGTATTTTTAGTATTTTTAGATTCTTTAATTTTAAATCAATCCGGAAAGAAATTTGATGGATAAGTATGATTAACATTTATTCGTAATCACATTTTTTTATTCTATCTTCCTTCACAATTTAGTGTATTCAGCAATTAAGACATGCATGAATAGGTAATCCAATTTATAAAGCTATATCAGCTAATAAGATTATAATCTCACTCTTCTGCAGACTGATATGCGAGTGTAGCATTATTCAGTTTTATACTCGTACATAATCAAATATGACTGTAGCTTCCGTGCCATCGTGGTTTAAACTTGAATAAGCAACACAGGGTATTAACGAATATTGGTAAATGAAAGGGTTGTTTCATATTGGAAATACCAATCCTGTCTTGACGTAGTGGAATTAAATATCTACCACTCGAAATCCCCTCTTTTTTGACGGTAAATGTAGCAATAAAATCGGAAAGGCGGAATTCGCAGCTAATAAAAGCAACAAAAGCGACTCCTTTTATGTCATTCTCTGGCAGCAAACCTTTTATAACCTGGCCATGAAACCGTTTCTTTTTGATGACGTTAACAATTTAAGAGTGTTGTCGATTGTTAAACGCACCAAAAAAAAAATGTATCGCTATTCAGAAAAGAAACCTACACGTTTTACATTTTTTTTTCAGACGGTAGTTGGCATGCGATTTAAAAAAAAAAATTCCCAGGTCGAAATAGAAGTCAGCAATTCTGGCTGCCGGTTGAAAAAATGCATGGTGTAATATTTGTAAAACTAAAGAACACAATAAAATAGGATGAAGTTATAATATTCTGCAAAGTAAATGGACTTGAATACACGGTGGTTGATATTTGAATATCTTGTATAATGATTTAATTAAATAAAAACCCGATTAAATGAATTCTACATACACTGGATACGTTTTTACTAAGTTACATTGGATATTACCAACAAAATAAACACTATTTTTGTTGGGTTACTATCAAACTTGAAATTTGCAAATATGTAATTCTACCGTTCTGTTAAGTCCAACAACCATAATCGAAAGGAACAAAACTATTTTTTTCTAAGGCAATGGGGTGAAGAAGAATGGTGCTATGCTGATCATATATTTGATAAATGATATTTCTATTTACAGTTTGTCCTACTTGATCGTCCAATGAAATACTTATATTTCGTTCAAAATTCGAAAAGTATGTTGCATAAAATGAACCCTGATATCTTGAGATGGAGAACATGTGGAGCCTACGTGACCAAAGTCCAATATGGGCGGAACTTGATGCGGCCGCGGATGATTATTATTTTGATCATTATGATTTTAGCTGAGAATATATACGTAGAAACATTGTTTCTGAACCGTACCTAAAGCATGACGTGTGCTGTCTGTCAAACAGAAGGTGGTTACTTTATGCGAGATCAAAGGCAAAGCTGTATGTCGTACTTGACAAACTGTAAATATGCTATCGTTTATATTTTAAATTCTATGGATTTTATCGCAAGTAAGGCGAGGATATAAACGATAACTAATACATACATTATAGCATGTTTTTCAAGATTGGATAGAGTAAAAAAAAAAAAAAAAAAAAAAAAAAAATTGGATGAGAACAGTTGCGGAAAAAGTTTTCTTTCCAACATACTTGAGAAGTTTTCTAAAATCTCTCACTGCAACATATCCTAAGAAGCGTACGAATACAATCTTTTTAAGACTATAATAACATACAAATTTGCAGCTTCTATCCGGTAAAAAGACAACAGAATGAAATGTACTGATGAATAAAGAAATCTACTCTTTTCCTATTTATTCTTTTAGAAAATTATTATATTGTTTACGTAATTTCTGTTAAACATTTCACAAAAAGTTTTTTTTTATATATGGTAAAGTAAACGTATTGTATTCCTAAAGTAACTTTCCTATTGTAATTATGCATACATTCAGATACAGTTTACATTTGATGAAACAAGCATAGACAACAACCAATATCTATAAATGAATAAAACATTATTGTACTTTAAACATATCAACAAATCTTTTACAATTGGATCTCTACCAGATCACATTAAAACTCCCTCTTTCAATTTATTTATTAAGTCAATAAAGTCTGATAGCGTCAGCATTGATAAAATCGAAGATAGCTTTGTTATCAAACATGTTTTCAAAGTGTCATCGTGACACTGTAAAACGTTTACACTTTTCATATGTCAGACAGTTTTAAAGCAGCACAGCACTGTTTACAAATGGCCATTGACTAGGAATTTAATTTAATCAATATGTGTGCATTTCGTCCATCAATACCTATCTACGACGCAATGACGACCAATGCAACCATCCGTGATTGTAAAAAATGGGTTGTTTCCCAATCACAGGCAATACCCTCACTGACGGTATTGAAACTTTATTTTGACTGATAAAATAACTAGATTCATTCATTTTTTCCTTTTCACTAAATTCATAGGATAAACTTACGAAATCGCTCTCGTGAACTGGTTTAATACTTTGTTGCGGAACCTGTCCTTCGGGGGTATAGTATTCTAAATTTAACCGATTTTACAAACATAGCGTTTTCCTGTACGATAAGACCTACACTTTCCGAGTTTATTTGTCAGGAAACAAAAACTTCAATAAAAGTAACGAGGGAGAGTAGAATTTAATTTTTTATATATATGCCGATCATATGTGACCGATCTGTTTTAAATAGTACAATGTTATTCTAAGATTACAGATAACATCATCAAATAGTTTCAATATCCGCCAGCATCTGGCTATGAAATGAGACACCAATTTATTAAGCTTCTCCGATGTAGAATGATATTTTTCTGTGATTATTTCTTCAAATAAAGTAATGAATGTTTAAAATGCGATATGTGGATCAAATTTATTTATTTATTTATTTATTCATTGATTTTTGTTGCAATTGTGACTTATGACAAAGTGCATTTTATAGACCATATCATTTGGACTAAGATCAGTTATGATCGTGCGGAGTTACATTGATAATTAAATAAATTGTTAAACTCTTTCGATTCTATGTAGGCAATACTATGGCGTGTTGGGCAGGAGGCAGGATCTATCACTGATTCGCAAAAAAATAGTTCAGATGCCTGTTGACTATTTTTAGCATTAATATCATAATTGTCCCAACGTTAGATTAAAACGTGAACAGGTGTTTACCTTGAAAAAGAAAGTTTTTCGAAAGTTGTAGACAAGATAATAAATAAATGATTTAGTCTGTATACATGTAGTATTATTTAAGTTTTAATCTTGCAATAGGCTATGTAAGTCACGTCATGTGACCTGCGAGATTTTACGGTACTTGGCACTTCCGTTTACACAGAACACGCTATCATGACCTTATCAATATAGTATTGGGTAAATTACGTTGATGGTCATACAAAGCTAACATGTAAAAGCGAAGCATCGGTGGAAAGTGGCGGGGTGCTTTGTTTCGTAATGGATGAGTTGCGAGTGATCTCCGCCTGTGTACAAGCAACGATGAAAGACACTTCGTATAAAGTTAATGACCTGTTATTTTCAGTTTAACGATAATCATGATTCATGCTTTGATTCGTTTATGTCTAATGGTTATGCGTGTTTCTATGCGATTTGTCATATATCTCGAGTCCAACTGGTGATTGCAGAGTGATTAATTTCTTATACCGTGTCCCGTTTTTATTGCGAATTTTATTGCATAGTATTTCAGACATTGCAAATTTCGGACACTATTTTACTTACGTCGTCGTGTAATCAACTATCAATGTCATTGGATTTTCACTTAAATATCTTTGCACCATTGTTTCTCAATGTAGAATAACAGAATGCAACAGAGATTCACAGTTTGTATAAGTATTAGTTTTAACTGTCATAAGTAATTGAATGTTTTGTTGATATATTCCTTGACTTGACTTGACTACTTGAGTTTAACGTCGCATCGACAGTATTTCAGTCATATAGCGACGTCCAGCTAATTACAGGTGGAGGAAGACCCCGAATGTACGGAGGATAGATATTCCTTGAACCAGAAGACAATGATGAGGTGAAGTTCAAGTGTCACCGTGTTGCAGCAGCATTGTTGTTTTGGTATAGAACATTTTTCGAGTCTTTGAATTGTAAATGAATAAAAAAGACAATTGTTTGATAACATAATAGTAAATGTTCATATCAAAGACTACTTAAACCAGCAGTATGAAATAGCATACATTATTATGTGAAAGTACAAATTTCTCAGCAAAATATGTAATTGTTCTGCAATATGAGGTACATGTACTTAAACATTATCTTGAGCTAACAGAAGCTAAAGGATTCGACTTGTATTTTAAGGTACAAAAGAGCCAGTAGGACAGATGTTAAGAGTAGTTGGCTTAGGAATCCAAAATCTGCAACACCTAAGACCACGTTGACCATGGGTGAACTGTATCCTCCAAAGCAACCAGAATACATGTAACATATCTAGCATCTTAATATATATATGGCCTGAAGAAATATTACAGAATCTTACTGAATGTAACTTTATCCCTGTATTTTTTAATTGAAAAAAAGTCTTAATTTTTTTATTCAGTTTGTATACTATGTGTCTCAACATATACTTTCAGTTCAATGACAATAAATATGTAGATTTTTTATGTATGAAAAAATCTTCATATCAAATGAACAACTGTATAGTAGGTTTGAATTAAACCGTTAAAATAGACTTGTACAGCCAACAACTACTGGCATAAAACATAGTTTTACCTATTAAATGCTTATTATCAAAATGTTGGCCAAGAACTTTTTAACTTTTTAATTAAAGAGGGTACATTTTATAAATATGGCCATGTACATTATTTAGATTAATGAACGGGATAATCAATTTCTTTACAAAAAAAAATAAATGACAAAGTGCTTAGTGTATGTTCTTTAAAACTGTCATTCGACTGATATATACATTCATCTTAATTCTAAATGAAATCCACACTTAAGAGGTCTGTCAATGTTGATGACAGATCATTTCTTATCAGCAACTTGGACATTAAAGGCCGCTTCACAGGTTGCCTCATAGTTAAGTTGTTATGAAATCATTATAGTTGTAGTTTTCATCAGTTCAGATTTGTTTGCACGTTTATTAGTTGGTTATTTGTTTTATTTTACGACAAAATGTTGAATTCGTAGATTTCACTTGAAATCGTCATGGTATAAATAAAAAATGTTTTAGTCTCTTCTAATATGCAATTTGCAATATCTGTATGCATCAATGTAAATATCAATGCAAGTATGCATGTTCTGAACAGTGAATATTTCTATTTTATTTTAAGTTGACACGTTTTTTTTTTATGTTACAGCCATTGCTATTCTGCTGAATCCCCGTCCATTGATGGTTTGGAGATAATTAAAGTATGAGGTTGAAAATTAATTTAGCTCTACTTTTGAAGAATATAAGAGCTATTAATACCCATGTGTTGCAGCTGGGTTTAAGTTTTGGAGGTGGTGGCATCATACAAATAAGTTTGATATCTATTGACTGAATTTAAAACAAATAAGAGCGGGAGGTTGTGGCTATGATCCCTGGCCGAGACAAAGCAAAGTTCTAAAAAATTGTACTGATATAGCTAAATGTGTTCATGCTTTGCATGCATGGTACTTTCATCTCAGTATCAGGCTAACAAAATTTTTGACTGGGGTTTGTGAAGGGCAGTATTAATCACAGAAGACTTGATTTGATTCTACGAACAGGCATTTCAAGAAAGTTGTCTCATAGAAAGTTCTTGTGTAATGTGTTCATTCAGTACGATTAATATTCTGCATTTACACTATATTGCAGCTTTACACTGCACTTTAATAGATGACCCTTGGGTCCAGGAAGTACCAGTTCCTCTAATGTATGACATGTTGATGAACCAGGACTATATCTCAGCTGAGAATCCCAAAAACCTGGTTGAGGCAACACCTAGTTGTGTCTCAGGAGAAGGTTGTAGAGACAGCCTTTGTTACCATTGGACAACGTGAGAACTCGATGTGGGCAGCTGTCAGAAAACTGCGCTTTACTGTCTCCAAGTTTGGACAAATTCTTGCCGCGGCAAGTCGGAATAGGTAGAATCATTATCATATTGATTTGATAAGAATCCTTGATGTACTATGTTAACAGTAATTGGATGAAAGAAAGATATTTAAAACATTTATAAGATGATTATGCTTCTAGGCAAAGGTTTTTACACTTTTATAGATAGAATAATTATTAATATGTTATTCAACCTGTTAGCAACTATCCCTGTTTTAATGCGCATACACAATTTGAATATATTAATTTTATTCTAACTGATTAAAATACTGTGTTATTTCTTGAGATAAATTCCATATTCCACATTGTGGGTGATATAGATCTGTCGAAACACTTTTAACTCTTTTTAACCTATAGAGGTATGTATCTTAGTTGTAGTGTGGCGAATACCAAAAACCGGTCTCGGTGTACGAGTGGTTAGTGTGTCCGCCCCGGAATCTTGAGGTCGTGGATTCGGTCCCCGGCTGCGACTTTGGTCCTTGCTTGGAGCTCAGCTAAAAAAAGGTGTTCCAGGACTGGATGACTCGTTGTCAGAATAATGTGACTGGATGTGGTATCATGCCACATGTCAACGGCGTTATACTGCTGTGTTGCAGCAATATACTTGTCTCTAGTAAACATCGTCTCCAAACGACTGAAATACTGTTGCTGAGACGTTAAACCCAACAAACATACTAGTGATTCAATTTTCACATGTACGACTGGTCATGAAAATAATAAACTTGTATCAACAAAAAATATCCGTTTTATAATAACTTTTGCTGCTTTTAAATGCAAGTTGATTTCATGTTGACTGAAAATGTCTGTAACATATTTCCAGATTGACTATTTCATTGAAGAAACGACTCCTAGGTGCGTACAATTTGGAGAGACGTGCACCTATCCAGTGGGGTGTAACCCATGAAAAGAATGGCATAGAAGACTATTGTAAGAAGGGGGAGTAATTGTTGTGCAGACAGACAAGTCTAACAAGTGTAGATGCAATTTGTAATATTAAATCTGAGTAATGTCAGGTGTTAATTAACTACCACCTCAGCTCATATTTCGTTAAGTCGAAATGACTGTAATGTTTTGATAAATGGCATTATCATTGACTACTATTTATACGTCTTGTTCAATACACCAAAAAGGCGTTGACTTAAGTACAATAAATGGTGTATTTTATCTATTTAAGCTATAGAGAATAACCTGTCAATGACATTTACTAGGTTTTGTGGTCTTAATAATTTTGATATATTTATTATGTGACTTGGTAGCATGCTTCTACGAATGGTTAGCTGCATTTTTCAAATATCATTTTCATGTACAGGTATATGGCTTCATAATCTGGAGTATTTGGTGCATCGCCTGATGGCGTCGTGCAAGGGGACTTCAACAACAGTGGGATTATTCACCATCAAGTGATTGACCAACCTTTGCTATCACCTGATACAGTTGAGGTGGAGTGCCCATTCGCAGCCAGAAGCATGACAATACGAAAGGCATGCCAATCCAACAAAGCTTTCTTTCTGGATAAGATTTTTTAAATGCTCCAGAATTACAAAGCAAACAGCTTACCAAGTAACTTGTATATATGTGACCTCCTTTAGCTTAATAATTTTTGAAAGAGGACTATCTGGAAATCTCCACCTATAGCCACTAGATTGCTACCAATAGAAATATATCAGCTTGTTCATAGGTTGTTTACATATGATAGTACAAGTATATTAGTATTAATATGTAACATATACCAATGCACACGTACAATGTGGGGAGCAGTGGTCCAGTGGTAGGACACGCGCTTCGGGATCAAGGGATCCCGGGTTCGAGTCCTGCCAAGGACACTGCCAATTTCCTTGAACAAGAAATTTATCCCGCATTGTTTCACTTCACCCAGGTGTAAATGGGTACATGAGAGGGCGGTATAATTCCGTGGCGCCATGGTGTGGACTGCCATAAGCGGTGTGAAAGACTCCCCAGGGAGATCGATAGATAGATACAAGTAGCCAGATGACCAGGGGTAAAAGCTGTAAAGTCGGTGAACGTGCCCAAGGCATGAAACTTAGACTGTAAAATGCATTTACTTTTTACACGTAATATCATTATAATGTTCTAGTAGTCAAATCCGGGTATGCTCTAAGGTCACGCTTTTTTCCCAGAACTGTCAACTGATGGTAGGATAACTCTGAAGCAATCCCATGATTACTGGCACCAGGTCCAGGGACAGCTCTACCTAACCGGCATTTATAATTGTTGTTTGTCTTGCAAGTCATATGGATGGTCAGAGATAAATTTTGGGAAAGAAACATTTCTGTAATGATCGATTATTACTTCAGCAAGTTCTTAACATCCTTGTAAAAACTACGTGTATTAAACATTGTATCAGTGAGACAGTCAACGTTTTTTCGTATCAGTCAACGTTTTTTTTTTGAGTATATATATTTATCTTGAATGTAGATCCTTGTTTTAGTCCCCTACCAGTGTTTACACGGGGGGGGGGGTCTATAGGTTTGCCCTCTGTCCGTCTGTCTGTTCGGAAATCTGGATCCCGCGATAACTTAAACACCGTTTACGATAATAAATTGAAACTTGGTATATGAATAGATGGCAGTATGGAGATTCTGTACGTCACTTTGTTGTATTTTTCTCGGACCAAAATTCTTGTTGCTATGGTAACGGAAAAAATATGCACCTCACCGGTAGGGGAGTCAAGTGTTGCGTGCAACACCATTTACTTGTTTAATCCAGTCTTGATATGAAGTTATAAAGAAAAATAAAACTGAATAGTTTAGTAGTTTAATCAATAATTATTTTTCCCAAGGAACATATTATATTTATGCAAATTTATCCCATTCACATTTTTTTCCAATTAAAAGAAACAAATGCCTTATTATTCAGGTAAACGTGGCACTTAAAATATTGTTTGAAAACTAAATAATTCCTTTTGTGAATGTTTGGGCAATAAAACCTAGCAATATATATGACAAACACAAACAATAAGTTATTTTATCATGATGACATCGTAAAGTCTGTGCACATATCCTCATTGCGAAATTTATAAATTTGTTTTTATTAGGGGAAAATGCAAAACTTAACAATAAAATTAAGCTAAGCTTTAAGATAAGCTAAATATCCATGTTTTATATTTTGAGACTTACAGGGTGTACCATAATATCTGATACTACTTTAAAATGTGGTAACTTATTGACAAAGAATGCCATTGGAATATACAATATACCAAAATAGAGAATATACAATCAAGATTTTAATGATGTGTATTACTTCTTTGAATTCCAGTATGCATAAACTTTTGTGACGTCAGAAATTATAGTATGTGTTGTGTGGTGACTCCTTGAGATTAACATTTCCAAGCGTTCTCTTTTCAAGCGTTTCCTGTCGAGTGGCAATTTTCAGCTCTTCAGTGTTTGCAAGATGTGGTGCGAATAGACCATGTACTTCAAAGAAATCGAGAGGACTGAGATCTTGTGAATGTGGTGGCCATTTCTCTGTTCTAAAGGTGATAAATCGGTCTTCAAACACATTTTCCAACCAGGCTAGAACATGTTTGCATGTGTGTGGTATGGCACCGTCTTCTTGAAACCATACGGTGTCTATGTTATTATTACACTTTCTCCTTATAACTGTTTATAGATTATGGGGGAACTGTTGACAGTTGAAACGTCTCCACACTCGTTCTCAAAGATAAACGATCCGATGATGCATGTCAAACATAAGACCGCCCATGCTGAACTTTCATGTCATGTAGGTATTTTTTCCTTACGAAAGTCTGGTTTCTCACTCCCCCAATATCGGATGTTTCTTTTGTTCATATCATTGGGATATTTTGTGTTGAGCTCTCTGACCACTACAACTGTAGACTTAGTAAAATAATATGAATTCACATCTTCAGCTGACCAGATTTGTGGCGGTGCCATTTTGAAAAACAACTCCAATTCCAATGACGTCATCAAAGACGTAAAGACGTCAATACTGTTCCAATATCTATTGCATGATAAAACTTATATTTCTCCCCATTACAATCATGTTTGACACTTGGCATTTTAACCAATAATCTGTGATTTTATAAGTGTCAAACTAGTGTCATATATTATGGTACACCCTGTAGATTAGTACCAAATAATTTGAACTAAATTATTTACATTGATTGGGAAAAGGGTTCATAAAGCTTATATTGATATTATATATTAACCTTAATTTCATCAGGACCATTACGATTTGGTCTTCTAGATTGAAGCAGGTAAATGTCCATCCAACATAATAATTAAAAGGTGCAATTATTTTAAGCAAGTCAACATCTGTTGATATGATGAAGACAAATTGTAGATGTGCGGATCAAGCAATTTGTCTCACAGGCCACCCCTGAAAATTACAGCACGGGGGGCACCCCTGAATATCACATTCGAGTACGAGGTGGGAAGGGGACCAGCACTCGATTACTGGAACATAGCCAAATCCATCAAACCCCCGGTACCCTCTCTGGACCTGCCTCTATATGAAGTCAATGACAATTTGATTAACATATCTACCAATTCCCAAAGGTATGTTTGTACTTATGGCAGAGACAGGAAATTGTTACTGCAAAACAATACATTTTCCTTTATGTAGGCCTGTTATAATTCATCATATTTACTAGAAATATATTTGCTTTAGATGGGGAGGAAATTGACATTGAATGATTGTATAGAGGCTAACTTTATCTGTGTCATAAATGATGTCCTGTAACTTCATTTTTGGTTTTCGCAGCTGTAACATCTGTATTTCTCTTTCTAGACCAGCTATCTCTTTTTCCAAGACTTGAAGTAATAGAATAGTTCAAACCCGTTATCACTAAAATATTTCGGGCAGATTATAACTTGGCATTTGGAGACCCTTTAAGTCATGATGTACTTCGGCATAGAGAAGTCCTTGTATCTTGTGCTTATTTTTTAAGTCAAATGAATATGAGATTGTAGTCAGTTTGTGGTTATAATGTTGGATCTGTTATACAGAGACCCAGGTTCAATCCCCGGCTGCGCCAAACCAATTTTCCATCTTCATATTAAATCCTTATTAATGTGTGTCTTCAATATAAACCTTCTCACAGCAACTGCTCTTTCAACTCAACAACTGAAGATTTTAACTTTCTTTAGATGTTTTTTTCCTTAATTCAGTCGGATAGCTTGTGATAAGTTCAATATATCAAAGGAATGATTTTTGCATAAATTAAACAAGTTCATTATAATTATTCATATATACCAGATTTCACTTGAACTGTGTATTCTCCAACAGTGTCCTCACGGTCGGGAATTTGAAGATGGTAGCTATGATCAAGAGATGAAGCTTCATCCCCTATAGCTCCATGTTCCTCAGTGGTGGACACCATCTCACCTACTGACTCTATTTTTTTTACGAAAGAAGTTGTTAATACAATATCATTTTGATAAATAAAAACGTAAAAGTAGCTCTTGTTAAAAGAATTATGGTTTTGAGCTATTGTGAAGTTTGCCTTTGTTACATAAATATTCATTTCAGCATGTTGTACACTACACTGGTCTGTGAACTAAAATCATACTTCAATTAAATGAGTGTTGCTAAAAACTTTACAAACCAAAATATTTTTGTAGAGCCAATACCCTCCTAGCTAGTGAAAATATTATGCCTACAGCAATATTGCTAAGTTACTTTGTTCTGCTTCAATCAGTTTTGGTTCTCAGGTTTAACGTCCCAGCAAACATATTTCAGTGGTTTGAAGACTATGTCTATTTGAGACCAGGAGGTATTCTATAATATGAAGTCCTATATTGAGACAGATTATTACTGTGATATAGTGCTGCCAGACTAAAGTATCACAGAAGAGATACGTGACATGATACCTAACCCGTGCTGTCACATTACCCTGACACTGTGCTAATCATTTATGGAACTGAGTGCCAAGTTTATCAGTGTAAACATTTGCTGCTATATAGTTCTTACTGGAAAAATAATATGATTACAACAGTTTGTTAGACAATTATTGCTGGGTAAAAATAATAAAAACTTCTCATTCATATACCTTTGTGGTGTGGGTATCTCCGGAAAGCTGCCAACATTTTCACTGAATGTGAAATGGTTGGTCCATTTTCCTTTCTGCCATCAATGAAATGACAGCTGCAAATTCGCTGCTGTTCACCTCCTTGTCTTCACGTCTGAAAAGGTCCAAAAAAAATTTTTCATACCATCAACATTTCATAGTATTTTACATATGTATAAAATATATGGAAGAACTGCTTTTATTTAGTGTCATGTCATTTTCTTAAAAGCCATAAGTGTTTCATCATTGCAAGTGTCATGCTAAGTACATGTAATCAATGTTTCTACATGTTGCTCTTCGACGCTTTAAATTTAGATGTAACAGTATGCATATATTATGTATATACTTAGGATATTTACATTCACTGCATATTTAATATGCTAATAAAAGCTGTAAATATTGCCTTTGGAATAATTTTTAAATCATTTGGTTAAGACAATCATATAAATAATATCCCTTTTGAATAATATTGAGTCATTGGAGAGAAATATCCGAAGTACAGTTCCATATCGAAACAAAAAATAAAAAACATTTTTCGAACAAAACTACATTTTGATACATATTGCCCTCTATGGGTTTAATATGACGAAAAATGTTAAATAACAAAAATCTCGAACTTTTTTTTTAAATATCCAGAGCAATGGACACTACCCGGAATAGGACTGTTTTATTTAAACACTGAAATCTAAACGTTATATCTTTTTAGATAATCGCCGTACCTACAGCGGTCGACCCATCGAAGCGAAACGGACTACACGTCTGTTTCCCACCCGATCGGTGGGAACATCCGAAGGTGTAACAGTACATCGTCTGCCGATGTACCCGGAAGTGGATATTTCAAAATGAGAGTAAACGAGTCTTTCGCGCCCTATATTGCCCAATATTTGATTTAAATGCTAAACACATTTTTAAACATAAAAACATTGTGCTTGATTTTTTATAGGACAACACAATATCCATATTTTTATCTTACAACCAAATGGAACTGCAGTGTGACAATCACTTAAATTGTTTTTATAACCAATCTTAATTTGAAAAAAGACTTAACACAAATGTATGCTTAAGCATAAAACAACAATTGTAATAACAAGCATGTACTTCATGCACAGTTTTGGACATTGATGCACAATTTATTATTTTCATCTGATTTATGTTTTAGTTACGTAGAACGACAAACAATATGTACATGTCTAAAATCAAGTCAATTTCCCCAAGACATAAAATATGTGTATGTATTTAAGAGAGTTAATGACATATACCAACATTAGATCAGTTTATATGAATTTAACACTTCGTAATTATTTAATTACCGGAAACTAGGATTCATTATTTCTGTTTGCGTAGATCCGCAATAGTAAGCCTTCCGCTTCATTGCAAAAAGCATTGTGACAGGCTTAAAGCGGATATTTCTCCTCTTCTGTGCAATATTTAATTTTCCCCTGCCGTGAAAACTTATATATTTTAAGATCTTCAGAAATTGAGAGATTTATCTGAGATTTATTCATGCAAATCTTGTGAATAACTTTGCCACTGAGAATGCTGAACGATCGATAGCGGCACTAGTGGAATGATGGAAGAACAAAATACATTTCAAAAGATCCAATGCCAGCATATGAATAAACATTTCGTTCTCAAACAAAAACTGTTGTTTCGAAAAAAATCTCTTCAATTTGAAAACAAAAGTCACGTTAATTTGGTTTGATACTTCACAAAGTTTAATGTAACGTTCAATTTCTGTCAAATATTTTCGAAAAAAACGTATTTTCATGTTAGACTGAAGTAACCTGTAAAGAGATAGTTTTGATGGTGAAACGGGTATAATTGCAGCTATAAATATGTCGTATGTGAAACAGAGCTTATATTTCATCCTTGTGATACCCTTCTATTTCATATAGCTCAATCATACATTTTTATCTATTTTGATATTTGTAAAACACGTAATTGTATAGATATCAAAATGTTTTTGTAACATTCTTTATGGATTTTAGAGAATTTGAAATATTTAAAACCTCGCTATTAGAACAATCATAGGATACAGGCTTAGATGGTCTTTACACTGAGGGGAACTTAATGATGGATTTTACCAGAATAGTCATAACAGGATTTAAGTCATTTTTGTTCTGGATATAAGGGTTTTAATTGCGAGGTGGTCTTTAAGCGAGGTTAAAGTTACTGTATTGTTCATTAAAGAAAAATTGACGAATATATTAAATCCAACCGAATTTATCAAATTGAATTAGTGAGAGCATAACCATAAGAAGGCAGTAAGCATGCGGAATAAATAAAACAGTTGTGGTTAATATGTTATCGACCTTATTCATTTTAAATGGCATTTCTTTCTGAGTGAATACAATTCGGAATGGTATATGGTATGGCATCGTGTTTTAATGTGTTTCGTGTTCTACGCAATTGTCGGTGGCTATGTCAATATGAGTTATTGCTCAAATGTGGATAAAAATCAGATACAAACAGCAGTTATATTCAGAAATATTGACGGAAGAAAAACATCTTACTTTTTTATATTTCGCTTTTGCATCCTTTTCACAGTTCCAGCATTCGGATTTAAAACTATTAGAAAGAAATTAGTAAAGATGTTCGTCTAGAGGGTCATTCATAAAACGTTTTAACTTGATACAAAATTAATATCGGCTTTAATAAACTTTGGCGAAACAATTGATTCATTTTGATCTTTATGATATCTAGACATGTAGCCTATACATTCTTAAACTCAAAAAAACAGGCATGTAATTTTAAACTGTGAAATATGTTTCCACAGTCATTCTGTGTACTAGTCTTAAAGTGAGAACAAACGACATTTTTCAAATATGTCCCAAATGATTATGTATAATATTTACATCTGATTTTAATTCTATGTAAACACATTAGAGAAATTATTTAGACAATAGCGTCGGTGCGGGGACAATGTCTGATTACATGCCGTTAATATACAAATATTTGAAACACAATGGCTATAACAAATCAGTAAATTAACGAATATAGGATTGTTTGTTATCAGTGCGTCGTTGTAGAATGGGACTTTTTACTTCCTTTGCTATATATGCAGTTATAATATATATAATGTGAATGCATTATAAAGGCAAATTTAAATTTATAATCAATAAATAAATCATTTCAACGCATACAGGAAATAAATCGATATTTTTGCTGAAAACGAGATTATTATATGTACGGTAAACTGTATGTAAAAGTTCGATTCAAGGCCAAGACATACCGACGTTATTTTCAGCATTCATATATGGCGTCGATCCGATATCAGGAAAACGTTATTTTGGTGATTATCTCGTGCCATATTGTTAATGGTGTAACAACACACTCTGTCTCAATGGAACATTGTCTCCAATGGATTTGCACAATTATCCGTTTAAAAGAAAGTCAAAATGAACACGAACTATTCAAATTTAATATATTTACGGGCGTCAAGTTATTGCGGCAATTTGGAGGAAGACTCTGTCCCCAGTGGTTCATGTTAAAGATTTTACTTTAATGGTAAAACGTGATTTATATTTGAACATGCAAAAAGGCAATATTCCCCATCAAAATTGTATTGGTTGGATGAATAATTTGTTGGTGAATTTTGACATTACGATTGCATTCTTTCAAAAAATTACAAAGATCGCTGAACCGTTTTTGTTTGCTTTCATTTACAGGATAGCTGGAATGAAATATTGTTACGTCACGAAATTAGGCACATGGTCCGAAATAAAAATTCTAGTGATATGGTTATATGATAAAAAAAACGATTATGTGACATTTTTATGATAAAATACGTTTTTTTTATCAAATTGAAATGGCAAACAATTGAATTTCACGCAAAGTGTTTATTTCATTATAGTTAGGGTACGATTTTTAAAATATGTCCCACAGGGAAATACACATATTTGCAATGGTACCGAATAGTTCCTTCAAATAAAAATACAAACTAAAATGTCGCTGTAGACAGAGACGATGATAAACATATCTATAGTTCAACAATACTGGGTTCAAACTTAACAGAACAAAGAAATTCTCAACATTAAGATTTTAAAACAGAACATCTGTCTTCATTGAAATTTGGGTAATTCGAATACAAAATAAACGACAACTTTCATGATATTTTGAAGATTAAACGGTTACATATTCATTTATATCGACCATGAATACTTTCTTGCAACTAATACTAGTCATTTTGGACAATTTTAGGGATGGGTCCGTACACTGCGCCTGAGAATTTCATGAAATGTCAGTGTCCCCAATAGGGTTCGAACCCATTTCGTTACGTTACCACTGTACCACTGCACCCTTTTTTTTCTAAAACAACGTTGCGTTAGAGTCTGCAAGCTTACCGGTTGTAAGCTGTAGTTTATAATATTGGCTTAGGTATAATTTATATGCTTAAATCCAGTAACGCTGGAAAGGTATTACCTCTGGTGTTTTTTTAGTATTCATATGATAATCTGTTTTGTACAAAGAAATCTTTAAAGTAAAAAAGGTAGAAACGGATACGAAAAAAGGAGACAGTTTTTAAATTGTTGAAAAAAATCGAGGTTATTGTAAAGTTACTGAAAGACAATGGTTTTGATAAGGAAGCTGCTCCCCGCAAGAGTTAAACGATTGTGAATGTTAGGAAACCTTCGAACTTGCTTGCAGTAAGTTGAGCATTCGGGGTTTCAGACGATAATAAGGACTAGATAAACATGTTCTTGATTGTTGTGATATGCAAGTTTATCAAATCCTTAGATATCGTCGTAGGTCAGATGGTAATTAAAAATAAATATAAATTGGTTTTATGTATGAGATTTTTTTTATTAAAAACCACAATTGAACATGTTAGCCAGTTAACTTTTTTAAATTATCTATTTCTATTTATTACGTTTAATCGTGTTTTTATAGAACATAAAACACTGATATTTTGAAAATTGGGCGGTTAATGCAGTAGGTCAGCAAGTTTATTTCATATAAAAAAAAAAAGATATAAACCAAACAAATCCTATTCATTTCGTTTCTTCTAATGAAATGTACCGCGTATCACGCAAGAAAAAAAAACTATTACAAATTCAAGGTTACATTGGGTAAAGCTAGAGTGAGAGTAGTGCAACTAAGTGCGGCAACATCCAATCATAAATCTGGTGATGGCTATTTCCATTGTTAATTTTAATGAATTTTACAAAGAAATTTTTATTTTGATAGAAACAAATTAGTATTTAGTTTTACCAGAGCTAATATGTGTGTGGCGTAAATTTGCTTCGGTCTATAGTGCAAACGGCTATGCAATTTTATCTTTGCTAAATTCATTTGACATTAAAGCGCCTGAAGTTATTTTTAGTTATGTTCACTCAAATTTACGAAAAAAGTTTGGTCATTGTTGTCATTTTAATTTCAGAAATGAGCTATGTTTATTTCTATTTTTGTAATTTATATATTATCATCTTCTGCCAATTCTGCGTGATATTGTGCGGTAATTCAAGGTGGAGTTACTCTTAATACAACTATCATGTAGAACAGTAATGTCTTATGTCTTAGAGCATTATTATATTTAATAGTTTTAGTTTAATATATACTAAATATACTGCTAAGTACACTATAATTTTAAATAGTCATGTGTCTAAATTACTTCTACAGACTACTACCTGATTGTGGCATTGTATCGTGTTATATTCATACACAAATCTAGATTTGTATTATCAGGTCTTATCTAAATTTGCATAACAAATTCAAATGGCAAAATATAAGTTTGTTGGTTTTTGGTATACCAATCCAGTCTTGACATACATCTGTATAAAACAGGACATTAAATATTTTACACTCGAGACCCCTTTTTAACGGTAACTGTAGCAAAAAAATCGGAAAGACAGAGTTCGCAGCTAATAAAACCGACTTCTTTTATGTTATCCATTGGCAGCAAACATTTTGACTTCTGGCCACTGGGTTTTGAAACAGTTCCTTTTTAAATGAATTACAAAATTAAGAGGATTTCGAATGCAAAATGCAATAAATTATATCGTTTTTTTTTCTTTAAGAAATGCTACCACATTTTTTATTATGCTTTGTTGTTTGCAGTTGGCATGTGGTGTTAATAGAAATTGATTATTAAACAGGTCCGAATAAAACTCAGCAATGTTTGAAGAGGACATTTGGGAAAATAAAAGTTACATGTATATTTGTAAAACTAAGGAAGAAAATGCAACTGATTTGGACGAAACATACAATGAATTACAGGGCAACTTTACTCAAAGTAATGCATTAAATCGTAATGAGGAAATACATATTGTTTGAAACAATACCTAGGTCAGAAAATGTTGACATGATATTTTCTATCTGTATAACATTAGCTACTCGGTGTGCTTCTTAAGTATACTCAAAGGAAAAAGAAACACAGTTTAACTAGAATCTGAAGTAGCCAGACTCAGTTTTTTTACATCGGATTTCGAACCTTGCAATAAACCTTATATGATAGACCCCATCTCATTCTAAAGCATTTATTTTGTTTGAAATAAAAATCTTTATCAAAATAAATGAGACTGTAATAACGTTGAATACTTCCTATTTAAAACTGACACAAAAGTTTACCCTGCGTTTCTTTTCTACTGTTTTTTTTTTTTTTTTTTTTTTTTTTTTCTCTTTGGCATTTCTACATATTTCTGCCATTACTTCAACGCAAACGTTATATCTTGAAAGTTATTATAGTTGAATTTGAATACAAAAAAAATCTTATACAAATTCTACGATATACTTCAGATTATGTAATCTGTATACACGTTTGCAATACCGATTTAGTAAATAAACTTCCCATAATGATTTGAACAGATTAATAGATAATAACGCATTGCACAATAAAGATATGTAAACATAAGTATATCTAATGCACCATTTGTGTAAATACCCCAGTTTGAATTTTGTATTTAGTACCCAGCAAAACATTTGATAATAATGTATCGTATTTTCATATGTTTATCAAAGTATTTGTCACACAAATGACCATATCATTTATTTTTTTGTCCAGCCTAAGGTCTTGAAACATTAGATTACACGTCCCGGACAAGAATTAGTTTCTTCGCCATAGAATATGTTTTGTTAAGGCATTAAGCGGATATTTCTACTTCACTTTGCACTGATCGGTTTTGTGCTTTCGCTGAATCTTTAATATTTTTAGATCGTTAGAAATTGTAAGATTTATTTAAAATTTATTCATACAAGTCTTTTGAATAATATTGCCACTTGTGAACACTAGGCAATCGATAGCGGCACTTGTTGAAATGGGAAATAAAACTTTCTTACAAAGATCCAATATCAGCATATGAATAAACATTGCGTTTTCCAACAGTTAGCTTTTGTTTCGAAATAATCTCTTCAGAATCGGCACATCTGTCATGTAAAGTTTTGCTTGATGCTTCAGAAGTTCTATAATACGGTGATCCATTTCTGTCAAAAGTGTTTGAAATATTGTCTCGCGTGAACAGAGGTTGAACGTAAGATAATATGAAACCATGTGTAGTGTCAGTCTGAATTGTGAAAAATGTATCAAAGTATTAGAAGTAATCTATATTCTGATATAGAATGATTTTGTCTTTATTATATTTCTTGATATTTGTATAATTCTCATTTATGTAGAGGTATGTGGAATGTATATACTACAACGTATGTTTCGTTTTGTTAAAGTGGTTCTTTCTTTCTTTTAATATTATATCTCAAAAACGGTTTTGATGTTCAGAGAAGGAGTTGATAAGAAACTTTTAAAATCGTATTGTTCAATAGAATTAAGTTTAAACTTTGATTTTCTAAATAGTCATGTCATGACTTGGGGTACGTGTTATACCCAGGGAAATCTGTTCACTTGGGGTCTTCCTATAATTAACATTTTATAATCTTTATGTCACTATCTGACTGAAAAACCTTCGCAGCGACGAATTTTTCAGCACAACAGCAACATTATTTTTATACTATGCGCATCAGCTACCCATAAAAATCAAGTTTGATAGGAGAAAAAAATGAATGCATTTTTATCACATTGAAGATACCATTATAATGCATATCATGAATCATACGATATATCTAGTAGTCATTAATAATTGCCATAAATAGTACTCAAGTCTTTTCCAATTTTCGGAGAGGGTTGCCATCATAAGTTGATTGATTAAATTGCTAACACGTCCAAGAAAGATTCAATCCGATGTCAAATTGTATTCATGGACCTCCTGGTAAGTAGAGATGAAGGGTTGGCTCAATGAAGGAGAAGTATCCTCGAAGATATTGTAATATAATGCAATATTTTAGATGCAATAATATACTTTTTTCCATTCAGCTGACTTTGCACAGACGATTACGCCATATGGTCAGTGGGATTATTTCTTATCTCCAAATTATGCACAGCTGTTTGGAAGGTGTTCTCTAAGTTTGATTTTAGGATTTAATTAAATCTATAACACTGTTTCAAGTTTTGCAAAAGCTAGTCACGTGCCTTAAAAAATGACAATTAGAAAAAATGCGCCGAAATTAAAGGAATAAATCAATCATGATTCAGCCAGCAGACAGTATAATTCTTATAGCCAAAATATAGTAGAGGAATTAGTTTCTTTGATAAGTTTTATGATATGTTATATAAGTGGACTCATATATGCGCTAATACTGCACACCATATAGTCTGCCTGCAATACGTTGAATATTGAAAAAATATGTAGAACTACATTAGATAATTTTGTAAGAAACTGCCACGATGTTTGCTCGACCACTGGCCATGGCCATAACTGAGTCGAAGGGGATAAGAGTTGTATAGGTCCTGACTTTGTGCTCGGCAAACTATGGGGAAATAAGGGACTAAATGAGACAAATTCAGTTTAATACGACTGGGTTTGGTTTCATATCACAATTTCTACGGTTTTGCATTTCTGTGAGTCTCAAAGAGTCATATTATCCAAATGACTCCAACACTTGTTTTCGTTGACATTAGATTTCGTTGATTATGTACCTAAGGCGATTTCCAGGGTACATGTAATCATGGATCTATATTCTAGAAAACGTGAAGATTATATAAAGAGACAAATTTTCGTGAGGATTAATATTCGTGGATGAAACCCTCCATGAAATCGATGAAAATTAGTGACTTCAGAAAATTAATGATTTCACAGCATTGGCCTTAACTGAAAAAGCTAGCACCATAGAAAATAAAGCTGTTTGGCTTGTGTTCATTGTTCTAAGTATACCATGGTTCCAACTAAACAAGTTCATAAGTCTATCAATGGGAAATGTTATCGACTGCACTACTGAAATAAGCAATGTTCCGTACCAGAACAATGCAGTTTGGATGATTTATATGCTATCGAATCAAATCTTGACATTTGTGCTGCATTTGTTTAAAAAGATGAACGAGCTCGCTGAAAATTTCTTAATTGTAATTCTCCAGTTAAAACATGCTGACTTATTTGTTGAATATATTTCATTTGTAGAAACTATGTAATGTTATGAAAGTTATTAGTCGCACTGTTCAAAATTGAGTATTTCCTGTGAAATAATTCAATGAAGGTCAAGTATTTGTTAACTCTCTTCTATGTATCAGCATATCAATAAAAATAAAATTTCATTAAACACCTAACGTGTCATTATACACTTTTACACATCTAGTTTAATTTTACAAAACAAATCTTTAAAGACGCATTTTCAAAATAATGGAAAAGTCTATCTCATGAACATTATAGCGTCCGGTAAACAAAGACGAAGCAAAACAAACATGTCGTGTAAAATGAAAACGAAATACAATGTCAACGAGCAGATTCAACATTAATCCAACTCGTTCGCATATGATCGGTAGAGATTTGTTTTTCATTTTCCCGTTAATATTGCTGAAATATCTGTTTTCGTACAAATTAACTCGGCAAGTGCACTGGAAAGCGTAATTTTCGTAAACGCCCATTTCAGGGAAATCGGTTAAATATGAAATTCGGAATCGCTGAAGCAGGTGCTTGAGGTACCACGTAGCATATACCGCAACGTGGCGTCCTATACTTTTCCGAGTTGAGAATTCTTGAGTTCAGACTGTATGGTGAGCGCATGCGCAAAGAGTAATAGGTTTTAATTGATAATAGGTTTTAAAATTCTACATGTAGGTTCAATACCGTTCGTTATGTTAGTTTTGTGGCAGATAAAACACTCATTTTCATCAATCACGGACAAGTGCTTTAGGAGACCATGTGTCCATAGATGCGTATTTATAGATGTAAAACACACATACAGCTGAAAATCCATTTCTAAGTCGAATAACTATATGTGGAGGAGTTGCTTTAGGTAGAAACAAAATTACTTTTAAGGAACAGATGCCAACCATATGTGACACAAAATATTTCTAAATATAAACAACACTTGGATCTAACAAAAAAAAAATCCGAATTTAAAGACAACCATTGTTTTAATCTTCCTGCTATACAATGTGTTTCTAAACGAGATTGAATTCAAGAGAATTGTTTTCTGCACGGATGCCGCTGTAACTGTACCAACTGTAAACGTTTGCATTGATGCTCTGATCAAATTCCATAAAATTAAGGCTTACTGGTCGTAAGCCTTGATTTGTTCTAGCTTCATGTTGACAGTTTGCTCATTTGAAATTGATAGCAGTCAGAATACATTTTTGTAGATGTGTTTTCGAATTTTCCTTTCCTATTGCGACACAAGAAATGTTGATATCATTAGTGTGCTATTGTGTTCTCGAAAAAAAAAAATGCATCTCTGTCAGACAGAAT
>CM037791.1:28288611-28302138 GCA_021229015.1 Solen grandis | reverse complement strand
CAGTCAAAAATTCACCAAAATTCAGCATTAATTAGGTTCACTATTTTCTGTGTAGGCACATCCGGATGCAGGGTAACCAAGGGCAGGTAACTGTGGTCTTAGTCCTATTACGTACAGAAACTCATAGTGTGTCCGAAAGTGATGCACAATATATACTGAGCCATTATATGAATTTTAAGCAACATATTCAATCGATTAATCAAAATACAGCATTTTATTTTATTTAAGACATGTGTACACCCAAAATAACTGCTGTTTCCAATGCAGTCTAGCTTTCATGGCCAACACTAAAAATTTAAGAACTTCTTTATTTATATGCATTGTTCAATGAAATGTAACTCGATGTGTTTGTGGGGAAAGAAAGTAGCCAAATCCCAGTTACTTAATTCAGGTTCTTTAATTGTGCCGTAGCGCACTCATAATGAACAAGTGATAAATACATCCTGCAACAAAAATAATGAAGCCGTGATTATCATCACCAGTACATCAAACAAATAGATATTATCTAGTGACCCGAATTATAATGTAGCCTTTACTACAACATGTCATTTAAATAATATATTGCATATCATTTTAATACATATGTATTGAACATCAAATAAGGCATTCAGACAACCAATATGATATTATACATTTAAAACATTACATTACAGTACATTACAATACAAACTGTTACAATACAATGCAATACAATTACAACAACAAAGCAACACATTCAGCACACGAAACTCACCAATTATGGATTGAACGCTTTTGGCTCGATCTCACATTAAAGAAGTCAGCTAAGGTACTGTGCTTTTATCCTCTCAAAAACTCTAAATCCCAAATACTAATCTAACATTAATTAGATGTAAAGCTTGTTATAAATTCGATCCTTTCTCTCCGAAAACCTTTGTCCAACTGGACAAGAAAAGGCGGGAAAAAACCTGTTGGTCAAACCAGGTAACTCCAAAACAACAATTAAAAACAACAAAAGCATGTTTGATAACTATGTTAAACAAGAAAGTCAGTAGAACTGACAGATGCTCCCCGAAGAACGTCATTGTTACAAATAAGACCTTGGTCAATGGGTGGGAGGATATAGGAACTAGGTCAAGCCGAAGATATGCGCATCTCCTCATTGTAATAAAGCTTCACATAAAGTTTTGTTGAAATCAAGCTATTAGTTCCTGAGAAATAGCCCGGACAAGAATCATACTAGATATACCGTTTGCATAAAAGTCAAAGGGCCAAAAGGGACAAAGTTACCCCCATGATATGTAAATCTTCTCTTGGTGATAAAGCTTTCCATAAAGTTTCGTTGAATTCAAGCCATTATTTTCTGAGAAATAGCCCAGACAAAATCATGCAATATGTACTATAGGCCGAAAAGTCAAGGGGCCATAACTCTTTGAAAAATTAGGAACCGGTCAGCGACGATATGCGTATCTACTCTTGGTGATAAAGCTTCCCATAAAGTTTCGTTGAATTCAAGCCATTAATTCCTGAGAAATAGCCCGGACAAGAATCATGCAATATGAACTATAGGCCAAAAAGTCAAGGGGCCTTAACTCTGTGAAAGATTTAGGAATCGGGTCATGCTGACGATATGCGCATCTCCTCTTGGTAATAAAGCTTCCCATAAAGTTTCGTTGAATTCAAGCCATTAATTCCTGAGAAATAGCCCGGACAAGAATCATGCAATATGTACTATAGGCCGAAAAGTCAGTGGGCCTAAACTCTTTGAAAAATTTAGGAATCGGGTCATGCTGACGATATGCGCATCTCCTCTTGGTAATAAAGCTTCCCATAAAGTTTCGTTGAATTCAAGCCATTAGTTCCTGAGAAATAGTCCGGACAAGGAAAGTGTGACGGACGAACGGACGGACGGACGGACGAAGCGGCGACTATATGCGTCACCTGCGGTGAGCATAAAAACATCAAAATATTTACATAGACATGATTAATGGTCAAAGGGAGGTAATCCAAATATCAGAAAATTACTAAATTTTCACCCCTGTTACAGATATAAAAGCAAATGTGTGTTCTATCAATTAATTTGCATTAGAAAATGTAATACAACTGAAAATAAAATCTTAGTTTTTCTCAATAAACTTGTTACTATTTAAGTAACATTTTTGGATATTTTTTAATTAAAAAAAAATCTCAACCTGTCAATTTTTGTTCATCTGAACAAATATACTTTTGTCTTTAAAATGAGACATAGTTGACCACTCTACTATAAAAGACTGGGGAGATATATTTTGTTATGAAACAATCCACTGCAGGTATTTCAGGGGGTCTGGATGGCCAAATGCCAGATGGCCCAATCGCACCGGGGCAAAACAAAACAACAAAGGGTGACATGTAGTTGTCATTGTGTCTTCCATTAGCCAGTGTCCGCATCCCTTGAGGATGTCTACAATCTCTGGAGACCATTCGCGGTATATATAGGGTTGATTTTCACCAAAAAAATCCTAATAAAAAAAATCAACATTTAAGCAAAAAAACTTTCATTAACACGGTGAGAGGTGACATGGCATTACACTTAAAAACTTGCCTTATTCCACAGAGCAATGGCTTGAAGCTGACTGACTCTCCATCTATGGATACCTACATACTGACTGCAGCAGAGAGGCCTTTGAGACTGAAGACGAAGAAAGCCCACTCCTAAAACGGCATAGGCGTCTTCGGCCAACATGGACCCACACCTAGGCCTCTCATCTGAAACAGCAGAATGCAGCATTAACTTTGGGCATAAGACTTGTGGAAGGTGAAATGAATTCCATGCGCTATGGTGATTTATCATCAAGAGTCAATCAGTTGTGATCAGCCTAATTTATAGATGGGAAGGTGAAAAATGGATCTTCTGTCTTGAAATGCACTAATTGCAACTACATTTCACATTAAATCATAATCCATGACAAGATATACAACAATGTTCAACAAACTCCTACCATGAGTCAAACACCGTGGCATGGCCATGGACTGGCAGATGGGTCAAATGACGCCTAAATGTGTGACAGGCGATGCTGGTACATATTAGCTAATATGGATATTTGACCTCCAGCTAAGAGAAGCAAGCAGAAATAATAGAAAAGCTAGACAGGACCTAAATAAGAAGAAATGGCTGTCAACCAAAGTTCCAAGAGTATAAGAAAACATAAAGCTTTTGAGCAGACTAAAAATATCATAAAATATCTTAATCAAGGGTCAAGGGAAGATATCCATTCCTATGTACTAGAAATAATTTCATGAGTTATTATAAGTTATGATTTATCATGAGTTATTATAAGTGCCTTTGAATAAAATGCTGAAATGTATCACAAGGTTTGTTCATTATTGCAGTGAATGAGCCTTTTAATTGCAGTTACCAGTTTACATGATGTAGAAATATTATGTACTCATTTGTCTACACCATGAATACTAACCTCTTTCAATTAAGCGGCACGGTTCTTTCTTGAAATATATTGTATTTGAGTTTTTTGTTTAGGTTCTTTTTAAGAGAGAGAGAGTATACATCATATTAACATGAAAACACGATAAAGACATGGTCCCCCAAAGACAACACATATCTTTCAGTCAAATATTCACCATAATTCAGCATTAATTAGGGTCACTATTTTCTGTGATGGAACATCCGGATGCAGGGGTAACCAAAGGCAGGTAACTGTTGTCTTAGTCCGACTGCTTTGAACGCTGGGAAATCTGGACTGATGTATAGGCTACCGGAAGTACATGTTACTAGAATGGTAGTCGCATAATTGGGCAGATTCGTTTAGAATACGCCCATTTGCTCCTTGCATTCCCTATTCCATTTCTCAATTTTGCGATGGGGCCGCCGTGGCCGAGCGGTTACAGTCGTGGACTAAAATCTCTCAGCCCCTCACCGCTGTGGGTTCGAATCCCGGATTGTTCATGTAAGGAAGCCTTCCAGCTGGCTTACGGTAGGTCGGTGGTTCTACACGGGTACCTCTGCGTACTCAGGGTCTTCCTCCACCTGTAATTAGCTAGACGTCGCTATATGATTGAAATACTATCGCAGCGTAAACCCCAATATAACAACAACATCAGTTTTGCGCATCGACAAGGAGTAGCTTCATAGCTTCAAGTACATTCTTCAAGAAAAATATGCATAAATTCTTTTCGAAATAAGACTACAGCTAGGTGCATAAAAGGGAAATATCAAACTAATGTCGCTTATATCCATGCTATAATTGATCGACGCCTGATTAATGTATGTTAAGCAGTTATAAATTTAGCATCAAATTTCACATGAATGAGGATTTAGTTCTAATATCAGCTTTGATAACAACATCTCATTCAAGTCCAGGTTCTTCGACATATAGTTTCCCTTTACGCCACAGTGTAACTTTCTGTTCACTTGGCTAACGGCGAATTTTTGAAATGTATAAAATACAGTCGGAACTCGTTATCTCGACACCGGTTGGTTCTATTTTCCACCTAGGTCGAACTTTCTAAAATTCCAAACTGTTTTTCTTTTTCTTTAAATAAGTATCTATATGTCGATTGTTTTAAGTGTCGACTTTTTTAATATCTCATTTTTCACGAGATCTAACCTAAAATCTGAATTGTTTCTGGAAGGAACTGTTGTTTGACGGTGTTCGAAAAAGTGACTGTTCCTTTCGTGATCGCTGCATTGACGCGATTAATCCGCAGTGATACAGCCTGACTTCTGCTAGTTGTAAATAAGCTGCATAATTTATTGACTAGACGGCTTTCACATAGACATTCTTTAACAAGAAAGTAAACTATGTCATTTCTATAGAACAGTTCCTCTCGACGATGACATAATAATTGAGTTACGTTTGAAAAGACATTATATCTGGTTGTCTAAATTTTAATGAAACATGGCATGAATGTATATATTGATAAATTCAAGGTGCACGTCAAACCTCATTTCAAATTACTGGTGCTTAATTAAGTAATGTCCCTTTTTTACTTTTAAATACATTTTTTTTAGATGATAACAAACTAATTTATTTCTCAAATTCCATGGTCAAAGATTTCTGTAAAATGTCAAAATGCTTGCAACTTCATTCCACTGATTTGATTGTGGGGGGGGGGGGGGGTTATCGATTCAAGGCATTTGCTTTTTTTATGAGCTGCAACCATTTTGTATTTCTGCCAGAGGCTGAAGAAGTATATGAGAGTTTGAGGCATGCACTCGATAAATTGTGATATGATAAGATATAACATGTCTCTTTTTACGCCCAAAGGAAAAGGAACGTTATTTTACACACATGTTTTTTTTTTAAATAAATATACCTATATTAGAAAATGAAATAAGGTTTAAAATAAAGTTGATGATGGTAAGTTTAGCGGAAGTCCCAGAAAAGATGCTTTAAGAACATACTCCTTATCAGATGTTCATACATCAAGCTGAACTTTCACTCTTTTTCTTCTTCTTTCTTTCTTCTTTCATAATAATCAGAAAATATTTGCTAGCCATTACAATAAAAGAAAGAAAGAAAAAGAAGCTGAACTTTCACTCTTTTTCTTCTTCTTTCTTTCTTCTTTCATAATAATCAGAAAATATTTGCTAGCCATTACAATAAAAGAAAGAAAAAGAAGCTGAACTTTCACTCTTTTTCTTCTTCTTTCTTTCTTCTTTCATAATAATCAGAAAATATTTGCTAGCCATTACAATAAAAGAAAGAAAAAGAAGCTGAACTTTCATTATATTATTGTCTGTAGAGCTTTTATCATTACACTGTCTTATTCTATACAATTAAAAATACTTGCTGAAGCAGCAAAATATCACGGCGTAAAAAAGAAAGGTGAAGTGTACTCAAATATGTGTATGGGTGTAATAGAAGTAAGGTTATGTTGTTGTTGTTGCTGTTATTGTTGTTGTTGTTGTTACCAGACAACACTCAGAAATGGAACCATGCCTACTTTGTTTGGCCCTCAGGGCGACCAATAATTTAAACTTTGCAAAATACAACGGCTGAACAATTTACACACACTAAAACAATAAAATAATTTGATTTACAAAATAAAATAGGGAAACAAGTGTAAAACTTTACCTTTTTCAAATATGGCTCTTACATATGGTGATATTTATAGATTTGGGCCTCGTTGCACTATTGAACCATTTAACACCTATTTCATCTTTAAATTACAGGACATTTCTGCGAGTAAAGAATACATGACTTTGTTCTGATTTCACTGTATTTTTACACGGTCCTTTTCAGGAATCAAAACTGCAAGCTCATCAATAAATCTGTTGGTTCGAGACAGTATTTGGGAAAAATACTTGATTTGAATATTGGTTCCATTATTTAGCATTCCACGTCTGTGACAATGTGGGAAGCAATAGGTCACGTGCTCCCCCACTGCTAACATTTTAAACCATATATAAATACACGGCGCTAATGTGCCGTGAAATTAACAATGTTATGATCTAGGTGAAATCTTAGAAACAATATCTTCTCGACTGAGCAATTTAAATCTATGTGTAAAATTCAAGAAGGTAGAGTGCTCTAACAGTCTTTGTGGAAACATATTAGCCACAAACTGACCCATAGCTTTTGGCAACTGATATTGGCACTGTACGCTGACTACTGTGAAATCATAAATTTTCGTGGGACACTAATTTTCGTCCATTACGTGGTGGGTTTTATACACGAATATAAATTCCCACGAAAACTTGTGTCTTATAATTATAGACTTTTTTTTCTAGAACATAGATCCACAAATAAAAGTAACCACGAAATATCCCTAGGTACATAATCAACGAAATTTAATGTAAAGGAAAACTAATGATTTTACAGAATAGTATAACAACAGAATGTGTTTATTTTGGGCTGTCCAATCTTCTGAGCAGGTTTGTTCACTGGCCGACCACTGGCACTTGCCGTATTAGATTTTTATGGTGATGCCCTTGCTCAATATGGACTATTTTCAATATGATTTCTAATTCAAATAAAATACGTTCTTTTTTTTTTGGGGGGGGGGGGGCACTTATGCAATGGAACTGAGAAATATGTTAATATAAAACTATTTGACAAATGTTAACTCTTCAGGGATTAAAGTCCATGAAATATATTATAAAATGATAAAATAAACCTTTGTCAAAGATAAGGCGGAAGATACTTATCCAAAAACAGAATGCTTGACTTAAAAATATATCTATAGTCATTCGACACAATACAGTTTGCAGCTTAATAGACAAATACTATAAGTTCAAATGCTATCACTTCGTAAAAAGTACAAAGAATTAAGCCATTTTAGATAATTAGATGAAATTTGAAAATGATGATATAATATTCATTCGATAATATGTCCTATTCAAATTAGATTTTACCTACAAAATGAACAGTTCCAAAGGGAAATTTGAAATTGAATATATATATATATGTATGATAGGTTATTAAGATTTTTTCGTGCGATTTGTTACAGGTATAGATATTTTGTCATTTTGGTTAACGTTTTTGATTATTATTGTGCAACAATTTGATTGGTTAAATGAATGCAATTACCTCATCAGAGCATAATTTACATTCGCGCGTTAAGATATCAACACTGTCAACGAATGATGAGGAGTTGTTAAGGAGTTGTTATTTATACCAAAAATTGTATTCATGCTACTCGTAGATTTGATTTGGAATCAATTAATGTTCAAAGTATATGGCTTGATATTTCATATAAGTTATCTTCATTCCTTCTTTGTGTAGTCTATAGACCACCTAATTCGCCGGTTTCTCTCTGGGACGAGTTTAATCTGTGTATCGAACGTGCCCTCGATGTCAACCAAAATGTTGCTATATTGGGTGATTTGAATGAAAATCTTTTAAACGACAATGTGTCAAATCTGAAAAACATAATTTTTTATTAACAATCTAGACAATGTTATAACAGAACCTACTCGTATAAGCCAAACGTCTTCTCTTCTTGACCCATTTATATTGTCTAAATATTTTGATATTTTAAACGCTGGTTTATTGATATAGAATCTTCTATAAGTGATCATAGGGCTACTTTTGTTATAATTAAATTTGAATCAATACATAATGTTTGCACAAGCAAAAAAGTATGGTTGTACAACAAAGGTGATTTTGATAAACTTAAAAATTTGATACTAAATGAAGACTGGAGTTTTATTAATCATACTTCTATTGATGATGCTTGTGAAACTTTTACGAATAATTTGTTACGTTTGATGTCAGAATGCATTCCATTAAAAGACATTATTGTGAGACCATATGATAAACCATGGTTTGATTCAGAAATCAGAAGATATACTAAATATCGTGATAGGCAAAGAAAAATAGCATTTCAGAAACGTTCTTCATCTTCCTGGTCCAAATATAAATTTCTAAGAAATAAAGTTAACAATCTAAAGAAATATGCGAAAAGGCACTTCTTTGAAAACATTGAAGCTGATATTGAACAGCAAGGTTTACAAAACAGCCAAAATTACTGGCAATCTTTAAAAAAATTAATGAACAATTATAAAAACGCTGATTCCATTCCTATCCTGAAAGAAAATTTAAACAATATTGGTGAATTATATTTCACTAATGAGGAGAAGGCCAATTGTCTAAACGATTTCTTTACGTCTGTTTCAAACTTAGATGATACAAATGCTCAGCTACCTCCTCTTGACATGAAAACCGAATCTTCTCTTAATAATATAATTATTAATCAATCAGATGTTGTAAGTTTAAGAGATATACTAGATACTAACAAAGCTGTTGGTCCTGATTGCATTTCTCACAAAGTCTTGAAAAAGATTAGATTCTCCATTTCAAAACCTCTATGTAGTCTTTTTAATAAATCTCTTCATGAAAGTGTTTTTCCAAAATTATGGAAAACTGCATTGGTAATACCTTTATTTAAAAAGGGTGAGAAGAATTGTCCAAGTAATTACCGTCCGATTTCTTTATTAAGTTGTCTGGGTAAACTTATGGAGCGTTGTGTTTATAAATATTTATACAATTATCTAATAAGTAATAATCTCCTTTACTACAATCAGTCTGGCTTCCTCTCAGGACACTCGACTGTATACCAACTAATTGATCTCTACCATCAAATCACCCAATCTTCTGACAAAAAAAAAATCATACATGCATTGTTTTCTGTGATATATCTAAAGCTTTTGACAGGGTTTGGCATCGAGGGTTACTATTTAAATTACGTCAATTAGGGTTTCAAGGTAGACTTTTAAATTGGATAAGTAATTATTTAAGCAATCGTCGTCAACAAATCTCGTTCCCGGTTCAGAGACATAAATGCTGGTGTGCCCCAGGGGTCAGTATTAGGTCCATTACCATTTCTCGTGTATGTGAATGATATTACTGAAAACTTACTTAGCATTGCTAGACTGTTCGCTGATGACACTTCTCTAGCCTGTACAACACCAAATGTTCAAGATCTTGAAGGGATTTTAAACCATGATCTTAATGTTATTTCTGAATGGTCTAAGCAATGGTTGGTTTCGTTTAATCCGGTTAAAACTCAAGTCTTATACTATGGGAATGGTCAAGCACCAAACCTTGTATTTGAAAATACACTGTTAATTCCAACGCATTCTCATAAACAATTAGGCGTAACTCTTAGTGACAACTGCAAATGGTCAAATCATGTCAATAACATAATTTTATCTTCCACTAGGATCCTTGGAATAATGCGGAAAATTAAATTCACTATCCGTCGTAAAGCTATGAATCAATTATATCTATCATTTCTACGTCCAGTATTAAAATACGTTTCTTCTGTCTGGGACAATTGCAATCAATGGGATAAATTAAGGTTAGAAAAAATCCAGTTGGAAGCTGCAAGATTAGTTACGGAATTAACAAGATCGACAAGTTCAAACAATCTTTATAGGGAAACAGGGTGGCTTACTCTTGCTAATAGACGTCTCTACCAGAAATTAGTTTTAATGTATAAAATTAAGAATTTAATGGTTCCCAACTATTTATTATCTCTTTTCCCAAGAACGGTAGACAACTCTTTGCGCTACGATCTTAGAAATGTCAGTGACTTTGCTAATTATTCTATTCGAACAAGTCAGTTTGAAAATTCATTTGTTCCTTCCTCAATTATAGCTTGGAATAATCTGCCTGAATATTTACGCAACAGTCCGTCTATCGGTTGTTTTAAACGTGACTTGATAAAGTACCAATTCCCATCTATTGAGGTCCCAGAATACTACAATTATGGTTTACGTCATTTGTCTATTATCCATGCCCGTCTTAGAAACAATTGTAGTAACCTTAAACGAGATCTTTATAATAATCACCTGTCAAATACTGATCAATGTGAAAACTGTCAAGAAACTGAAAATGCAGAACATTATTTCTTTCGCTGCAGACGATATCAACAAGAACGAATCGAACTTTTTAATACCACACGTGCTTTTCATCCTCTCAATGCAAATGTTCTATTTTTTGGTGATTCAAGACTCACATATATAGATAACATATCGATTTTTGAAGCCGTTCATAAATTTATCAAGTCAACAAAGCGTTTCTCTTTGTAATCAATCACCCTTACTTGCCTTGCAATCTACCCATCACATTCTTCTCTGTTATTCCTCTGTTCTGTCATGCCTGCATCTCCTCTCTTCTATTTTTTTATCTATTAGCTATTAATTCATATTTCTAATTGCATGTTATGTATTGCCATGGTAAATGATATAAGTTTAATATATGATTGGGGAGGGTTGTAACTAAGTTTAAGAACTTGTAACCCGACCCATTTGCTTTGTATTTGTTAAATTACGCTTATTAAATTTGTAAATATGTTATCATTGCAATAAAATATGTTAAACAGAATGATTTTTGTCGTCATCGTCTCGTTCACTAGTAGCTCGTCACTGATGCGTTTACTTGAAGATTAATCGGTCCACCGGTACCTTTAACAGTGCACTGATACACTTTATTAGTGTATTAGTATATTAGTGTAAAGCAAGAGTTGAATGAATAAAGGAACGTATGTATATTTGTGCAAGGAAACAAAAGAAATATCGGAACACAATTGCTTGCATCATATCTAAACGGATTTGTATTGAAATTAGGTAAGTAATGTAAAACATATACTGTTCTGCGTCTTTCACGTGTAATACCTAATAAGATTCGTGTTTTGAGCTCTGTTGAAATGCAGTTTTCACACATACGAATTCTGCATTCATACGATATTCATAACACACAAGTGACAAAATTGTAAGAATATATCAAATCAATGATTTAATCCGCAAGAGTTCTAAACCAGCCACCATAACTGTCGGTGTACATGTATCAGTTGGCATTTTGGTCTAATTGTTCTCTGTAATACCAGGATACTGGTACAATAAATACTGGGAAAAAATGTTTTCTTAGTTTTTCATCAGTTAACATAGATGGATTAGATGGTGACTAACAGAACATGTAACTTGTATTTTCTATTATTATTACTAAATGGCCTATGTCTTAGGTAGCTGCTTGTGTAGTTACTATGCATGAAAACCTATCTTTTGATAGGGTTAGATATCGATGGGGTCAAGGTCATTGAGACAAAAATATCCTCAAGTTTTCAACTTGCCTCATAGTTTTTAAATGTTTTAAGATGTGTCAAGTGATGTCGGTGTCGCACAGGTTATTATTAATAATTTTTTGAAAATGTGTACCACCAAAGGGAAATGTGTAAAGGATTTTCCAATTACTCGGAAAACTGTTTAGCGCAAGATGGAGAAATGTGTAGTGCTTAACCACACCCCATTTTTAAATAAGTCACACTAACTTTTTTTATACCCATTGTTTTTTCTTCGTCTTCGTTAAAACACACTCAATTTATCACTATGCATTTCAAACTGTTCACTATATATTATTTTGCATTAATGTAATTATGTTTTCAGTTTCTATAGTATTGATATTAAAATAAAAAAAAATCGCGTATTTGATATTTTATCATATAAAGTGATATATACAAAATGTCGTCTATTAAACAGACCAAAGCACATGTAAAACAAACAAAAACAGTTTATTTGTTTATTATTAATGTCGAATAATACATTTCAATACAAAACTAATAGACGGGCTCATTATAATCCATAGTACTCATATATATATATATATATATATATATATATATATATATGAGCGACGCAAGAAAACCGGTCTTAAGGTTTTTTTTTTTTCGATTTTTGAATTTTTGTTCTAAAAGAAAGAGAATTTCTTTAGAAATAAAAGTATGAAAAACAAGAAATATCTTTAAAAAAGATATTCGGCGTAGGATGAAAGAAAAACGAGATTTTCATTCATGCATAAATATACTTAAATTAAGAAACTTATAAATGGAAATATATGCAAAACACATTTCAAAGACTCTAATGTTATGATAGGTTATAAAAGCATTGTTGTAAATAATTGTAAAAAACATGTCTAATTTTGGTAGTGAACAATGATGAATGGCAATGTTTTTAACAAGGTTTATTTTGCAAATAAGAAAATAGTCCACGAGATGTGTACAACAACAGGAATGTAGCAAAAAAAGTACAATTTTAAAATAATGTCTATATATATTCAAAACAAAATGTACAGTAAAGAATGACTAGACTATTATACAAAAGACACGACTGACCTTTTATCGTAAACAGGCTTACCTGCACCATAAAAAATTGTAAAATGATTAAAATCAGAATATGAAATGATTTGATGTATCAAATATTTCAGAGTACCTCCAAATGTTCTTATTTAAAAGCAGTGTAATGTTATAAATTATCCTATGAACTATAAAAAAAAATTAAAGCCGAAGTGAGCAACAAGAATTTTATTTGAAGAAAAAAATAATAAGTTGCTGTTAAAGATATTCATACATATACAGCAGTTTCTAAGAATGCATCTAAATAAATTGTTCTTAAAATCATTTCCTTATTGTGTAGTTATCAGATAGTCAGTTATAAGATAATCTCCAAATTAATATATATAAAAGAAGCAAAACAATAGGTATTCTTCCAGTCTTCTAGAACATTCCGAGGAAAAGCGCGTGAAAGACCGACGCACAACAAATTTAGTACGCTCTAGAAATAGTTCAGTATTTTTTCTATGAAATATACTTATTTATAGACGGTAATACAAAAAATTATATCTGTAAATAGGCTTGTTTGATATTTGTTCATATCATTATTGCATATGACAATTATGATATAAAAGCGTTATTAGTTGTTTTGGTTTTGGCGAATTAATTTTCAATGAGAGCATCTCGGCAGGCTGGAAGAATTCAATATACATAGTAATTAAGGGGTTTCATGTCATAACACGGTGGATTCTTTTTTGTTGTTTTAAATCATTTTCACAAAGTAGCATTCCTCAATTGATTGAAAAGGATTGTATTTAACTTACTGAAATCACTTTCATGTTTACATCAAAAAGAAAAGTACTAACACCAAGCTGAATGATATATACAAGCTGCACCCCTTATTTACAGTAATTTATAGTCCATAACGATGCGTTAACCAATAACAGGAGTCCTTTTATTCAGCTTAGAATTATTTACCGCTGTTAGCGTACATTTGAATGGTTTAAGATGCGAGTTAAAATC
>CM037791.1:28238511-28288511 GCA_021229015.1 Solen grandis | reverse complement strand
AGGATAATGAATTTTCGTTTCCGTAAGCACAAATACAAAGCAACAGAGATTTTATTATCTTGCTTTAATTTCCAGGAAGAATGATAAATTAAAACAAATTACTTTGTTTGATTTATCTTTAAATTTGATAATTCCAATAAAATAGATTAACAGAAAACAACAACAACAACAACAATAGAATAACAAATAGCGTATCAGTGATTTCTATGATTCTATGCACATAAGGTCGAAATTGAAGTAAATAATATGTTTCACGTGAAAAACATATCTAGGCCTTTTTTTCTTCTCGACTATTCTCCCATATCATGTCACGGTATGTTAAATTCCAATATCACGTATTTATTGTGTTTTTTATAGCTTTGTTCGCACGCTCAAGACGTTAATTATAGTCCGATTGTCTTGCATTATTGGCAAATATGTAAGTCATGATGTAGATTTGAAAAGGTCAGGATTTTATGGCAAAAAAATAATAGATAATAGATAATAGAAATAAAGATAAGTGTAACAAAGGCTTTTGATTAGTCAAAAACATGAAAATGGACTGTGTATGTTTCTAGAAGTCTACTTTGTATTTCCTCAAGAATATTTTTCGCATTGTCATAAAGTCATTGAAATGAAAGACAGCAGGTTTTTTCTTAAAGTTTTTTTCGCGTTCTATTACCATGAACTTTGAGTCAAAGAGATACATCCTGCAAGAAATGGTTGTTTTGTCACGTGGTTGTGACGTCAAAATATATTCATGATTAAAAGACTTAAGTATTCATTAATCTTCAGCATGCACAATGTTTCTTAAATGATACATTAATCCCTATAAGATAAGCAAACGGGGAGCCGTTTCGTTTATAATCTTCTAATTTATTTACTGTTTTCATTGGCAGGGATTCGTAACGGTCCTGATTTAGCACAGAGTAAAGATATTCGGAAAATCAGGAAGGCCATCAATGAATATAATTGTTTTCTTCAAAGATCTATGAAAAATATGATTTGGATACTTTAATACAAAACCCTGAAACAAATTTGTGAATTGTTTTTTTTTTATTAAATTAGCTTTTATCATAATAAGCTAAATTGTAAAATAATGCACTAGTGTGTTCAATTATCTAGCCTTTTGGTTTAGAAGAAATAGTTTGTCTATGCATCATGTGTATCAAATAACCATTCTATCGATGGATATCTGTTTTGATGTAATGTTGTTGATGGTGTTATGTGTGACTTTTTTTTCCTCTCGAGAAAATCAAACATTTCAAATAAAATTTGCGTTGAAAAAATATATCATAATAAAATTTTACATATGACAAAGAAAAAATTAAAGACTCTTTACAAAATCGGTAGAAATTTCAAAAACAACTATTTTTGTAAACTCAACTTCGACAAAATCGGTTAAATGTAGAATACGATGCCACCGAAGGACACGTTCCATAACATGGCCTTTTGAGCAGTTCATGGTAGTAATTTCGTAAGTTCAGCCTATGTAATTAACGCATGCGAGAAGAGTGAACGAATCTAAATATAGGTTTTATCGGTCTAAATAAAGTGTCAATACTGTCAGTGATGACATTGCATCTGATAGAGAAACCATTATTTTTTACGATCACGTATGATTGCATAGGGAGACATTGCGTCTGTAGATGGGTATTGATAGACGTAATACACTCATATGGCCTAAACGCAATTAGCCAATGACCATCTGTGACCAACATTCAAATACCTAGTAACACAAGCAATTTTATGAGGTTTGACGGCTATCGAAATCACATATATGCTATGACATTTTCATGAGTTCATACATAATTTACTACGATTCTTATTCTATTTTTTTAATTTAGCTTTTTTTACCTTATATCATATACCACTATCATTATCCCCCTTTTTGTACATTCATATCCTCCATATAAGGGGGCCGCCGTGGCCGAGCGGTTTCAGTCGTGGACTACAAATCCCTCAGCCCCTCACCGCTGTGGGTTCGAATCCCGGTAGGGACTTCGGGTTTTTCATGTGAGGAAGCCTTCCAGCTGGCTTGCGGTAGGTCGGTGGTTCCACCCGGGTACCTTTTTGTACTCGGGATCTTCCTCCACCTGTAATTAGCTGGACGTCGCTATATGATTGAAATACTATCGCAGCGACGGTAAACCCAATACAACAACAACAACCTTTAAGTTTATCCGATTATCATTTTGAATCTAAGATAATTTGATAAACCGAGGTTTTGATTATCATATGCTACTGACCATTCATATCAAAGTGGAGAAAATCCTATATTATGTTGCTTGCATAAGACACATTGTAGTTAAGATTAAGCTAAACATATTATAAGTTACTCAAAATACATATTATTATGTGATATGACATATTAAATGCATAATGAATAAATCTACTTCTTTTTTTCTGTTTAAATAAAGTAACAGTATTACTATAAATGAGGTGACGTGAAAATAATTTCTTTTTTGAAATGAATGCATTTATATTTATTTAACGATTCCAATGGGAGAATCTAAATATCTTTTGAAATATCTCTACCGTAGATCATATGGTAGCATGTGTTAAACAATCGGTATGCATCAACAAATCTTAATTAGATAACATTAATATAAGGGCTATCTTTATTTTATGCGTTCATCTTCAAAATTTGCAAAGATCAAAGGAGATTTTAAAACTGCTATTATCAATTCCCTTTCAGAGCGCTATGTCTATTTTAATTTTGTTTCAATAATTTGTGGCCTTTACAATTTTAACAAGATATGTGGAAATAAGATGTATTTATGCCCACCTACTTAATCATGACCGTTCATATTTCAAACTTATGTAATATTTTGTTCAATATAGTTCAGTATTATAATATCCCTTAAATTAAACTACACTACATCATGCATAATAAATTTATTTAGAATTGGATAATGACTAATTATACAGTCGGATTTCGTTAGCACATAAATAATATCACTGTTTTGTCCATTTTTGAGAGAAATGCACGTGCCATTCACCGTTCCAAATTAATTGATTAAAGTAAAATCAAGTGAATCACAACATATCAAAATATTCATTTTGGCGATAGAAACTCCTCAGAAAATCTCTTTTCGTTTTGTAAAATGTATCTTTTTGTGCATTGGTATTTCTTTTCTTCATGAATTAATGTTTTCTTTCATTTCATTAAAATAGAAGGTAACATACTCATCATTTCAAATAATAATCCAAATGAATTTGTTTTAATGTTTAACTTTAATTAAATGTTAAACAATAAAAACAGAAAACACGGGCGACATGTATTTGTACTGCTTATGTATTGTATTATTTAAACGAAAGCAAAACACATTTGAAATATAATGGGACGCCATTATCAAAAAAAAAGGGGGGGGGGACCCGAAAAAAAAAACATAGCAGAAGTGAAGAACGTGTCAGGTATAGTAGTTATCATATAACATTATGTTTAATATAACCGTCACATATTTTCTTATATTTAGCACGTTACATATACCTTTTAGGCCGAATTTCATCACTCCGCATCACGCGCGTGTATTTCATATATATGCACGGAGTGTTGAACTCGAAGAGCTGGATTAGATGTGTTTCAAGATGCAGTATTCATATGATGTTGAAAATGTATGAGAAATACACACGTTAAATCGTCAGTTGTTATTTTAAACTATTTTCTTGGTGTACGAAAACAAATAGTCGTTTGTTCACAGTCTGTAGATTCATGTTTTTGTTTCTTTGTAGCCAGAGGCTCACTTTATAGAATTTCCATGAACTCGTTTAGTAGAATTTGAAATGAAATAACAATTCATGTCAAATCCTATCTTTATCATGAAGTACAGACTGAATCAACTTTAACGGAAATCTACTGAAACTTTTTCATTCTATACGAACACTATACCAATTTGCACACAGATGGACAAGAGTATACAAATAAAGAGCTGAATTGTTTCATTTTAGTTAATTAATTTGTCAACATTTTGGAATATTACATGAACAAAATTCCTACTAAGCCGAATTCCTGATATTAACAAGTGAATTTTCATGTGATTTCAGTATCAATTTGCTTATATAAAATATTTATACATATATATAATCCATAATTCAGTCTGATTCAATTTGATATATTCGGTTACAATTTAGATTCAGGGACTTGACTCATTGCCCAAGTTTTTTGTTTGTTATAGCATAATGCTGATATTTCCACTCCACTTTGCACTTTTCAATTTTCTCCTGACGCTGAAAATTTGATCTCCTTACGTCGCCTGAGATTTATCTGAGATTTATTCATATAAATCGTGTGAATAACTTTGCCGACATTGACGCTTAACAATCGATAGCGGCACGTATAGAAATAGCAAAGAACACATGTTTCTAGAGAACAATTACAATCATATGAATGAATACAACTTTTACAGACTTTTAGATATTGATCCTGAATAATACCGGAATAGACACATATGCCGAAAATCGTTTTGTTTGATATTTCAAAAGTTCAAAATTATGTTCCAATTCTGTCAGATATATTTGATGTATTACTCTCCCGGGTAAAAATAGCACAATGTTTGTAAAGATGAAATCGTGACGATTTTGAATTTAAGAGACAGGGATAGAGTGTCAGTTGGGCTTTTACATATAAATATATATTTGGATTGCATCCTGTATTATTAAACAGTTCATATAAACCATTGATATGTATTGTTGATTATAACCTTTGATGTATATAAACTGTACGGGTTGTCCATATTTAAGATATTTCATTTCCGTACTTTTCAGAAATGAATATTTAAGTCGAAAACATCGTCATTTTCTCCAAATAAATTTGATCATATGAACATTACACCAAGCCCGGAACTCTCTCCAAATGCTATAAAGCCAAGGTAGGATGAAGCGTATAAAGGTACCAATAAAAAGCTTCGTCGGTGTCGTGGATTGAACTAATGACTTGACGGTTACGGTGCGGATAAGTGGGCTAATCTTCAACCTTAAATGTTATGGCCATACGTTTTTATGTGATCACGATATTGACGGTCTTCTGTAAATCATTTTGAAACAAATGAAAACTAAATTAAATTATTTATATCTGGATTCTGTGTCATATTTGGGTTTTCATATTTACTTAACAATTTCATCAACTTCTTTCATCGTTCAAGATTTACCTTTTTGTCTTCAAGAAACATTTCTCACAAAATAAACAAACCATATTCAACATTTTGGAAACACTACCCGTAGCTTATGTATAGGTACGCTTAAGGTAACGTAGCTGAAATATTCAAGTATTTGTGCACAGGAAGCAGGCTAAAGAATTCTAATTGTCAGATTAGATATTGATGTGTGTTTACTGTGATGCATTACACTAAAGTTCATTTCTTTTCATATAGATATTATGTCGAATTTATCATATGTTACTCATCTTAAGAAGTCAGGCAGTTATCAATTATATTTTACAAAACATACTTGATTTTCTAAATATGAAATATAATTTCATTATAATGAAAACATAAATAACGAAAACATTATATATTTATATAAAAAAACAACAAAAAAAACAACAAAAAAACATTTTAATGTGGAAGGTACGGTCAGTTTTCAGTTTGTCGAACAAGTAAACGACTTTGGCACCACATATTCATACATTTTTTTTCCACTGGAACCAAACATAACAGACATCATCATTCAACAAATCGTATCAACACAATGTTCCATAACCTCTTACTACTACGCAGTCTGTCTTTAAAAGATAAACCAAGATTGGAGAAGCGTTGGGTGTCAAGAGAATTGCGTAGTTCTGAAAGGATGCTGCTGTTTAAGTGTCATGAATGAATAATACATTACAGATAATGGGATTAAATTCAAGAAAATTTTAAGATTTTATATGTATTAGCTTGAAAGTTACGTGACAGTTTTGTTCGTTTAGATGGGTCTTAGCTGAAACATAGAATTTCGAAGAAATTTCTAAATGCCAGGAAGAAAAGTGTTTTCATCAAAAGAAAAAAAAGTAATGTAAAGTTGTTTATTCAGCAAAGCTATCTGTCTTTTTTAATGCATATTTCTTAAGATATTATAAAAAATCTGAAATGAATAATGGAAATAACAACCATATCAACGTTTTTAATCAATTGTTACACAGTTATAGGAAAAGTAATTTAATTAAGATACAAACATTAAATCAAATGTATCGTTCGTAAGTAATAGATGTGAAATTTTTAAATTAAGAAAATTGATATCATATTATGTATTTATTGATTTGACATATATTCGTTGATTCTGTTCACATAAAGTAAAAAAATAACGAACTGAAACAATGTCACCCCATTAAGGCTAGCGAATTTCGGAGTTTCACTTAAAATGTGTAAATGCTGACATATTATCATTGCATTGCTGTTATCAGTTTTTACCTACGCGACCATTTTATCAAATAGTATATCATTAAGAAAGGGTACTTCGACAAACAACTAGTGCTTTTGTTGTTATGGTGTGCCAGTGTCTATGTCTTCGAACGAATTCAAATCAATTTAAGTCCAGTTTTTGCTAAAAACTGATTTATTTCTCTCTGTTGTCTTAAAATAACCAATGCAACGAAGAACCCTCTAACATTAAGCAAACACTGATGTACAAAGTGAAAAGGATCATATGTAGAGCAAGAGCAAGTAAATGACATTTGAATTTGGCATCTTAAGTACAAAATTATCCACACAGTAAGGACATGTTTTCCAGTCGATATTTAAGAAATTATATCTAAGTGATCATCTATTTTTCATGGTGTCATTTTTTATGAATATTATACACCTTGTAATGATGATTAATGTAAAAAAATCTGTTTTCAATATGTATTGGTGTGCAACTATTAAATGCATTGTCATTTTCTTCCAAGACTGCAGACTAAGTTAGATGGTTAACGCTATACAATGATTCGTGCATCTTGCAATAAAGCAATTTCTTGTTATCTCCAAGTAGATGGTTTTCTCAAAAGGCAACTTTTAGTAAAAAATATCAAGCAATAATTGTTTATCATGGAAACCAGCAAAACAAATCAATTCTACTTATTTTAAAGAAGACAATTATGTAAATGACTCGAAACCTTTAATGAGAATATCCGATAATCTTATACAGTCTATTCACGATGGAACGAAATGCGATGGAGCGAAATGACGGTGTAATGCGAAGTAATTGCCAGGTCCCGGCAATATTTGTTCTTTATTCAATGTAAAAAAAGATGCGATGGAACGAATAGGATGGAAAGAAAGATGCACTGGAGCGAAGTATGTATGTAGTCCGATTTGCCAATTAACAACTGATTACTGACGCGTTCGAACGACGTGTCGGTCAGTTTTCACACCTACCCGAGTGACACCTGTCGCTTACACGCGTCCGCCATTATATTGTCTGTAATCAGCCTATTTGCACGCCATCCGTGACGTTGATTGTTTCACACTGACACGAAGCTTACAAGCGAGTTTATTTGTTTGTTAGAAAGATTAATGAGTGATTTTATGTCAAAACTTAATAAGCAACAGTATAAATAATGGTCTCCATCAATATCATCGTATAAAAATAAAAAATATAGAGAATCAAATAATGAAACTACATCACACTAAACATATTACGACACTAAATCTTTACGACAGTACATGGTTTTCGGCAATACATACTAAAACACGACATAAACAAACGAGTGAGCACATACATAAAGGGATTCCCAATCGTCAATATGAAAGATGCGATGGAACGAAATACGCGAAGGAACGAAATAAATGCGTTTCCCGGGACTACTTCGTACCATCGCGAATGGACTGTATAGGTAAAACACATTAACAAAATGATACTTCAAACTGTATTGCTCTCATATTTAGCATTAACGGTGCTTCATCAATGTGTCCAATTGCACAATATTCATGATTATATCAATATTCAAAACAACTCCATGAACTTTACATGATTATAATTGATTTATTAATAAATATTACCCGGCATAAGTTTAACAGTTTTTTAAGAGGAAGTATTACACAGTATTACAATTCCAAAGTATATCAATACTGAAAAATCACAATTTAACCTTTACTTACAACATAAACATATCATACTTTGTAAACTACATTGAGATAAGTTAGATACAGTTTACTTCATGTTAACGTCGAAAAGATATCTTTGTACTTATGTTTCTCGTGTGCTAGGAAAAGCAACGAACAAGCCTTGAGCCCTCTCAACGAGCATCAAAACTACATTTTTATATTATATAAACAAACCATTAAATAAGCATATTCTTTGTATACTTTGCAGCTCCTTTGTGTTCATTGTAATGCACGCCATCAGAACTGTGCGCACATAATACATTTTGTCTTCATGTTAAATGTTATCTCACTATACAATGCTTCTTTTTTACGTGTATGAGATCAATTTCAGAATGTCATGGTAAATTCCCTTAAACATGACGCGAACAGTTGGCAAAGACACACCACTTATACAACAAATAGTCTGTGGAATGTTTATATGGTTTCAAACTTAGAAAAAACAATATATCACACACAGAGAAGTTAAAGTCTAGATTCCAAATGCATTTTAAGTACATCCCATGGTAAATAATTTATTTCTGTAATACAAAAAACACACTTTTTGTAACCAAGTCCAGTCGTTTTATACTTAATAAAAAGCTGTGCATAAATAACTTTAAATCCGTACACGTTAAAAATTCATAGAATCTCATAATATGGAAAAGACCTAAGATTTTATTATTAGTTTCGATCAATGCATACATAATCGTGCCATTTTTTTTTCACTCCAGGTTTTATTATTTATTCGAAAATACCACAACGGAAGTAACATAGTGTCTGCTTGAAATGTACACAATAAATCACATTTATTGCGATAAGTAATGGGTCTTTCCAGTGGTTACAGACGTATTCACAAAAACGTGCATGTTAATTCAAGTTGTTTTTTTTTATACATACCCAGACAAACGTTATATTAAAAGTGCAAAGGCTTAAACTATTTAACGCTCAACTTTATAAATTATCAATACATTTGATTTATATAATTTCATGTGAGAGCAAATTTCGTTTCATTCGGATTACCTCAGCGATATGAGCAAAGCCACTCAACGATGTTTCCGAGACAGAATTGCCCGATGAATTTAAATACGTTCCAGTTGAAAAAATTGAATTGATTTTTCCCAATTATCTTATGAGAATATCCCAATTATCAAAATGAAAAAAGAAATACAAAGGTCAGTACAAAAATTAAAAACTGCCGGATGATGAGTTTTACAAAAGCTATAGTAACCTCGCTTATTGTTGAATCTTTTTGACTCTATCGTTTAAAGCACAGATTCTCCCATAGTAGCCGTTCCCATATTTACTCTAATATTTATTGGCAATATGCACATGGCCAGTATGGTAAATTGTGTGCCTATTGCTGAATAATCGGTTTAATTATTTCTCTGAAAAAAAAAATTAAAAACCAAATAGTGTGTTGATCGACCGTAACTAAAGTCACACAAGTTTGTGTATTTGAAGTTAATGTAAAGTGGATAATTTTAACAGTGATTCGTTTGTACTTGGAGTGTTCGATATTTTTTTTAAATAAAACTCTTCGAATACGTTTATTTAATGACGAGACGTTTGACTTTCAAAAGAGTAACAAGTTAGTTGGACATGATTCCTTTTAAAAATAAAAATAGATTACATACACTACAACATGATAAATTTTGTCTCCGAAAATTCCGTATAATAATAGCGGGATTTGTTTTCTTCGACAATTGTCATTTTTATCATTATGATCTTAAATATGATTTCACATTACGTATGTAATGGAAAAGGTCATGGTATTTATATAAAAAAAAATATTTTACGGATATCCTATATAAAATTGTGCATATTTTTGTTTAATATAGTTTATGAATGGTTGTTGAACAGCTTTTTGTTTGTTCTTCGATATATGTATAAAATAATGTACTTAAATATAGACTGTAGTGTGGTAATTTTGCAAATGGAAACAAAGTATCAAATTGTAATACGACATTTTTTTTGCATAATTTTTAATATGTAAATTTAAAGAGGTCCTCCTATGTTTTTAGATTGTTGTCAATTTGATATTAGATATATCATACATTAGTTAAAGAGAAAAATGGGATATTATTAGCAATTTCATAGTAGTTTTTATACGTTTCCCCTTACAAATATTGCATAAGCATTTCAATACAATGTTATATACACTGAAAATCATAAAACTTTTAGAATCTGTGATGAGAAATATCTTATGTTACACAAAATGTTCTTTTTGAATGTAAAGAATGGCAATTAACCACATCTTTATCATTGATATATCTGAGTTTTAAATTGGCTTCATTTGCCCTATTATCATATCATAACACACGGGCGGCATTCTTAAGTTCTTTTCATTAACAACATTTATTAACTGTATAGCAACAGTTCCCTATTTAAAATGTTGCTATGTGATTAATTGGCTGTCAAATATTTGGTATGCTAGTTTAACTGATTTCAAAGGTTCAAGTAACAACAAATTGATAATGCCTTGAAGTTATGTTTGGTTTTGGAAATAAAAGAAAATAAGTTTTAGAAAAAAAACTGTGCTTTTCAGGAAAACATTATGTTATGATTGCAAACATTCTACTAGAATTTATATGTTTTTGAAAACCGCTGCTAAAATAGTTCATACTTAACATTTTATATATTTCAGAAAAGAATTGATCTATTCAAATACATAATCAGGTGGGAGAGGGCAAGGTACCGAAGTAATTGAGCGGCTTAAATACCCCCGCTAATCTTCTTATATAATAATTTTCTAAATGTATTGTGTAATTTAGCAATTTACGAAATAAATGTTTCCCATATAATCCATCATTTTATTTATTTATAAATTTATCTCTATATTTTCATTTATTTGCTTTTTTGATAAGACTATTTATTCAATTATTTATCTATTTTAGTGTTCGTTTATGGTCGTTTCAAGGGAAACAATGTAAGAACTACGTCAAGAACATATAAAACATTGCCTTGTCAGGAATATCTTGCTTCTATTTTCATCTGACAAACCTTGAAAGGTACTGAACACTATTTTTTTGTTATTCATTTCTTTCTTAAAATCGAGTTTTGGTCGATTGCAGTATCGTTTGAATTCAGCCTTAATGTTGTTTAAATTTAATAACAAAGAAATTATATTCCATCAGAGGTTTTATTCTATTAACTTCAGAATATTTCCTTGGTGCATGTCAATTATTTTAAAGGAAATTAAAATAAATAAAAAGGGAGATGATATTAAAGTTGATTGTCAAGACAACCATTATAGCTTGTGCCATTTGTTTAATTTGCTTTCAAGGCCATGTTGTATCCAAGTTGGGACTATGCGATGCTGTTTAAGGGGTTATGTATGAGCTTGCTCATTAGATAACATGTCTTGAACATTAAATGCGTATCTTTGAAGAATTATGAAGAATTCTCCCACGTGTTCTGGTAGAAACAAATAATTTGTCAAAATGAAATAGAACTCTTCTCCAAGCGGAGCACAGATAAAACCATTATATTCTTTCGCATAGATTTACTCTGATTTTTTTTTTCTTCTTCTTCTTCTTCTTTTTCTTCTTTTGTTAGCTATTTAAACACATACATGTAGCTACTTTCTACGCAAACTGTCTTCGAAAGAAAAATGAGGATCGAAGAAGCGATGGATATCAAGATAATTGTATAGTTCTGAATGAATGCTGCTGTTTAAGTATGAATAATGCAGATAGTGTGATTGAATTCAAGAAAAAGCAATCTTACCGGATGTAAGGTTTAACAATCATAAGCCTTAAAGTGACTAAACAATTTTGCTAGAATTCCCATAGTCATCTTAGAGCGAATATTTGATTTTGAGATCGTAATTTTAAACGTTCCTGACAATTAGCATTGAACTGCCACCACAAAAGGAAAATAAATGGTAACCTAAAGTTTTGTATTCACAATGGTTCTCTGTTTTGTAATCTTTCTTTCTTGAAATGTTATAAATTAACCAAACATTGTAAGATCAGTACAACAGCTGCTAACGCAAAATATATCATATTGCCTTATATAATTTTCATGAAAGACAACCATATTATAATAAATGTATAAATAAAACGCATATATATTTATTGATTTGTTATTCATTCGATGATTCTATACACATATGATTTTGATTTTTTTATATTTCAGATCAGAAAATAATTAATACAAATCACATCTCCTTAGGACCACCACTGTATGACATTGTTGGACTGTTTATATGAGACCATTAATGAATGGGGTCGCAGGAAAGCACCATATGATATTTTCTGTATGATTGGAAAAGCGTGGCTTGAACAGTAATTATTATGATATTGAGGTGGTCGAAAAATTAAGGTTTTCTAATCATTAAGAGGGGTTCGATTTAGGTTTTGATTGTTTTGACCAAACACTGATTTAGTTTTAAAAAGTTTCTTACAACGATTGAGCATAAATTTTAATAACACCTTTAAAAAGCGTTTCAGTGATATTTGATATTTGAGGGATAGAACCGGTAAACAGGAAAAACAATCCGTATCGTACAACGTTGGACTGTCCAACGACAGGACACAAGCTGCATTGATGAAATGCAAATCCAAAAGACTACACTGATCGGACACCCAAAATATATACAGTTTATATCAGTCGGGACCAGACATTTGTTCCAGCCAACAACGGACAGAGCGTCAGACATTTACCATAATTATTCATTTTGTTTAGAGCTTGTTTGAATGGATACTCTCGGGATGACAGAACACATTTTTCGGATTATGTCTCATACGGGGGATTCAATTTGTGTCCCTGTATTTCCTGGAAAGCAAAATCATCCGTCTCACGAAGATAAATTGTCTTCCTAGGGATAGATTTAAAATGCATTTGGAATCGAGACAAAAATATTACGTATTTGATTTGTGTATGGGTAATATATTTTTTGTCTTTGTCTGAATCCGTATAAACTATCTAACAGACCAATGCTAGTCATTAGTGTTGAGTTTATGCCAACTCTGCACTGTTTTGAAGAATTGAGCATCACATTTTGAAATGGATCTCAAACATTAAAATGAAAAAGTGGCACCCTAAGTTTAACGTATCAAGCAAGCCTGGTGGCGTACATAGCAGTGGATGCAAAGGCGCCGCAAAATATACAAATAAGTTAGGTCTTATCAATAGGACCATGTTAGATATTTCAAGCAGCTCGTTCACAGACAGTAATGGACTGATATTTGTTAACTACTATGTGTGTAGTTTGTCTACCAATACCAATTTACAGACGTATGGTCACCCCCTGCAACCATTTGTGATTGTAAAATATGGATGGTTACCCAGTCACCGACGGTATTGGAGCTGTATTTGGAATTAAAAATACACTATAATTTCTGATTCCATATGCCGTCACATTCAGGCTTCACCCATCAGATAACATCGTAGGTTGAACTTATTAAAACCTTACCCTGAACTGGTGATGACGCCATGCTGCGAAACGCAGCGAGTGGTACCGCTATTGATCATCTGTGAACGAGCTGATTTTAATCGTATTGCAAGTTGTTTATTCCCATCCCCACCCTAACGCAACTACATAAACAACTTTGAAAACAAGTTTGAGATTTGACTCCCCGTTGGGAGGACACAAGAATCGTTTATCTTACGATCTTTGCACTACATACTTAAACAAGAGAATTATTAGTACATGAATTAGTTTTCCAATCGTCGTTAACATGACGTTATCTTTTTTTTAAAACAACTTTGCATGATATTATTATGTCATCATTGTATATTAGGTGATGACGTCAGCAGTTTCAAATTTTCTTTAATTGATACGTGTCACTCTTACCCTTTAAAAAGCAAAGGCTAGGGGAATAATTATGAAAACATCTATTATAACTAAGTTTTAAGTTATTGTTATTATTTTCAGTATAGATTTCAGTATTTTATATATAATGTTTAATTGTCCAATTAAATAATAAATAAAAAACATTTTGTTCAATTTGTAGGAAATAAAATTTTGAATTCTCAATTCTGTAGTTTATTATGCTATACCCATGGCATACTATGGCATGAGTCGGTGTTTTCTCTGTAAATATTTTGAACCATTTAATGAATTGGCTGCATTTTCATGGTGGACATTTTAATATAGCATTAACTGTTTTTCTTTTTTTATGATGGAATATCAGTGCTTGATCGTCTATGCTTTCGATAAAACCTTTGTGCGATGCACAAACCGTTATATTGAGTGAACCATCTAAATCAAATCAGGCTGAAGTCCTTGAAGAAACAGAAAACCATTGCATTCAGTTGTTGCTCACAATTATATTTTGAACTTCGATTTTGAACATTTATCATCATATTGATGATAAAATGATACCATGAAATATTTATGACCACTAAGGTTTTTGATATTTTTTGTGATACATTGATTGGGAAACGGATTCTTATAGCGTGTATAATAATATACTCAAGTTGTCAAATTTAAGGACTATATTGTCGGTGTTGTTTATCATTTCACTTTATAGGCCAGCGTCTATAAAAAATAAGAATGTATATACTTCATTTTAGATTATTGTTATAAGACCGTGGAGAGAAATATATTTTCAACAAAAACTAGAAACAACAAATACAAACAACTATAAGTTGTCCGTCAGAATCATGTTTTATTAATGATATACTTGATGTCAAAGTCAAATCTAGAGTTTGCTTTTGCTACTTTTACATCCAAATAAGATTAAGATTATTATATTAAAATATCAAAATGCAGCCACATTTCATGAAACGTATCCCGTGCTTTATGTAAGGGTTACTAATTTTGTTTCCATATATTGGCGATACATTTAACCTCATTCGATTATTAGAGATTAATACTCAGACTATATAAGAAAAATAGATCCTTTGAGATCCCATACAGTGCTGGTCCTACCGTGCTTTCCTAAAACCCCTTTCATCGATCGTCATACAGAACTTTCTTAAGATCCCAAGCATTGATGGTCCAAAGGAAACCCCTAAGATCATTTTGAAAGGGATCTTAGGAAAGCTCTGTAGGACCAAAACTGTATGGAATCTTAGAAAAGCACAATTTTTCTCATACTTTCGCATGCGTTAGTGCCCTACGATAGAGAATGACATTCACATAAGTTGTTTAAGTTGTCATTAATCATATTTGTGTATTTTTGTTGATGTTGTTATTTGTTCAAGGGCTGATTGTTCCAGTATCAGAAACATTCACAAATATACATATCCAATATTGAATGTTTGGAAGAAAAAAATGTCACGTCAATTTAAAAAATAATACAAAATAGAACACACAACAAGCCAAGTTATTGAATCTTTTATTACACATTCACATATTTTTTCCAACAAGACACATAAAAAGCAATATCCTTTAAGAACAATTCAATTATTTTGATTTTGATTTGCATCGGTTCTTCTATCCTCAATTCACCTATATAGACATTTTATTTAGAAGGAGATGTTGTCTTAATTAAATTGTTGTTTTACGATTTTCAGATTTATTTTGGGGGGGGGGGGGGGTAAGTTTGAATCCATTGTGATCATTGTGATTTTACAATATTTGTCATCGTCTCTTTCAACAACGTTTCCATCATTTTTATTTTTTTTTAATTTTTTTTTTTTTGCTTAAAAGGCTTTGATATTTTAATCCTTGTTTTACAATTGTGTTTAACTTAATAACCTACTATCCAAACCCTTATTTTTTATTTTTCAAATAATACATTTAACCGATCCTTAGCTTGAACAATTATAAAGACAAAATAAGTCGGAAATGCCATGATTTGATAACGAATGTACAATGTATTATATAAAATAACATTTTTCAATGACTCTCATTTTCCAAAGTTCTTGTTTATTGGGTTTACGTCCCGTCGACATACATTCGTCTGTTGACTATGGTTCCTTAATACTGGCGGGGCTAACTAACTGTCGAAAGTTTGGTACGATACCCCACTAAGGTAGAGTGTCGTAAACTCAAGCCAATAAGTACTTGTACTAACAAATACTTTGTCGAGCGACAACCATTATTTTTTTGTGCTCTATGACAAAATTTCGATACTTAGTCCTTAAGTTTGCAAATTATATATCCGTGTCAAGTTTCAATTAAACATGTATGAATATGAAATATGGAATTTTAAATTGATGATTTTCCGACTGTGTGAGCTCCATTTCTTTGTTAAATTTGTGGCAGTTCAAGAACAATATATGATATGAATGATATGAATTGTGTAACGAAGTAACATGCCAACTTACCCCCCCCCCCCTCCCCCCATCTATCATATCTCTGCAGCCTGCTGTCTGGAACATATTGGATTAAATACTTAAAACTGTCAGTTTCGTTTTGTTGAGGTTAATGGTTTATAAGCTACACGTATGTGTTTTACGGAGCTTGCAAAAACTGTTGAATATAACTTGCTGGTGAATTGTGCTTCAAATTCAGTGATTTTGTGAGATACGCGGCGTGAGAAGACTGGGTATTATCTGTATTATATGGAAACAGGACATATACTTCTGAAATTTAAAATCAAATGAGAGCAGAACATGAAACCTAACCTAGTGTCCCTTAATATTAATGTTAAAAATATAATCCTTTTCCTTCCAGATAAACTGAGATACAATTATGTATTTTTATATATAGTCCTTAAAATGGTACATGCTTGATGCAAAAACATAGATGTAGGTTGATTGGATTGTAGGATTGATTGGTGACAAGAGTATGTAATTACTTTTGATTTGGTGTGTTACCATGGTATTGTTATTTTATGGCAGTAATGCAACGTTGTAGCTGTCCCAGAGAGATACATATTCAAAATACAAATGAATTTCTTATAACTTCGTAACACGGTAAATATAAAATAATGTGTGTATATATGTAAACCCCTTGAACAATAAAACAAAGATGACAACATGTATAGATAAATTCCAGTATTCAGGTCACTTACATTGTGGAACATTTACGTACGGTAATAAAATGGGTCGCGCCTATAAAGATGTTATATTTGGATGGCTTATCGACGAGCATTGACATTTTTTCTCAAAAGTTTACTATTATAAGCCCAATATTTCATTTCTCTTTTACGGGAAGGTAGGCGACAGTGGAACACCACAGGAAACAAAATGTTCACCCGTTCTTACATTCATGGTATCATCATCTCCCTCCCCCTAAAATTGCTGCCTATGTATACAAGTAGTTAATCAATGTATTTAAAGTTTTAAAGGTAGCAATGTTTTTCACACAGAAAGAAAACTTATTTTACTCAATGTTTCACATTTATGAGAGCAAAATTTCATTTCTCCTTTCCGCAAAGGTCAGACGACAGAACTGAGCTACACCGGTAGCTGGACTATATAAAAAGGAGTTGTTTAATTGCAAAGGCAAAGTTTATACCTTGAATTTACAATAAGTTTTTATAGCATAACCAGACGCGAGTTTCTGTATGAGCTTTAGCATGGAACACTGTTGCATATACGAGTTTATATACAATTAAATTTAACATACATACCTATAAGGTCAACATCAACTTAGTTTATCAAAGGAAAGCCTAAAAATTCTGAATATAGGAAACAAATAAAATAGTTAAGCTGGATATATAAAATTCCGATTGACATTATATACTTTTCTCTAAAATACAGCCTCGTCACGATTAAAACTAGCCCCTCTACAAAAGTTTTTTTTTTTTTTTTTTATACGAGATGTAATTCGAATATGTCTGACAGTAATTATTTTAAAACTCTTGGAGTAATAGATAAAAACTTAACTCGGCAGACGTTACCATTCTGAAGAGAGTAAACAGAAACTAGAACTAGACTTTAGTTTGTAAAGGTGATATTCATTCATATTCGTATTTGAGAACATTCGTTTTAATTCCATTACGTATCGCTATCGATCCTCAATAGCGTTTTCAGTGGCAATGTTATTCACGATATTTGTATGAATAAATAGACGATAAATCTCACAATTTCTGTCTAAATTAGAATTTTCAATTTCAGCGGCAGCAGAAAATTACATAGTGCACTGTGAGGTAGAAATATCAAAATCATGTAAAAACAAATTATTTGGCGATGAGTCAAGTCCGTGAAAGTAAATTTTACCGACTAAATTAATCAAATTTTAACAGGAATAATTAATGATTTGATACATTCATGTAAACATTAGAATATTCTTAAACCAGTGTTATGGTGACGATTAATTTCTTAAACATAATGAAAAAGACATAGCATTCATTCAGTGCATTTTTTTAAAAATGTTGACAAATTATGCTTGATCATTTACAAAAATAAAATCTATATTTTTACATATGTATGAATTTCTATTGTAGTCGTATATTTTCTGTTTGATGAAAGATGACACATCTATGACTAATATACCTCAAAGAAAGAATTATTGCTCCTGTCTATAGTTAATAATTTACCACCATGCTTTTGATTATTAAAAATGATAAAATAAATACACTTTACAAATACATATTCGATTTTTTTGTGTAACATTTAATTGAATGCAGTCTCCAATTTAGGTGAGTTTTGTGTTAAATACAGTACATAATGCTTGTATTGCAATTAAGAGATCATCATTAAGAAACATGAAGACAAATCATACAAAATAAAAAAAAACTCTAAGGCATTTCTATTGCCAAAATTAAATAAACATTGTTAATAACTGCTATCCATTATTTGAAATGTTAAATGGCACATGCACTTCTCACTAAAAATTAAAAAAAGGCTCTACGCATTAATTCTCAGAAATCTGAGATGTCAGAAAATACAATGTCACTATTTATTGTCCAGATCTGATTCGAATTTTGATATTTCTGTTGCATGAAAAATATGTGTTTCAGTTTACTAAACTTTGAAATATCGCAAAAAGTTAGGCCCAGAAAAAGCAGTTTTATAAAACAGCCATATTTGTATAATATTAACGGACATTAGTAAAATAGTAAAGTATGAGCATTTTTATTTCAGCTATTTCTTTAACAAAAAGCTCTTACAGCAATTTTGAAATGTGCTTGCTAAAAGTGAAATGACATAAGCAACAAATTAAAGCTCTAGCATTTCGTAAAAATAATAAACGTAAGCAAAAGTGAAAAAAATATTCTGTGTTATATTGAAGATAAAAAATACGCCAAGTGTTTTTTGTTGTTGTTTTTTTTTTGTTTTTTGACATGAGTAGGCATTGGTAGACCATTCACTTTTCAATTGTCACCAATGGCGGTTTAGCAATTAGGATCGGTGGCAAAAGAAATAATTAGCACAAAGCCAAACAGACTCAGACATGTTATTGTTTATATTATATTTTATTTATATAATAATGGAACTATACTCCTAGATCGCAATTTTCACTAAGTTTTGAAGAAAACAACGAGTGCCAAATATGTTTTGGAACATAATGAAACCCAATAAAAACTGCAATACATCTGCAATGACTTTAAACATATATTTTGAGATAGAATGCGTAATTTAACGAGTCCTTGATGGGACTTTCACGGGAAATATTCTATTTCCACCAGATTCTACCAGAACTGAAAAGAATAATCGTAATATTGATTGTTGTTTCACGTCAATGTTTATTGTAATTATCAATGAAAATGATAAATCTGTTAAGTATTAATTTGATATATGTAGCTATATTTTTGTAATTATGGACACAATTCATCAGTCAATTTAAAAATATTATTAAAAAAAATAGCGAATACACCATTACAATATAACGAAAACATATCTTGTTTCATTTAAGACAGGAAATTGCTAAAATGTATCTCGAAAAATAATGTGTTCGAACTACTATCATTCTGAAATTTTAGCAAAACTGTCATCATAAAGGTAATGCAAATCAAGCTTAGAACCTGCAGGCTTATATCGTCTTGAATTTGATCAAATAAGTTTTAATGCCATAACGATTAACATTCTGACAGCAGATTGTTTTAAGAATTCATCTATTACCTTTAAATCTATCACTTTTAGACACGGATTGCGTAGTGAGGAGATTAAAAACAATGTTCTGTCAGGATTTTCATGTCCTTATGTTTAGAATATTTTATGTTAAGTTAGATTCTAGATTCGTTTAATTATAAACATAGTTTTTCCACATAGTCATCTGTTTCTAATATGGACTTTTTTAATTATTGGGGAAACTGTTCGGTGATATTTTACATTTCTATCTCATTGTGCCACATATTTGTTTCATTGTGTTACTGCTGAACGTGCATTAAACCTTTAAAGACGCGTTTTTGAAAATTGTGATTACGAATTAAATGTTTTTGCTTTTATGAAATAATAGTTCATATTTTAAAAAATAAAATAAAAAATAAGCACAATGTCTCTATACCTGTATAAATCTTACACTATACATCTCCTTTATTTCACTGCAAATTACTAAACAAATATTACGTTATCATTTTATCATTTGAAAGAAAAACATTAACATTCGGACAATTGGGTTGATTTCTTTCATAACATTACACAGTCTCAACAAAAAATATATTCAACAAATCAGCCAGCTTTATTTTACTGGGAAACTTAAAATCAGAAAATATCCGCGCGCTCGTTAATCCTTTTAAACTAATGCAACCCAAATGCCAAGATTTGACAGCATATAAATCATCCAATCTGCATCGTTCTGACGGGGAACATTGTTTATCTGATAGTTCGGTCGATTACTTTTACCAATAGAATGAAATCATTGAAGTACTGTATACAAAGAACGAAGAACGATGTTCACTTTTCTTTGTTCGAGATGCTTTGTTTTACATAGTGATATTTTTTTGGGGGGGGGGGGGGAAAAGTATTATTTACAGAGATGTTATAACGTCGTTTAAATCCCATAAATACCCCAAATCTTTTGCCGAGCACTAAGCCTGTAGGAATAACACTATTATCCTCTTCGACACTGATATACCGTGGCCAGTGACCGATCACACGCCCTCAAGTTCAAGGGTCGAATAGAAACGTTTCGAGTTAGTTTTCAATGAATTGACTAAATATGATATATATATATATATATATATATATATATATATATATATTAAAATTGATTTAACCATCGCAATTAAGGCATTCTTAATGTTATGTGTTATGCATAAAAACTGTATATATGGCAATATTTACATAACAATAGATGTCAACTAATTTTCAACTAAATCATTCAAAATGGTAATAACAATGATGCAGTCTGCTGTCAGTAAACAACCTTTTTCATATATCTTAATAAAACCTTGTTTTCTTATAGATTATGTTCAATAATGAAAAGGTACTCCTGGGGGATTAAATATGCATGTTGCTGGGAAATGGGAAACCTAAGAAAGTATCATCTTGAACGATCAAAGAAGCTACATAAAATATAACATTTATATATGTAACCTTATATTTAAAGTTTATAAATTTTATTTTGATTACGAAACAAGTCATCAAATCCGATTTTAAACACTGTCATTATTAATAACCCTGATGACAGCGTGTGTGGCCATTATTTTAGGAGGAAACCGAATAACCCTAAAAAATCTACGTGTCTGGACAGGTGATCACTAAACCCTCCCCATGTACGTGACCAGGAATCGGGCCCGGGACGCATTGGTGGGAAGCGAAGCGCGTTACCATCACGCTATCAATGCACCAATAACCTTATATAAAGACCGTGTTGTATTTAAGTCAATTGTGGTGACCAGAAATATCGTATCTTAGTGCATAGTGCATACCTTTCATATCTTATCTTTTATAAAATCAATTTTAAGAACAACTTACAAACAATTTTGCATTTTTTTAAGATAATATAAGTCCCATATGGCCGAGTGATGCAAATTCCTGGAAGTGGAAACAGGACTGTTCAGTGTAAAATTAAAGAAATATTCTTGTATTTGTAGGAATGTTTTATTTTTCAATCATTGATTATACTTCAAATTTATCTAGCCAGCACTCCACTTTTCCTTGCCGAAGAGGTCGAATGGAATAAAATTAACTTGGAGATTGAATCTATACTAACACTCACTTTTTTCTTGGATGTGTATACGATAAAATATACAAACAACCCTCCCCAAAAGTTTGGATGACATGTGTATTAGTTTTGGAAATAATTTATAATTAATGGAAACACTGAGTACAACATATTATGCATAAAACTGTATGTCAGATGTATTTAACCGTATGAGTTTCAGTTGCATTATTATTAAAAATTTGAAAGGCACTGAACATGCACGGCTAGAAAGAATATTCTTTAATATTCAATATAAATTTTACATTTGATCATTTTTCCATTCATCTTGAAAATAATATTGTTACACTTCATCTATTTATTTGACATGCAACTATATATTGCATTTGAAACATAGATTATTATCATTTCGGGTAAGAGGTTTGGATCAAAATCGACTATAATAATTCATAAATTTAAAACGTACGAATTAGAATATTCAAAAACAAAAATGCTTATGGAGCTCATCATGTAACAAATGTAGTAATTTAGTAAGAAAATGTTCATGTAAAAATATCAACATTATCTAAGGAATTGTCTGAAACAGGATTAAATCGACTCCCTCATTTACGATTTAAAGTATTACAATAGAGTTCTATTCTGATAAAATGAAAATATAAAATATTCAAATATCACACCAAATGAAAACTTCATTTTTTCCTTCGTCCTATTTTAATTGTGTTCTTTCAAATATTACACCAAGCATTTTTTTTTACCCAGGAGCCAATTCACCTCAGCTAATTATTCTGGCTGTAACACGGGTCTGCTGAATTTTCAATTTTCATAAACATTGCATGTCAATGCAAACTACCGTCTGAACAAATCATAACATAGAAAGTGGGAGCCTTTATTCTGACAACCGATACAATTATGTGCATTTAGAAATTGGCAATGCTCTTGATTATTTTAACACTTTCAAAAAGAGACGTTTTAATGGACCAGTGACCAAGATATAAAAGGTCTGCTGCCAACGAAGTCGATTGTGCTGATTTTATTTGCTGCGAACTCTGTCTTTCCAATTTTACTGCTAGAGTTGCCGATACCAAAGGGGTTTCGAGTGGAATATATTTAACTGTCCCGCTGTAGACAGATATATACACAAAGACTGGATTGTTTTTACCAATAATATACAACTTCAGCTATCTCCGTTGATGTCTTTTGTATCCATTTTAAGTAAAACCGCGATAACACGAAAATTAGTTATATTCCATCGTATTCATGTATGAAACAATCGGGAGTAAGAGAAGACTATTTAAGTTTAAAGTGTTTATAGTTGATATTGTAGTTTAGAATGGGTTATATATAGCCACTTGACTGTTATCATCGTCGAAAAAAAAAACGTATTTCCCTCAAGTAAATCCAAGAACTTACCGCAAAAACTTCAAAGGATTTCCAACATTAACAATTGGACTTACTCTTCCGGGAGCAGTTTCTTTAACGAAGTTATGGTGTTTAAGAAGCCAAACAATAACTTCGAAAAATAAACGAGTTGTTGTATCTTTATTGAAGGTTTATTTGATATTTGATTTGATCTCCTTTTTCATTTCAGTGTTTACTGAAACCACTTTTTTACCAAATAAAGTTTAATATGAACCCTAATGTTACAAAGAAAAAAAAACATTATTTCTGCGTTATTAGATTCAAACATATAAATCAAACCTGAAGGAAGAAAATATCACAGTTTAGCCGGTAAGCTTTTAATTATTTTGATAATCAAATAATGCAATTTGTATACTTGATGTCTTAGCAGCAGCATATTTCCAGTAATAAGGGTGCCGTGGTTCAAATGAAACATACATATCTGCGTATCTGAATGTTTAGGGATCGCATACCGATAAGGGATTGTATTTTTATGACGTTCCAAGGCGTAGAGGAACCACGGAGACGAATTAATTTATATTAGCTGTAAGAACGTATTACCCAATTGACGTAAATAGATAAGTTGCAACTTTTGATCCTCAAATACCATGCAATTAGTCATTTTTGTATCTTAATTGCATTTGCCTTACGTAAGAAAACGAGCTAGGATTTGTATTTAGATACGTAATACGTATATATTTGTTATACGAATAACGTAGTTTAATTCCAGTGTTGTTGAATTTCAAAGATGTTTATTTTGTATCTAATTGTCTCTGTCAACAGCGGTGTTTTTGTTTGCATGCTTATTGAAGGAAAAGTCCGGTAACATTGTTCAATTGTATATTTCCTTGTGCGATAAATGTATTATGTTAAGTAATTTACTTCCGTGCCCTAACCCATTTAACTGTTAACAAATGAAAAATATGCCTGAAATACAAAAGTTCGTTATCATGAACGAAATGGACCATGTTTTATCATATGTCTCACAAGGCTCACCATAAAAATGAAATACAATTCCTCAATCTATCTCTGTAATTTTACATTTGTAAATAATGGTATAAACGAAACACACACACACACACACACACACATATATATATGTATGTATGTATATGTATATATATATATATATATATATGTGTGTGTGTGTATTTTGTTAAAACATGAACCATATCCTTCGAACTTCCATTTTGGACTATGAATAATTTGATGATGCATCAATGCTTTTCCAGTAGCACTATATAGTCTAAGATTACAAAGCAAAAATGCTTCAGCAAGCTGTTTTAATCGTTTTGAATGAATGAAACACAAATGTCAATATTTGACAGCAAATTAATCATCAAATCAGTACTAATCCGATGAAGAGCATTGCATTTTTGCCAATACAGCATTTAAACACGTTTGCTATTAAATGAATGTATTTAAATGAACCAATAGGAATAGAGACCTGCTTTCAGATTTAATAACATGGCGCCTGTAAATATATTGAATTGGAAATTTCAAAAAGACATTTCAATTTGTTCAATTTCCTTTATTTTCAACATATAATTTTGCCTTAAGGACCATGCCCCTTGCTACAGAATGTGCTGTCACCACCGTAGAAATAAATAGCCAGAGAAAACAAACCAATTCTTGTTATCATGACAGTGTAAACTTTAATGTCGAAAGTAAGAAATTGTTCTTAACTTCGGTATGCTGTAGCCAGGGATCGGACTCGCTAGTTTACGATTTACATTATATGTTAATTTGCAGTAATCTGGTATGTTGATTTCCGGGTTAAGATGCAACATATTTTGATAAGGCCCTTATAAAACATTCACATGATAACCTATGCATAATCACTATACGTATGAAGATGAAACAAAACTTTGTTAAGGAACCGACAATGGGAACACAACAACAACACATACTCCTTATTTTACAGGTTTAACTGATTGGTTACATTTATTCTGTTTCAATTCATATTAGATCTTTATCATGCTCATGCAATCTGCTATTATCTCCGGCGATCGGTAATGTAATAGTATTCCATGTCAATCAATTGAACTAGAAATAGCTGGGTATGTTTAAAAGAATGAATCAGGTTCTCACCTGAAACAAGAATACAAGACGTATGCATAATGATTGCTGAAAAACATTTTCAATTTTTCAAGCTGCCTTGAGTTAAAAAAATATGCAATATGTTTTGATTGCACAAAATTTAAAACGAAACAAGTGATTCCCAGAAGTTTATAATAGCAAATAATTTCATTCATTACAATGTTTAATTGGAAACATATTTCCTAACTTATTTTTGATAGTTTTAAATCCGGAAAGATGAATGAAAATGCAAAACTTTAATTGTGACCATAATATAAAAAGACCCGCCGTTTTCATTCCGTGAATGTTCCTAAATATATCTGATTTATATTAAGTGCATTCATAAGTTTTGTAATTTTCAAGTTGGTCGATTTATGAAAGCACCCGTTAGCTATGAAAAATATAATGGATCAAAATTAAAAAGTACGTCTCCTTTTGTTGACGCTCAGTTTGGCCGTGTTAGTTAAATGGTTAATGGTTGCGATAATTTGACTTCCCTGCAGTTATGGTATTATGTCCCTTGTCAGTTACCCGATATCAAGTCAGACACCATTACATCTGCACCCAAATGAGTGTAGTCGAAAGAGCGTACTACGCTCGAGTTGAAAGGGGAATACTTTTTAATCATTCATTTTAGTAGGACAGTATTTTTCGTTGATTTCGTGGTGCGTTTTATCAACGAATATTAATCCCCGCGAAAACTTACTTCTTGTACAGACCTCACGTTTTCTAGAACATATATCCAAAAATAAATGTACCCACGAAATTCCCCTAGGTATACAGTGAAACCTCGTTAGTCCGGGCTCCATTATTCCGGAAACCTCGCCATCCGGACACTTTTCTCTTGGAACGGATTTCCACAACGTAAAAATGAAATTCGCGTTCCGGATCCGGACATCCATTTTGGGAACCAATCTTCCATTTGCTATTTAAAATGACTCGATAATCCGGGTACCAGTTCAGACTGGATTTCCCACCTACTATTTTTAGACATCATTCGGACTACTCTTTGCACGTGACTGTCATAGAAGTGTCACCTGCAGATTGTTTACACATAGCCGCGAGCGCTTCACACTAATCAGTCCAGAGAACAGGGGGCAATTAAGGGCTGGTATAGCCGCAAGCTACATATATAACTAGCGAGTGAAGAAGGTAAAATTTATTCACAGCTGCAGATGTATGCTGTAAAAAGAGACAGAAAAGCCAACCATCCTTTAGATCGTCTTTTGTTCATATGTTTTGTTTTCAGTGCGTACATATAATATTCATTTGTTTGTGACTGTTTTGGCTGAAATAATTAAATCCAATTCATTTTGCTCACGAATGCAGAACAAGAAATGGGTCACAATTATGCTGTCACCTACTTAAGGTGTCTTCTCTTAAAAAATGCTGATGTCAGGGATGGATTTAAATAAAATTAAACCATCATTTGTAAACATCAATTTAAATACATACTTATATACAGTCCTAAGCATATAATTTTAAATATAATTATTATTAATGGAAAACAAACATAAACACACACACACACACTGTACAATGAGAAAATATGAAAGAAAGAAAGAAAAAAAAAGAAGAAGAAGAGAGATATCGATTGATTCATTAATACGGAAAATTCATTAATCCGGAAATTTAAACAAGGACCAAAGTGTCCGGACTAATGAGGTTTCACTGTATAATCAATGAAATTTAATGTCAATAAAAATTAATGAATAAACAGTTTTTCGGAAACACTGTCAAATATGCTTGCATTTATATGCATGGACACTTACGTGCCTCATCCCTGTCACCCCATGTTGCAGAACATAAGCACATGTAAATGCATATACATATATTCATTTCATTTATCTCTTGACGCAGTGAAAAAAAAATTTTTTTGGGAAAATTTTTATTTGAAAAGATGAGATTTTGTATACGATGTTATCAATATGACAATTTGTTTGAACGTCCCCGAAAGCCCGATTGTCAGATGAAAAGCATGCATAATTGAAGTATTGTTGTTGTCAAATTGGTATAAGATAACTCATATACTTACACAATATGTCACATCAGATATCAATCAGAAAAGTTTTCAATCAGCTAGCTTGCATGGCCGAGACCATATTGACCGTCGATGTTTTATTTACTTTCTAAGTAGGGATATACTCTTAATATTGAAACGCTGTCAGAGGCTTTACTTAATCTGGATCAAACAAAAATATCGTTTTCTTTTCATTTTCTACAAGTCATAAAAATGATATCAGCAAAAAATGCGAATCTGTTAATACTTGATATACTTAAATAATCCATATCACAGAGTACGATGTCATCAAAACAACATGAACGTTTTATAGACCATTTTAAAATATCAACACAACTTGACATGTTTTCATTTTGAAGAGATTACTTCGAAACTACAGCTTGTTATTTGAGAATGATTTTTTTTCATTCATACGCTAGTATTGGATCTTCGGAAATGTTTTTTTTCTTTCTTATCTCCAAAAGTATCGATCTCCCGGCGTTTCTTAGTGGCAAAGATACTCACTCGATCTGCATAAATAAATCTCAGATAAATGTCTCAAGTTCTGACGATCTTAATATATTGAATTTTTTTTTTGCGGCAAAAGAAAATTAAATATTGCACAGAAGAGTGGGATTATCCGCTGTGAGCCTGTCACGATTCTTTTTGCACTGAAAAGGAAAACTTAAAGTGTGTTTTATGCAACCTTAATCAGAGGAAAAATAAAAGAAAAAAGAATGTTTTATTTAATTGCATGCATAGTTTTGACAAAGCAAATTCTCTTGAAATCTTGACATGCTAAACATTTTGTATCATATTTGTCTTTTCTTCTTTTTGGATTATATTATTACTTGTTTAATGAGATGCATTCTCTAAAAATGTATTGGCTGAGTAACGAACAGTACAGAACATGATCAGGCATCTCCGATATGCAGGCTGATCCTTGTACTCTGATCGCAAAGGCAACTGCACATTTACTCACAGCTTTTGGTTAAAGGCATAAATGTTAACTGAATTAAGAAACTTTAGCATTTTTTAGCTCGACTATTCGTAGAATATGAGAGCTATTGTAGTCACCCTGGCGTCGGCGTCGGCGTCGGCGTTGGCGTTGCAGCTTTTGGTTAAGGTTTTAAGTGCAAGTTACTATCAACCTTATATCTCAATAATCATTTATGGTATTGACTTGAAAGTTTATAAATATGTTCAAGGGCATCAGACAACCAAGGTAGATAACTCTTGACTGAATTTAATATGAATTATGGCCCCTTTTTAACTTAGAAATTTTGGTTAAAGTTTTGCATGCAATAGAAAATTTGGTTAAAGTTTTGCATGCAAGCTACTATCTAGTTTGTATCTCAATAACCATTCATGGTATTGACTTGAAAGTTTATGAATATGTTTAGGGGCATCAGACAACCAAGGTAGATAACTCTTGATGGAATAAATTAAAAATTACGACCCCCTTTTAACTTAGAATTATGGTTAAATTTTTGCATTCAAACTGCTATCCAGCTTATATCTCAGAAATTGCTTGTGAAATTGACTAGAAAGTTAAGGTGTGTCTTCAAGGGCATCAGAAAACAGGAGGATAACTTTTGGACTGATGCAAATTATGGCCCTTTTCTTACTTGGATTTTTGGTTCAAGTTTTGCATGCACAGTGTTATTGTGCTTATGTCTCAGTAACTAGGCATGGGATTGATTTTAGACATCATAAATATATTAAGGGGTATCAGACTATCAAGGTATATCATTTTTTACTATTACTATGAAGGGCAAGAATTGAAATAGATTTCATTTGATTTACCAACAAGCATTTTGAATAGTCGAGCGTGCTGTCCTCTGACAGCTCTTGTTATTGAACATTATCATATGGCAAGATAAAATTATTTTTTATGTACACCGCGATAATTTGCTGAACTGCAAATCATTTCTTGGAACGGTAACTTCTTTACGGTGTCCTGTCCGGGACATTCTAATCAATTCCAGTCCAACATGCCATATTCTAGCCTTCCTACTATCGCAAGTATTTTACATTTTATCTAATGATAATAATAAGGAACAAACAGATGAGTACTAGGAACCTGGCCTCCGTTTCACTTAATTTTGTATGAGTATATATGAATGATTTACTCAAGAATGTTCAAGAATGTTGCCCCATTAAGTGGCTATCAATTTCATTTTTTCGCAGTAAAAGATTTTGCTCAATTTCATTATATTATATAACCTTGACACGAATAGTAAAAACATAATCACAGAAAAAATGTACTATTTTACAACTGCGAATTCATGCTTACGAACAAATTTGACAAGATTTCGGTGGGTGACGTTAAAGTTCTTATAATGTTATATATAACCTGAAGATATCATCGAACAACTTTTTTTTAATTTGAAATTTGGCTATTGTAACTGGTGTGACTTATTGGTAAGTGCAAAGGGATAGTTGGAGTCTGACGCGGCGGCATTCCAAGTGCATATGATTTGTTAACACATTAACGGTACAGTTATGTTTTATTCATTATAACAGCTTATTTTGTGTTGTTGCTTTCATTTCTTTCAGATATGTTTGTTTCTAAAGATGAAAAAATCTCACAAGGTTAAACTTTATTGTTCATATTCCTCTAGACTTAGTAAGGTTCGATAATGAGTATCCATTCAATCTCGAAATATATAGCAGATCAAATAAAATTGTGTACCAACAGTTCTGTAATTATTTCCGTAATGCTGGTTTCTGTGCGGATCTGCTTAAACATTTATGTTTCGACGCATCACGAGGAAACAACCATTTCAACAAACAAAATAAAAAAGTAGCAGTCTTTCTTCTAAAAGTTATGTTTTTGTGCATTCAGAAATCGAAAAGACTTTTGATCAAGAAAGGGCTTTCAGAATAAGAGCGGTTTCATGGATTTGTGACCAGGACATAAATCGATTTTGAAATGAAAGATGTCAGATCTGTTGTTTCTGTTAGCTGTGAAACTCTCCCTTCCGATTTTACTGGATTTTTATTCGCCCGGTTATTGTTACCAAAGTGGTTGTGAGTGAAATGTATTTCCACTGTAGACAATATAAACGTCAAACATGATATTTCTAGGGAGAATGCTACGTCGTTATGGAGTCCTTTAAGGAGTAAAAAATATAAACGATGCTTACATCTTACACACAAACACTAAACTGATTCCAAATGTGTACGCTTGTACATCTAACGTGAAAAGTAAGTTAAGGAAATGTTTACCGTTTAAGAATATTGTTAGACTATTTTTTCTGATATGGTTAAAATTACGATTTGAATTGTTATCTTGTCTCTTACATTTGGTAAAAACCATGACCTTAATCTATGACTTATCTTTCTCTCCAGGAAGGTACATGTTTGAGTTTTCCGTGAAGGTACTTCACCATTATTGTTTTGTCAAGATCTGTAAACATACTTATAAGTATATCTTTTAGTCGGGATACGTAAAATATTAACTGTAAAATCACACGTCATCCACACAATGCGTCAGTACTATCATTAAAAATCCAGCTTTGATTTTATTTTAAGATTGTCTCAAATTAATATAGATTGGAAGTTAACTCACTTCCCAATATAAAATATGTCGCTATAGAAACGGCAATCTCCTATGGTCCACAATTGTATGTTTGTCTTTTGTAAAAAAAAATGAGTTGAATTAGCAAAACTGTTCCATGAGCTTCAGTTATATAAATGAACGTCATCAAAAGCAACACAACATTATCCTTTGCAAAAAGGAGTAAGACCAGCTTCTGTACCAGTTCAATATAAGCTTTTCCAAATGAAAGACAAAGTGATGTTAGCATATAGTCCCATATCGTTCATAATTTTTAAGTGTCATAATAACATACATTTGTATTTAATTCATAAAAATGGATTTGACTATTATTTGAATAATTATACAATGTATGTACAATGTTTTTCGTCTTTCAATTTCCTTTGTATAGAATGCATAACATCTCAGCTGTCAAAAAGTGTACTAAAGTTACCAGTGATATCTGAAAGTGTATTACAATTTGATCGTTATCATTTTACTAATAGGAATATTTGTAAGTATTCCAACACTAAATTAGAATATACGTGTTTCTGAGGAAAAAAATATAGAAGAGTTGCCTTTCGGTTATATAAACAATAGCCATATCTAATGATACAAAATATTCAAAAAATGTCATAACCGAAAAGGCTTAAAACAAAGGCCAGATATGTTGTTATTTTTTGACATATCGACGTCACGCCATACGAACAACATATGAAGATAGTATAGCCGCGTTCTCCATATGCAGCTCGGTCACACTTGATCGGTAGAAATATAAACAGGAATTATGTTCTTCTCTCTTGTAAAGTCTTTGTTTTCTAACAAATAGACTCAGGAAATGTTGGTCACATTCTACAGGAAATCGTTATTTTCGTAAACGACGAAGTTGGTAAAATATGAAATACGATATCCCCGAAAGAAATGTTCGACATCATGACGTCTTTACCAGTTCAGGATAACGATTTCGTATGTTCACCTATAAGGCTAGGGCATGCGCGAAAATTACTGAATAAAGGTTTTATCAGTCTATATATATTTCAATACCTTCTGTGACGGTTTTCCGTGTGATGAGGAAACACCCATTTGTTTACGGTCGCGGATGGTTACATTAGGTGGCATTGCATCTATAGATGAATATTGATATACATAATATACAACTATAGTTAACAATCAAATTCTTAGTCAATGACCGTCTGTGGACAAGCTGTTTTACATAAGACCATTGTCTCTGAGAATGAGTACACTAAACTTGAAATGTAATCGAGTTATTTAATTCAGATTGGCAGGTTGGTAGTTTACTCGTAAATGATATGGTCTCCCTTTTCGTTCAGATCATTGCTTTGTACCAAAAAATATTTCCGTGTTATTGACTTTTATTGGCTTTTATTGAATTTATGCAATGTTATTTATTATCACGAGTGACTTTATTTGTTGTTCACGTGAAGAAGAACTATTTCAGTGATATACTTTAAATCGTATCAAGGCTCAAGAAATATATTTTAGAAAGAAAGTGGAGTCCATATATATATTGAGCACGATAAGATATTATCAAAATAGGAATTCAACGATAAAAAGTTCATTTTGAGGCAATTCCTACTTATGCAAACAGTACAGCGTTTATAGCAATTGTGTATTATTTAATGATACAATCTTATAATGATTAATAGATATTCGAAGTGATTCATCATTAAAATATCTAAAACATTGTTTATTTCATAGCAAACTTGATTTGAGACAAAGTTTGTGGTTATTCGATCAAATCCGATAAGATTATGAATGCGCCAATATTTTAGTAATTTAGGAAATTGAATAATCGGCAAAGTCGTACTTTATTAGCACTCTGTTATCTACATTAATGAAACAATTTTAATGTCGAACTCGATTGCATCAAATATGGGACAATGCATGTTATAGTAGGAAAACACAATTAAGTTAGTATTCAATCAATAAATATATATTTTTCTATCATAGTAGTATAGTATCAACAATTTGGAGGTCATGGTAACAAACGTGTCGCTATATCCGAAATATTGGTCAGTCGCACTACCGGCGTTTCCTTTACGATATAAGGGATGCAGTATGTTTGTATGCATGAAATATAGAGACTTATATATTACTTTGTCCTCCCATTTGAATGTTTTGCTTTTTGATGTTGTGTTGGGACAAACTTGACAAGAATCATTCTAAAAATATAAAATATATTTTTGTATATTCTTGGAATAGAAAAAAAATGTATTGTAATGCAATTATAATATATGTACCCTAATAGCAGCACCACTTCAGAAAACTTTAACTCTCTTGCAATCGTTTAATTGCAATCGTTCAATTGCTCTATCCTTATTTCATGTTCAGAAACATTTTGTGTTGTGTTAAAATGAAATGAGATTAAGAATTATTCTATGAATTCATGTCCGTATCTTCAGAATACAATTTTGCAATTAGAAAATAATTTAGTGTCACGAAGTATTCTGTGGTTCATTAAAATGTAATTTTGTTTTAGGACAGTTTAACAGTTTTTTTTTCTCTCCGACACATTTATAGTACTTGATAATTACTTAACGTTCCTTAACCCTAGATGTTTAAGAAATAAGAAAAGAAATTGAAATTTCTTATTAGGGAATCAAACAGCATTTGCAGTAATAATTACCAATTCAGCCAGCCCGATCTAACATAAGAAAGAAGACGAACATAAACAATTTTGTTTTCTCTTTTCATCCTCGATTTTGCAGCCCGTTTATCATACAATCCGTTGTAATAGCCTAGTTCTATAGCGCAGCACTCTGCCAAGTTTGCTTTTACACACACTGCTTTAGTATGAGACAATGGAAAAAGAGTATTTCAGAAAACAAGAAAAATAACATTGGTTTCATTTTTACTCGTATATCAAATTAAAAGTCATCACAACAACACTTTTGCTCAGGTAATGCGCGACGCATTCTTTTATCATAAATTTTTTGGTAAAATACAACATGAAATAACGAAAGTCAGACTGCGATGTAATACGGTTGAGGATATTAAGCACAAACATTTGGTCCACGTTCACAGTGGAATTCGTACAATAACAATTATGCAGTCTGCTGGCTGAAAAGCATTGGAATTAAAGTCTTAAATGCCTGCCTAGATGGCTTATAGCTTAGATTTATAGGCTACACGTCTGGCTCTCACAATGCTCAGAATTTGTATTTGGTTTAATATGGCAAGCAATTTCCTTACCCTTTTTTATTTCAAAAATAATTTTTTTTTGTATGTCTTTAAAAAAAAGAAATGTTTTCTATTGTTTTAACCAAAATACAGTTTTAACACACTAACGAAACTGTAAAACGAAAATGAAACCGTATCCTTTAACAATTATTTATATGAGCCATGTGATAGTGACCCAGATAATAAATTATGGCTATTTCTGTATCCTGTATGAGAACTCTTTCGAATATTTAAATTAGATAATAAGAGGAAGGCGGAAGCAACTCGTATTACATGAATTGATTGAACGAAGAAACATTGTTTCATTTTCCTCCCATACAGGAGTTTCTATTGCATCCAGGAGATTTTTCTCAGTCTAGGACTTGTCGCGATATACATTTTGCGCACACATTGTTTCTTACATACATTTTTTGTATTCTGTTCAACAATACTAGAGTAATTCTAAAACTGGTTGAACAAGAACCAGTAAATTGTGGTTAGTATGGTTTCATGTTACGTATCTAATGTGTGATATCCCACAGAGAGAGACAGTATTATTCCGTCTACCCTGTGTACACAAAGTCCCGATTTCACTGGAAATATTAAACCCAAGAACAAACATATTAATTTATTCAACCACGTCGTGGAAAGCTACAAAAATGTACATATGTATGCATGAATTCAGCTCCGCAAATTCGCCGCCAAGCTAAAAACATAGGGTGGTTGTCTATATAGGAACACAATGCTCTTGTGCATAATCATATAAATATATTTTGTATCTGTAGAAAGGTTTTATTTCCAATCTCTAGAAATGGTTCACATTTATCTTGCAGACACTCGCGGAGGTCAGGCTAGACAACGGGGCATTGGATACATAATCGTTGATAACAAAATATATCTAAGACGTGTTCATGATAATATAAATCAGTTTTTAAAGGCCAATCTCTCCCATGGTTGTGATGAGGAGTGCATATAACATGGAATGATTTTCTCTTTATTTGAAAAAGAAAATAAAAAAATATGAATTGCATGAAAACAATATGTCATGCCAAGCGAAATTCTAATTTCATTCGATATGAGAGATGAATGCCAATCTTCCTTACAAATAGATATGATAACGCCGAACCACTCTTGTCTTTGTGATAATAAAAATTAAAGTATTGCTTTGAGCTAGGGAGAGAACATGGAATAGATGTCTGGTTCTATAAAATGATCTTCATATATCGCGGAGTATATAGTATACCACCTCATAATTTAAATATCAGACTTAATTTATTTCAGTTTTTTTTTATTTGCAGTGCATTACATATTGTCTTCGTCCTTCTTCACTTTGTTATCAAGTTTGTTTTTATTACAACTATAACACCGAGTGATTTTTTTCACCAATCAGCCAAATATCCCTCAGCATTGATGCCATGCGGATCTTCTTAAATATTAATTTCTTCTAAAAATCTCATGCAACTACCGTTTAACAAGCAACCAAACAGAACGTGGGAACCTCTCTTTTCTAACAGCGATACAATTCTGTGTATTCGAAAGTCGGCAAAGCTCTTGATAAAGTTCACGCCGTCTGAAAGATGAGGTTTCATGGAATTGTGACCACGACATAAAACGTTTAGCTGCCAATTAGGGACATAAAAAAGGTCTGTTCTGTTCCTTTTGTTAGTAGCGAAATTTTTCATTCCGATTTTGTTGAGCTTTTAACCAATACCAAAATGGTTCAGAGTATATATACGTTAAGATAATATTGGTATTTCCAATGATCTTTTTCTCAATTGTGTTTAAGCGACTTTTCCAGTGAAAATTAGATAACTATATCTCAATTTTAGTATAAATTTAAAGCAAATTAATTATTTAAAATGAGTTCAAATGAGTTTTTGTAATGGGAAATGTTTAAATAAAATGTTCCAAATTTTTATTTCTATTGGCTGACATTATGTTTAAGATACTGCCACATATATATGAGATGATTCATAAAGATAAGAGGTAAGGCAGCCATTTCTTCAGGGTCTGAACATATTGTCTTCAGAAATATTCAATGTAGCTCAGTGAGTCAGTCGTGGCACTAATCTAAGAATGTTCTTCGTGTTGTGAGAGATAGTATAAATTAACACAAAGTATATACTACTTGCTTGTTTCTTAAACATGTCTTACAGTTGTTAATTGCTAGGCTGTGACCAATTTTTTCATTGCGCAATGCAGTATCAAATAACACATTTAGAAAATTTTGAGAAAATAAAACGTTAAGAAGAAAGAATTACATGTCTCATATTCTTAAAGAATAATAATGTCAATAATGTGTTAATCAAGAAATCAGAATATCTTTACGTCCTAAAAAGGAGGGTCACTTTTTTTCCAAACCTCCGATATCGGAACAGCCCTATATTAAAAACATTATATATTAATCATAATTTGTAGATATGATGTCTTACTATGAAGCTTAAAATGATTAAAAGAAAGCAGTATTTTAACATGAAATGACATTAGCAAAGATAGATATATCAGAAAATTACACTAAGTTAGTATGGATGACATTAAACATTTCAATTTTAGAATATCAATAACGTTATTCTAAGAAAATAGTCTGAGAAAATCATATTTTAAATTAAATAGGAAAAAGTAAAATCATAGTGTTATCCATATGTTAAATTTCTTTTTAAGAATTGGTTTTATTCAAAACAATTTAGAATTGGGGAAATACTTGTAGATAAGCAAGGAGAAAAATAAATCACCACAGTGTTAGCTTGCCTCATTTGTTTGGTCCTATTCTGGCAAAGCCTAAAGCTTAACCGTCTGGCCCTGTCCATACTGGCAATCAACTGCATCAATAAGCATACATCCACACACCGAACTGACAAAGGAAAAGAAAGGTTCAATCAACCAACACACACACACACACACGTGTGTGTGTGTGTGTGTGTGTGTGTGTGTGTGTGTGTGTGTGATGCGAAGGAGCAATAAGGATATCATTTCACGAAACCAGCCGAGAGTCAAACAGCTCTAATTGCCCGAGGTAATTTGTTTGTTACGATTCGCGTCAAATGTCTGTAAGCTCTCCTGACTTTTTTCCGATTTTAATCCTTGAGGTTTTCGTAGCTGAATGTTTAATATCGCTGGCTTCCTTTGCTATGGGTTTGGGCTCCTGCTCGTAAGCCGGGCGTCACTAACTGATATAATGCCTTTTTGGCTGTTATCTCAAGCATAATAACAACAGCAAAAACATAACATTTTAGCCAATTAAGCATTGATATTAAGCTTGAGATGGTTTATAGAATCACTCGAACTTTTTCGTACAACTTTTATTCATATATCACTTCGCCAACAAAAAACACATATCTGATGATTCAATATGTTTATAAAGTGACAATGAACATGTACACTTTAATCATATTGTAGCAACACCGGCTACCAAGTTAATGGTCTACTTGCTTTCTTTGTATATTTTGTTTATTTCTTCTCTGATTTTCGATTTTTACTTTGGGATTTTTCTTCACGTTCTGCTTCTTTCTTCCGTTATGCATCTTCGTTTCTTTTAGAATGATTAACAGCTCGTTTTTCCCCTCTCATTTTAATGAATCACCTATTAACCATTTATGTAAGAGCTAAATGCGAAGAAAAATCTTATGTAATAGTGCAATGTTCGGGTATTATATATTTAGATTAAAGACTTAAATCTGCTATCAATGCATGAATTTTATAAGGAAAGAGTCGTAATTAATGTGACTAGAACACGATTCCCGGCCAGGTGTCAATTTCTATTTTTAAATAGAATTATTAAAACTTAGGTTCTGCAGCATTTTAAACTGTTAAATACGTGTTTAATACGTGACGCCAATGTGGTGCGTCCGACCGTTATTTACTTCCACTGGAATCTGTTCATATTTATATTTCTTTTATTATGCATGTATGTGCATACTTAAAAATCATTACTTTCCGTTGAAAACTTATTTCCGTTGATTCCGTGGACATTCCTATACACGAATATAAAACTCCACAAAAACCGTTCATTCCGGAAACCAAATGTTTTCCCGAAGAGTACCCAAATATATTCCCTTAAGTCATAATCAACGTAAATAAATGTCAACGTAAATAAATGTCAACGTAAATGAATGATTTCACAGTTCATAAATGTATATCAATGTCTAGTTCGAATGCCGTTTCTATGGTGGCATACTACTGTCAATCACTTACCCACTTAGCTATGTCGAATCTTTTCTGAAAAGTTGTCACATATTCAGTTAGTATCTGGCAAGTAGAAAACGTTCGTGATATCCTCTTAGGTATCTTAACAGGACAAAAGTGCCTGTTAGTGCCCACTACCGCCTGCCATATATTCACTTAAGATAACTGGATAACTCGCCTTTTTTCAAGTTAGTCAGTACAATTATGTAGATAACAAGCATTTTTTCACATAATTACCTGAAAAAAGCATAATAGCTGAATATGTGACAACCTTTCAGAAAAGTTTCGACATAGCTAAGTGAATAAGTGGTTGGCAGAAATATGCCACCATACCTTTCTTTACTTTGACAGTACGTATTACAAGATAGATTTCATTTATATTATCTTTAGTGCCATCAAACGACGGGACGTCACATCTTTGCCTTAATTATTCATTCGTTTTTGCTCCCGTTACGCCCAGGAGAAACGCACTTTACATATTTTTATATCAATCGAAATACTTACGGGGATCCTGCAATTTAAGAGTGTGTCTAAACTATGATTTTGCAGTGGTTAAAAGGAAGTCTCACGGAAACTCTTTCTCATATATTTTATATTGTAATTCGACATGACCTACTAAACCGCTACTGAACCACTTCTTGGTCTAAATTAGTTTAAGCAAAATCCTATATGTCATGGTCATATTTAAGCCCAAACCAGTATACGAATGGTTTTCGGCGTGTTTTGAAGCACATTCATTCAGACGCCTGTCGATCGCCTTTCAACTGCCGGGTGATTGTTCGGCCTCGCACGGACGCCTAACTCATTTAACTTGCTTCCCGACATCGTGCATGTTAATGACGTCTTCTTCAGATCGTGCAGTGACCCGCCGATGTTCGACAAGCCATATTCAAAATCTGCCGAGCGTCTTTACCAAATCCGTTCAGAAATAATCGACAGTGTACAGCACGATTGCTGGACGGACACCGTGGAGTCATTGGACTGGCGCCGGTTGGATCTGCCCGGTTTCTGGACGTCTTCGAATAGTAAAACAAATAGTATGAGCCTTATTGAATACTAAATAATAATTTTCCAAGTATAAATTTGTAAACATCACCAGTTTCTGCGAATTCAATTAACAATACAACTATTTCTTTCGGAGGACTTTGTGTGAAATAATGTGTTGTCTTTGACGTTAGATACACTTGCGATACCCAACTTAGACATGACATTCAAAGTTGCTAAAATAGAACATGTGTATGTCATTTTCTAAAGGAAATTTAAACACGTTGTCTTGGAAATGATGGACATATACATTTGTCTAAAGCATTGTGGAATAAAGGTTGTATCTGCTGTTTTATTCGTATCACAGGGTAGTCAAGAAATTCATGCGCTGGATCAGAGATGCTTTTCTGTACGCGAAAATAAATGTATGTAAATGTATGCTTTAAACGCAATCAAGGTCTGCCGAGTATCAGCCGTTGTTTGCCCGCCACACTTGCGCCCGTAATGGACTGACAGTCGTTGCTGTATGGTATGTTGCCTCGGCAGGACATCTTGCGATTGGCGGCCTGACGGCTGCCGATGAAAAGAAAAATACAAAAAACTGGCCGATCATTCTCTGGACGTTGCAGTCATCTCGAAAGAGACACCTCCGATTCTGTCTAAATCTGTACACGCCGATGGAATGTCCAGAAAAAGAAGACTGAATCAAGTAAAATTGATTCTCTAATTAGGTCTATATCATCATTCTTGTTTAAAAGAATCTAAACAAAATCAATTTAATATAAATTTAATTATTATTTTATTTATTACCTCGAAGAAAACTGACTATAAAAACAGGGTTCTGCCTAATCGGGTATCCTCTCTTGTCCGGACATTTTAACCAGTCCAGAGAGTGTCCAGATTAAGTAGTTTCTTAAAAAAAGTTTCAGATAATATTATGAAACTTGGTATACGAATAGATGGCATTATGGACATTCTGTACGTCATTTATTTTTTCTCGGATCAAACTTCTGTTTGAAATGGAAACGGAAAAAAATGTGCAACTCACAGTTAGGTGACTCATGTGTTGCGTGCAGCACCAGTTACTTGTTAATACATGTTTGTACTGTTAGAGTAACAGATTCTCCCACAAATGTCATTATATGTACACGTTTGTATAAATCAAACACCAGTTTGCTTAGTAATATTATTACTGATACAAGCCTACAAGTAAAACTTAAAAAAGTGTACATGGTTTCTATTATTTCTTATACAGATGCTTTAATTAACAGGTTGTTATCTTTTCAGGTATTATTCAATTCAAGAACAGTGAGCTTAGTACCTATCATTATTTATTGAGGCTTGAACAGTTAAAAAAAACAAATTGCACTGACATATCGTTTTATATAGGCGTTTACTATACAAAAACCCGATTCTCCGAGATTTGTAATGATATGTAAAGCCTTGTATTTTGTGTGGTGCCTATCATTGTATTTACAGGCTTGTACCTTTCAAAAACCAGATTACAAGGATCTTATCATGTTTCTACAGGCTTGTATAACTCGGGAACAAGTGTGCATGTTACATGTTATTAGCTATATAGGCTTGTACTATTCAATATCCGAATTGTAGGCACAAATCATTATATGTACAGGATTGCAATATTCAAAAACTAGACTACACAGACCTACAAAAACTAAACACATCGTCATTCATACAGGCGATTGTACAATTCAAAATTCAGATTACATATTTAGATAGGTTTGTTCAATTAATTGCAAAAGAATGAGGAGATGGTCTTAAATCAGTGAGAAGACCTTTTTATATATTTTGGTCATAAATGAGCCTGTGAAAAAAGTGCATATACAATTAAACTAACCAAAAAACTACTTTGCTTGCTTCGCATTATCATTCATACAGGCGCCTGTACATTTCAAGAATCAGATTACATGATCCTATCATTATATATACAGGATTGTACATTTCAAGAACCTCAAAAGTTATACATACAAGTTTGTACTATTCAAAAACCAGATTACATGAACATATCATTTTATATACAGGATTGTACATTTCAAGAACCAGATTACATGATCCTATCATTATATATACAGGATTGTACATTTCAAAAACCAGTTTACATGAACATATCATTATATATACAGGATTGTACATTTCAAGAATCAGATTACATGAACATATCATTATATATACAGGATTGTACATTTCAAGAACCAGATTACATGAACATATCATTATATATACAGGATTGTACATTTCAAGAACCAGATTACATGAACATATCATTATATATACAGGATTGTACATTTCAAGAACCAGATTACATGATCCTATCATTATATATACAGGATTGTACATTTCAAAAACCAGATTACATGAACATATCATTATATACTATCAGAAATTTGACTTATTTTAAGAATTACAGATTACATGAACATATCATTATATATACAGGATTGTACATTTCAAGAATCAGATTACATGAACATATCATTATATATACAGGATTGTACATTTCAAGAACCAGATTACATGAACATATCATTATATATACAGGATTGTACATTTCAAGAACCAGATTACATGAACATATCATTATATATACAGGATTGTACATTTCAAGAACCAGATTACATGAACATATCATTATTATATTTCAGGATTGTACATTTCAAGAACAGATTACATGAACATATCATTATATATACAGGATTGTACATTTCAAGAACCAGTTTACATGAACATATCATTATATATACAGGATTGTACATTTCAAGAACCAGTTTACATGATCCTATCATTATATAAACAGGATTGTACATTTCAAGAACCAGATTACATGATCCTATCATTATATATACAGGATTGTACATTTCAAAAACCAGATTACATGATCCTATCATTATATATACAGGATTGTACATTTCAATAATCAGATTACATGATCCTATCATTATATATACAGGATTGTACATTTCAAGAACCAGATTACATGATCCTATCATTATATATACAGGATTGTACATTTCAAGAACCAGATTACATGATCCTATCATTATATATACAGGATTGTACATTTCAAGAACCAGATTACATGAACATATCATTATATATACAGGATTGTACATTTCAAGAACCAGTTACATGAACCTATCATTATATATACCGGATTGTACATTTCAAGACCAGTTTACATGATCCTATCATTATATATACAGGATTGTACATTTCAAGAATCAGATTACATGAACATATCATTATTTGTACAGGATTGTACATAATTCAAGAACCAGATTACATGATCCTATCATTATTTGTACTGGGTTGTACATTTCAAGAACCAGATTATATGATCCTATCATTATTTGTACAGTGTGTGCAATTTAATAAATAGTTTACTGGTACTTATAATCTATACAGGCTTGTACTATGCAAGAACCAGATAACATGGGACATCTATATTTTAGAATTGCATTACTCAAGATCCAATTTACATCGTACGTATCACACATCAATAAACCGTATCATGAACATACACAGGAAGAAAAGAAAACACAATGATCACAATTCCGTATAATGATTTTATAAACATATTGATGACCAGGTGAAAGCTTACACATCAAGTTTATCAAGCTCAAAGTATAAACATATGGAAATGAAAAAGCACTTATACGTCTGTAAAATTTTAGATATTCGAGATACTTTTTTTTTAGGATACGTGAAGTCTACTACTAAATGAAACGTTTTCCTTAGTATTGATATTCGTAATAAATGATGTTCAAAATCAAAGAAAATTAGTCCCCAAAGTTAATGTTCGCATATTGTATCCCAATGACTGATGTATCTCATATTAATAAGATATGCGAAAAAAATGTCGCACAACTTATTCAGCATGTATGACTTCGCTGGAAAGTGAAATATGAAAACATTTTATTGTATCGAACTTTGCACACTGTTCATATATAGCAGATCGTTAACAAATGAGCGTTAAGATAAAAACTTTTTTTTTCTCCCTCGTAAACGTCCGCTTCTGGGAAATCGGTTAAATGTAGAAAACGTTATCCTGAAGCAGGTGATAGATATACCTAGTGACACGTTCCGAAACATCTCCTCGCCAGTTCCGGGAAGCGAATTCGTAAGAAGAGTGAATGTTATCAGTCACGGAGAAAGATATTTTAAATATAGGTATTACAATTCTAAATATGTGTTCAATACCGTTCGGTTATTGTCATTTAAAATATTCAGTACGTTGCGAATGGAGATAATTACAGTCCATGGCCTTCAAAATGTGAAATGTACATTATAAGACACAAAAGAATGAGGAGATGGTCTTAAATCAGTGTTTATATATTTTGGTCATACATGAGCACGTGATAAAAGTGCATATGCATTTATACTAAATGAGACTCACATACAAGCAGACAAGCGATAAAGACAAATAAACTATGCGACCATGCTTTGATTCAGCAGCCATGTTCCTATTTAATTGCATGTATTAATTAATATCTATTTATAAGGCCCTTATGGATTCCATCTAGTGACCTAACAATGTCAACTTCTTTATCAAAATGATATGGCTGGCTGCATCAGAATGGTTTGACGGTTTATCAAAATTGGATTGATGCAGAATGATCAGGCATTGGGATATTTTCCTTTGTAGGTTATAACAATAAAACTTAAAACATGTATAACGATAATTTAAAATACGTATAGGTATGTTTCCTTAATTTGATAATTACGTTCTATTAATATCCCCGTCACTCAACACACGCAAAAGAAACAAAACAATATATATATATATATATATATATATATATATATATATATAAGCTAAATCACTCGTCTTAAAATACTTTATATCTAAGCTAAGATATATATCTATACATATAGCTTAAATGTCTATTTTCTACGTATGTTTACAAATATGTCCACTCTGATTGCCCACTATGATGACCGCAATCCAATCCTATAAACGTAATGCTCAAACTAGTGGGAGGGCAACATTTTCATTTGTCTGGTTTCAAGATTAGTAATATTAAATTGAGCGCTAAATCAGGTTGACCTCTTAGTAAAGATAGCTGCCAATACAGGTTCAACTGTATGCTGTTATATGTAACATCAAGGTGACTAGGCTATTACCGTCCAACAGTATTATATACAATCAAAACAAATTATGAAAGAATGTATACTTTTGCTTTTTTTCAGTCGGGTTGTTGTGTTTGGATATATTATGCATGCTGGCATTATAGGTTTGGTTGTTGAAATAAAAACCAAAAAATCAATGTGAAAATCAGAGCGCATATAGCTATCTAAAAATAAGTGATTTTTACTTTATAGACAAAGAAGGAAAATAACACAAGCCATGAGAATTGTCTTGAGCGTTGCGTGATTATCGAGAATCACACTAAAATACATTTTTGGGATAAACATGGGGCTCATCATTCTACTTTTTGAATTATTTGCCAATGATAGTGAGTTTTCTATTTGTGTCGTTTTCAAGGGCAGATGACTCAATATTATGGGTTTCCAATACCTCATTAAATTTCAACTCGATGTTTGGTACTGTGTTCCCTGTCACTGTGTAAATATTCTAGAATTTCTATGCGACAAATTTTATACAATAATCGCATACGCGAATACATAGAAATTATTTGTTTCAAGAAAAACGCAATATGTTTATTTGCTGAAACATAGTAAACATTATTGGACATAATTGTTTTTAACTTTCCTTGATGACTTTAAATGAACCATCAAATAATTATGTGAGATAAAATAAGATATCTAAAGGCTTGAATTTTATTTATCTGCCCTTGTAAATGACACAATAGACACAACAGTGTCAGATAACTCAAAAATAGGATGTTGACCCCCATTTCATATCCCCCCATTTATTTCTTCCAAGTGTGGTTGTCTATAATCATGCAAAACTTAAGAAAATTATCATGGCTAGTATTTATTTTACTTCTTTGTCTATATATTTAAAACATGTAATGAACGCGTATGCCTTTAAGATACAGCAGAAAGTATTACTCCCTCTACAACTTCCTTTGCAATCAATTATAATACCACCCATACATGCATTACCTCAAAGTACTTGTGGTGATTTTTACTGCAGTTTGAACATTTTTATGAAGTTACGATTACTCGGTACAGGATGGCCACTACTAATATACAGTATATTTGTGGTCGGACAGAAAGCAAGTGCACTGGGAAACTTCGTCCTGTGTTGATCGATTGGAATAATCTGCAGCTTCATACAGTCCCAGGACAACACGTGTATGGTGTGTGTACCGCCACTAACGACAAGGACATGACCACCATCATCAACAATGATACCACGGGGATACTTAAGCTGGACGTCACGGTATACAGAGATGGCGTCACCGTCAAGTGTCAGACACGTCACGGTGTGGTTCTCAATATCAGAAACGTATACCAATCTGTGATCTGGACTGATAGCGATGTTACGTGCACATTTAAAAAGTATGTTTCCCGAGTTGTCAGTCGAGAACTCCCTAATCACAGTACCTGCCATGTCTATAACCTTTAGAGACTCGGGACACAAAACGATAAAATGATCATGTTGTTTTTCTTGTAAGACGCTCAGACATTTGTCATTAACCTTGATATCATGATCCATTGCGAGTTTGTCGTCTGCTGATAACACCCGGAATGTTTTTTCGAGATGCAGAGTCAGACCTATTTTATTGTTACTAAGAAGCTTTACGTCATATGGCCTTTCTGGACACCCCTTTGTCTGCACTATTGTATTTTTCTTAATGTCTATAAACTTAAGGTTTGTATTATAAGCGTCAGTAACAATCATCTGCTCGGGTGTCACTAGAGCTATACCTTCTATGTTGCATTCATTCATATCAGAAGAAGACTTGGCGTTTATCTCACCGACGTATTTCAGTGTAAACTGTGCTTCGGAAAATGTACCTAATACAGATGTGGCAATAAGAAGTGTGTCTATCTCTTTTGTAGAGTCAAATCTCAATGACTTTATGTAATTCATCTTCTTCAATTCGCTCGTATCGGATTTTATTTTTTCCAGTTTACTTTGAGAGTTCTTCCACGCTATGTATAATCGTTCGGGCTGCAGAATTGTCTCTTCGTTTTCAATATCACTCAAAATGAATTGAATATCAGACTCTAAACGTCTAAAGATTTCTTTCAATTGTTTCAATTTGATTTCAGTTTCTTTCTTTATTTCTGTCGCTATTTTTGTCGTATTTTCTTTCAACTTATCGATGCGCAGATGTGCCGTTTCTGCAATGTTGTCGATTTCTTTTAATGCTTTACAGTACTCAGATTCAATCTTTTTTTCATTAAATTTGAGCATTTTCCCTATGGCAGATTTCTCGTTTTCAGCCTCCCCCAGATCTGCTTATATGACTTGAATTCGTCGCTATCCTTGAAATCCTTTGCCAAATCTGCAATAAGAGTAGTGTTCAGACATGATTTATGTTGCTTGTATATGCAGATCAAGCAACATAATGTGTTGTGTGATGTACAGAACAACCGGATTGTCTCCCCTTTATGTTCAGGACATTCTTGCCACGTGGGTACTGGAATAATTGACTGTACACCTTACGATGACGTGGTAATATCTGTCAGAGTATGATATTTGGTTAATTTAGCTCCTGAGTGCATCAAACTGCATGACGGACAGAGACATTCGTCACAAGTCGGGCAATATCTTGTAGCAGAGACGGATTGCCCGGTCATCAGACAATGATCGCAGTTCGATGTTTCTACTTCGTCAGAGCCGCATTGATGCTCGTCTTTTCTTCCCGACACATACATCGCCATTCGGAGTCTGTAACATAAAATTATGGCGTTGTATTTTTAATTAAACGCTCGTTCTCCTCTAATGTTAATTCAGATATTCAGGTGATAAATGCAATTTTAGTAGTAAAACATATCCCTTTGTTTCGCCAATCATTGAGTCAGCATTTTAGAGATAGTTAATATATGTTAACAAAACGAATCATAGATTTAAAAAAATTAAGCCTCGTTAATCCCTCATAATGTTTAAAAACTAAAAATTAAATATAATTGATATCATTCTAAATGTTCATTTCTTTACTTGCGTTTAACCTCCAACCGATTACGAATTCGGTTTAAAGTAGACAGATATTATTTTGCATCAAAACGATAAATTATGCCGTATACAAGATGCATTATACGACACTGTCAGTTTCCGTTCATTATCATGATTCAATAAAAAAGTGCTAAGAGTATAGGGGTGGGTGGGCTTTTTTTCACAAGAAATACAGCCTACATCAATCACGAGTGTATTGTGATTAAAACTGTATTTCTAGTTAACACAATCATGACAAATACATTACTGTGTATGATACATATTTATTCTTTTATATAACTCATGGATTTCATGGATAAAATATTCGCCTTAAAATTTCTATAATGCTTTTGCACGAAAACTAAGAAATTATTAGGCATATTTTGATAATTAGTTTACATTTCATTTGTATCTCTGTACTGCTCATTCTGTACCATCGGAATTACGCATATGAAACGTAAGCGGAAAGATACCTATGTTTTCAATAACTACAACTTGTCTTTTTATTACAGTGTCTTGATTTGCAAAAGATATGGTTGAATTTGAAAGAAGAAGTATATCACGAGATTAATCACCATATTCTTATTTATTATTGTAAAATAATGACACATTTTACAATGAAGAAAACGTGAAGAAAAATAATCACTTGTTTTCTAAATTTGAAATTTAAAAGTATAGATCTTCGATTATAACCAATGGGTGACACACAGATTTGATACCTATCAAATACAAGTTTTTAGTGATAAAAGCGAACCTTACCCTAAATCAAGCCTTTCTACACCTCATGTCCAAAGGAAACCTGACTTTTTCCAGTTAATGTCAACTCGACTATTACATCCAGCACAATGACGCCTTTCGACCGGAAACTCTCGACCCTTTCCATATACGTTGTTACAATGGATTCGTTTCAGACCTAAGTAGAACATTCCGGAGAGATAGGACAAATTTATCTATCAATCTATTTATAAGTATACCCTATCTATCAGTCAGTTTGATTGTATTGGTCTTTGATATGTATGTATATCAGTCTGTGTGGTTTATTTTGTCTGTTTTTGTTTTTCTTTCTCTTCTCTTTCTTTTTGTTCTATTCTGGTGTTCTTAGTGATCTATTCAAACCAAGCTTCCGTGATGTTTTATCAAACCGTCACATTTAACCTAATTCTAGTTTGCTAGTATAACATCGCAATATCTTAAAGTGACCCCAACAAGAGTTCGTGTCTAGACTACTGCTATAGAAAATAGCTATGATAGGCCCAGTATAAGCGTTTGAAATAACTAAAGAGATTATCTTTTTACACATTTCTGATCAATGAAATCGTAAACGAATAAGTCCAATAAACCATTCCTGGTCTTTCTGCTTATAACAAATGTAGTAGTCGTGCAAGGGCCAGAACTATCCCATTTTCTATGTATGCGTCCTTTTTTAATGGATTTGCAAGTTATCTTTCTTGCTTTCATACTGAGATTAAACTTTCTTCTTTAATAATTCGTGGATGTATTAAATAACCATTTAATTCAAGTGCCTCCGGGACCACACTCTAAATCTGGACCATTTATTTTAAATAATTATTTTCTTATATGATTTTCTGTATAATTTCATAATTTTAAACATGTCACCAAAAATATTAAAAGGAAAACATGTTTGTTTTATGTCAAATAGTCTGCTTAAATGTAACACGGACTTTTTTTTGTATACACGAATACTGTTTTTCTATAATACCGCATCTGTGTTTTTATTACAAGACAAGAATCTTTTAACAATTATGTTAGTAGCATAATAAATAGTAAATAAACATATGAGTTTTTTTCTACTTCCTTTCATCCACATCATTCTACAAATTATAAATCGCATCCATTTGAATGTGGCAAAGAAAAGGATATCTGCAACGATGACACTAATGTGAAAATAATAAGCTCTCTCTCTTGGTTGATATTATGACAGGTGTTTAATTATGTTTTAGCTTATATCAATTAATATGTAACAACTGAATTTCAACACTATTTTACATTTCACTACCACTTTCTCGGATTTGTTAATGTAGCCATAGCTTTTGATATGTCACGAACACGAGTGACAGATAAAATATTATAGAGCATATAAATCTACAGAAATATCCAGTCCGATGTACAGATTGTACCCAGTAAAATTACCCTGACTCTCGGCTAACTATTCCTGAAACTCTCTATATGCGTGATGGTGAATCTCCGACCGCAATATAAGTACGTATGTACGTTTGGTAAAGTTTCCTTTTTTTTTTTTTTTTGGGTTACACCTCTTTTCATTATAACAGCAGTAGTCTTGAACACTTCAGTGCATACTACTTCTATGCCTCTCTTGTTTACAATGACAATCTCTTTATAAAAGCAAATTCGCTGAAACAAACACTGCTGTTGTAAAGGAGTTGACTATATTTTAGCAAACCGTTTATGTCGTGGAAATGTTTCAGTAAGCCTAGCAGAGGCTTTCAACCTGTTATTTTTATGACATTTCTGCAAAAAACTTATTAAATATGTTAGTTTAGTTTGCACATTTAAGGTCATAGTCATAAATTTTGAAAGCCTGTTTATTAATATTTGATTCATATTATCAAGTTTTTTTATTTTTATTTTTTTAATATAAATGCGATAAGGAGTTATCA
>CM037791.1:28188411-28238411 GCA_021229015.1 Solen grandis | reverse complement strand
ATGATATTGTATTACATATACATCTGACTGAATTTAATATTTGTAAATAAAATGCCTTGAGTTGGTATCTCATACAACGTCAGTGGACACAGAAGACGAGGTAGAAGTCCGTTTTGAAACAACCATGCTTGAATTTCCCTGGTAGTCCTGATCCATCTATCGTCTTAAGTCCACTCCTCAGCTGCTGCTTGATGCGCAATCAAGCACTAGTTCACATAGTACACAGGCTTATAAGTATAACTTAAGAAAAAATATACATAACATACTATATACAGGCTTGTACAATCAAGAACTGGATAACATGGGTCTATCAATTGAAGCTAGAACCATTCAAGACATAATTTTATTGCATTGACATATCACTTTTATACATGCGTTAACATCCAATTCCCTGACAACTGACATGATAGGTGCAGGCTAATATAACTCAATAACCATTTCTTTCTTGTACCTTTCATCATCCATTCAGGCTCTTATACAATTTAAAATACAATTCAGATTACATAGACTCAGTAATTTTTATACAGGCTTGTACTGTCCAAGAACCAGATTACATGGTACCTAACATCTATACAGGCTTGTACTGTCCAAGAACCAGATTACATGGTACCTAACATCTATACAGGCTTGTACTGTCCAAGAACCAGATTACATGGCACTTATCATCTATACAGGCTTGTACTGTCCAAGAACCCCAAGAACCAGTATTCCCGGCTACATCTATACAGGCTTGTACTGTCCAAGAACCAGATTACATGGTACCTAACATCTATACAGGATTGTACTGTCCAAGAACCAGATTACATGGTACCTAACATCTATACAGGCTTGTACTGTCCAAGAACCAGATTACATGGTACCTAACATCTATACAGGATTGTACTGGATACATCTATACAGGATTGTACTGTCCAAGAACCAGATTACATGGTACCTAACATCTATACAGGCTTGTACTGTCCAAGAACCAGATTACATGGTACCTAACATCTATACAGGATTGTACTGTCCAAGAACCAGTATTCCGGCACCTTATCATCTATACAGGCTTGTACTGTCCAAGAACCAGATTACATGGTACCTAACATCTATACAGGATTGTACTGTCCAAGAACCAGTATTCCCGGCACTTATCATCTATACAGGCTTGTACTGTCCAAGAACCAGATTACATGGTACCTAACATCTATACAGGATTGTACTGTCCAAGAACCAGTATTCCCGGCACTTATCATCTATACAGGCTTGTACTGTCCAAGAACCAGATTACATGGTACCTAACATCTATACAGGATTGTACTGTCCAAGAACCAGTATTCCCGGCACTTATCATCTATACAGGCTTGTACTGTCCAAGAACCAGATTACATGGTACCTAACATCTATACAGGATTGTACTGTCCAAGAACCAGATTACATGGTACCTAACATCTATACAGGATTGTACTGTCCAAGAACCAGATTACATGGTACCTAACATCTATACAGGATTGTACTGTCCAAGAACCAGTATTCCCGGCACTTATCATCTATACAGGCTTGTACTGTCCAAGAACCAGATTACATGGTACCTAACATCTATACAGGATTGTACTGTCCAAGAACCAGTATTCCCGGCACTTATCATTTAAACAAGCTTATACTATTCAACAACCAGAATAAACTATATAGACTTGTTTTGTTACAAAACCAGTTCCCATGGTACCTATCGTTTACACAGGCTTATATTTTAAATAACCAGTCGTCATGCACCCACCATTTTTTTAACAGTATATTAACCACATAAACATATTAATAAACAGGTGACATCATACACACCAGGTTCAAAGTATAACAAGAGCTGTCAGAGGACAGCACGTTCGACTATTCAAAATTCTTGTTCGTAAATCAAATGAAATCTTTTTCAATTCTTGCTCTTCACATACCCTGTACATAATATTAGTCAAAAATTATATACCTTGATAGTCTGATACCCCTTAATATTTTTATGATGTCTAAAATCAATCCCATGCCTACTTACTGAGACTTAAGCACAATAACACTGTGCATGCAAAACTTTAACCAAAAATCCAAGTTAGGAAAGGCCATAATTTGCATAAAATTCAGTCCAAAAGTTATCCTACTTAGTTTTTTGATGCCCCTGAAGACACTCCCTAACTTTCTAGTCAATTCCACAAGAAAATTCTGAGAAATAAGCTGGATAGAAGTTTGAATGCAAAAATTTAACCAAAATTCTAAGTTAAAAGGGGGTCAAAATTTTTAATATATTCCATCAAGTGTTATCTTCCTTTATAGTATGATACCCCTAAACATATTAAAGATGTTTCAAATCAATCCCATGCCTGGACTCTGAGATATAAGCATGTAAGTACCTTGCATGCAAAACTTTAACCAAAATTTCTAAGTTAAAAAAGGGGCCATATAGAATGAGTAAACCAATTTAGCATGTATATTTTATCTGAAAATTTTATTCTATTAAATATTCTACTGAGTCGAACTTTGCACACTGTTTACATATAGTTGCTTGTTCACAGATGAGAATAAAATTTAGAATAAAAAAGTGCCCCCACCCCCTCGTTATCGGTTAAACGGTAATCCCGAATCAGGTGCTTGCTGTGTACCTTTTAGCACGTTCTGAATCATAGCATCTTCGCCACTTCCGGGAAACTAATTCATCATTTTGTTATTATATGGAAATAATGCATATACAATTATGATACATGGGACTCACATAAAACCATTCACGTTATAATGACAAATAAACTAGGCATCCATGTTTTAAATCAGCAGCCAGATGTTCATCAAATTACAGGTGTTTGACCTCTACATTTTGCCTCCATTGGCGTCCACATGACCTCAAAATGTGGTCAACATCTTTCTCAAAATAATTTGATTGGCTGAATTATACGGGTTTGACAGTTTATCAATAGTGGATCGATGCAGAGCGATGAGGCATTGGGATATTTTCCTTTGTATGATTTAGCAATAAATATATATACGCAAGGCTCATAGAGTTGAAATATAGTCAAGACAAGTCTTACATACAGAAATACCCATACCAATAATAATGCTTATTATTATAACTAAATACGTATAGGTATGGTTCCTTTCGCCTTTAAAGCTGCAATTTGTTCTAGAACTACTAGATAATCAAATTTTAATAATACTGATTTCTTAAGTACCCCGCCACCTGAAACAAAAATATATAACAAATGCTAAATCTTAAAACATATACTTTCTTACTTTAAAGGATTACACCCGGCTGATAACAACTTGCTTTTAATTGAATTAATATTAGTTGAACAGCTTTTATTCAAAATGCATTTCATTAATGCACGTCTAATAGTCAGGAAATAATTATTTAACCTATTTACGTGCCTCAGAATGCAGAATGAGCGCAGCCATTGCTTACATCTCGCTATCTAGCGAGACCTCCAGGAAGGGATTATGACGTCATCTTCACACTTTGGTGATTAGTACAAGTAAATGTGAATAAGTTTGAAAATAATTTTATATTTCATTAGAACCTTCCTATTGCTCCAATAAATAACAATCATGAACATACCGGTATTTATTTTGGCCAAATAAATTACCTTAAAAGTATGTTAAATGCCGAGGCGTATTTTTAAAGTAACGCTCGATGGCCTTCTTAATTTCATATAGAAGTCACATTTGTCTTGATCATGTAGGGGGTCACATTTTCTGAAGAATACAAACCCGGAACAGTATTTTATACATATCATGTAGGGGGTCACATTTTCTGAAGAATACAGACCCGGGTCACTTTTTTATACATGTACATATCATCGAAGGAGTGGGGCACAATTTCTGAAGAATAATGACCCGGGTCAATATTTAATACATATCATCATCGAGGGGGAGGGGACACACTTTCTGAATAATAATGACCCAAGTCAATTTTTATATATATATTATGTAGGGGGTCACATTTTCTGAAGAATACAGACCCGGGTCACTATTTTATACATATCATCGAAGGAGTGGGGCACAATTTCTGAAGAATAATGACCCGGGTCAATACTTTATACATATCATCGATGGTAATTTAGTAATTTATTTAAAGGAATTTTAAAGGGGGTCACTTTTTCTGAAAAATAAGGATGGGGGGTCATTATTCTATTGGGGTCACTTTACTTCGTTACACCGGCATACATAAGACTGAACCTGTTTCGTTTGTTACTGGTTTGGTACCTGAAAATCAAACCCCCAAAAAATCAATATGAAGATCAGATGACATATAGCTATCTAAAAGTCATAATAAAAAAAAAAAATTATTCAAGAGACACTGGCATATAATAATTTGATATACAAAAAAATATTTTTCGAACTGTACAGAGTACAGAGTTTGACTCATAAGAATTAATATTTTAAGATACAACAGGAAGTATTACTACCACTAAAACATGCATACGGAAACATTAATATACCCTTTAAGTACTTGTAGTGGTATTTACTGCAGTTTGAACATTTTGATAAAGTTACGATTACTCGGTGCAAAATGAGCACTACTCATATACAGTATATTCATGGTCGGACAGAAAGCGAATGCACTGGGGAACTTCATCCTGTTTGATCGATTGGAATATCTTCAGCTTCTCACAGTCCCTGGACAACACGTGTACAGTTTGTGTACCGCCACAGCCAACAAGGACATGACCACCATCATCAACAATGATACCACGAGGCATCTTTAGCTGGACGTCACGGTATACAGAGATGACGTCACCATCAAGTGTCAGGCATGTCACGGTGTGGTTCTCACAGTCAGAAACGTATAACATACTCTGATCTGGACTGAGAGCGATATAACGTGCACATTCAAAAAGTGGGTTTCCCGAGTTGTCAGTCGTGAATTCCCTGATAACAACACCTGCCATGTCTAGAACCTTTACAGTCTTGGGATACAAAACGATCAAATGACCATGCTGATGTTCTTGTACGATACTCAGACATCCGCCACCCGCCTTGATATCATGATCCATTTCGAGTTTGTCGTCTGCTGATAACAGCCGAATTATTTCGTCGAAATGCAGAGTCACACCTATTTTATTGTTATGAAGAAGTGTTATGCCATATGGGATTCCCGAAGACTTCTTTGTCTGCACTATGTTTTTATTCTTAGTGTCTATAAATTTTATGTTTGAATTATTAATGTCAGTGACAATCATCGTCTCAGGTGTCACTAGAGCTATTCCTTCTATGTTGCAATCTTTTGTATCAGAAGGAGACTTGACGTTTATCTCCCCGACGTACTTCAGTGTTAAATGTGCGTCGGAAAATGTACCTAACACAGATTTGGCATTAAGAAGCGTGTCTATCTCTTCTGTACATTCAAGTCTCAATGTCTTTATATAACACATCTTCTTCAATTTGCTCGTATCTGATTTTACTTGTTCCAGTTTGCTTTGAGAAATCTTCCACGCTATGTATAATCGTTCAGGCTGTAGAGTTGCCTCTTCTTTTTCAATATCACTCAAAAGTAATTGAATATCAGACTCTAAACGTTTAAAGATTTCACACATTTGTTTCAATTTGATTTCATTTTCTTTCTTTATTTCTGTCGCTATTTTGATCGTATTTTCTTTCAACTTATCGATGCGCAAATGTGCCATATCTGCAATGTTGTTGATTTCTTTTAATGCTTTACAATACTCAGATTCAATCTTTTTCTCATTAAATTTGAGCAACTTCTCCTGGGCAGATTTTTCGCGTTCAACTTTCCCCAGGTCAGCCTTAAATGACTTAAATTCTTCGCTTTCATTGAAATCCGTTGCCAAATCTGCAATCAAGGTAGTGTTCGTACATGATTTGTGTTGCTTGTACAAGCAGATCACGCAACATAATGCGTTGTGGGATGTACAGAATAACCGGATTGCCTCCCCTTTATGTTCAGGACAGTCTTGCCACTTAGGTACCGGAATAGTTGACTGCCCATCTTTAGATGAAGTTGGAATATCTGTTAGAGTATGACGTTTGGTGAGTTTAGCTCCCGTGTGCATCAAACTGCATGACGGACAAAGGCATTCGTCGCAAGTCGGGCAGTATCTTGTAGCAGGGACGGATTGCCCGGTCGCTCGACAATGGTCGCAGTTCGATATTTCTACTTCTTCTGAGCTGGATTGGTGCTCGTCTCTTCTTCCCGACACATACATCGCCATGCTGAATCTGTAACATAAAACAATGTTTTTGTATTTTTAATTAAACGCTCATCCTCTTCCAATGCTACCTTCAGATATTTAAGTGACAAATGCAATTTGAGTCGTAAAACACATCCTTCAATTCCGTCATTCATTATTCATTCATTCATTATACATTTTTGTTCAACATTTTGAAGATATCTAAAATAAGTTAAGCATAACGACTAACACTCCGCCACACTTATTTAAATTTATGACTGACTTAAAACAGGATTTTATTTTCGTAGATTTGAAAACAATATTTTATCCTTCGATAATCCCTCATAAGGTTTTGAGACATTAATGTGTATGTGAAGGTTTCGAAAATCCAGCTAGTCCCCATCGGTGATCGAACTTTCTTATCCAACCGTAATTGCTAACCCTACGACAGTACGTCTGGTATCTTATTTAATATATTTGACTTCATGATAAACGAACTGACGCCTTGCATTAGATGCATTAAACAATTATCAAATAAATAAATAAAAAAAAAAGAGGCGGACAATTTATTGTTGTTCCTAACTTTGTATTCATTAAAGGGACTGCCCAACAGATGCTAAAATGACGAGAAAAAATAAAACTTCAAATTTAAGAAAATCAATGTTATAATTGTATGTGAGTCATTTAAATATGATCACTAATAAATTACATTACCCAAGAAATCCCGAGATATTGCCGTTTTCGCAGTTTTTTCTAAGGCAAATTATACTGCGTTACAAACGCAGTAAGTTTTAAAATTATATTTCTGAAAAATCACGTGACAGCGCTAGTGCCCGTTCTCACATCTAATCAACCAAACACTATAATGGGGCCGAAAAAAAAAGCAAGCGCCAAAAAGGGTACACTTGCTGCGAGACATAAACGCTAAAGATCAAAACTTGTAAATATCGGCGATCGAGTTACGCGATGGAGCGACATAAAGAACACAATCGGAGCCGACAGTGACAGCCTGGTTGCTAAATTGATGATAGACAAGTAAGTATATTTTCCAAAACTGGGGACTTTCTCAGAGGCATTGCACAGTGTAGCGATAACAGCTTAATACTTTAAAACGACTTGGTGACAGCTAATTTAACCTTTATGTAGACATTGATCAGTATTGATGTCTTTATGATTTGAAATCAAGACGTTAATCCCAAAACCGTTTCGTCCCATTCAAATGCGATCTCTTCTCTCAATGACAATACATTTATTGTTCACGTGATCTATGTGAAGTGCCCGTATAACGAAATCAATGTTTTATTTATAAACGGGAAACTCCCTAATTAGGTAAGATCAGAAACGATTTTATTTGATTATAATAAGAAAATCAGTATTTTTCTGGCTGTTGATAGACTTAATAACAAAATTAATAACATTTACGTCCGAAAATGAGTTTACATATTTTTTACGGTAATTTTGATAGCACCTTTAAACCATGATTTCGATCTAAGATATAATTATATATTTTCTACTTTCATATTCACAATTCATGTTTAAGAGAAAATATTACATTAAAAATAGTACACCTATGGTGGCATATTGCTGCCAGCCACTTACCCACTTAATTATGTCGAAACTTTCTGAAAAATTACCACATATTCAGTTAGTATCTGACAAGCAGAAACTTTTTCTTAAGTATCTTAACAGAACAAAACTACCTGTCAGGGCCAACTATTGCCAAACATTTACTTCTTTACGATAAATGGATATCGTGGAGTTAGTTACATTATGTGGATAACAAGCATTTTTTTTTTCATGAGTATCTGGAAAAAAAACATGATATCCAGATAACCTAAGTGAATATGTTGTTGGCAGAAGTGGGCACTAACAGACAGTATTGTCCTGTTAAGATACGTCAGTGGGCAACTTGAAAAAATTCGACATAGCTAAGTGGATAAGTGGCTTGCAGAAATATGCCACCATGTACATACATGTATTTTTTTTTCAGGTATATGTTCGAGCATAATTATTAGATCGCATATTTTATAACATAGTGAGATAGAATTCAAAACTTACTCTAACCACATACGTTACCTGCTACCAAGAGATAAATACAATTTTATATATATGTTTATCCATCAAACGTTTAAATCATACAGTTTAGTGACTGATATGTCAACTATTATTATCATTCTAAAGAATGAGTTTCGTTTGCTTACTTGTGTTTAATGTTCAACCGAGTACGTATTCTGTTTACAGAAGACAGATATTATTTTGCATCAAAACGATAAATCACGCTGTATACAAATGTATAATACAACAGTGTTAGTTTCCGTTCATTATCATAATTCAATAAAAATGTAACGGGTATAGGATTTGGACCGTGCTTAATTTTCGACAGAAGTACAACGCACACCAATCACGAGTCTATTGTGAAATACATACATGTGTATGTGTGTGCATGTATATGAGTATGTATGAATAGATATATGCGTATGTATAAGTATCCACGTATATATGTATACGTAATCAAATTTTATTCATGAAAATACAAATGATGAAACTCTATTTCTCGTAATAAAAATTATGACATAGAGGATAATTATTGGTTTCAGTGGAATATCATTTTTGATTCATCAAGTGAGTGGGGGGATCAAATATTGATTTTCCACCTCACGGGATGAATAAAAAAAAATATTCCACTGTAACAAACTTTTTTTTCTATTTTATTTTGTGCTTTTCTGCAACGCTTTACACATTGCTACTAAGTTCATCATAAATTTTACCTCGTAATAAAATTAACACAAAGAAAGCGTGTTATAAATATTTTTTTCACGCATTTTCTTGAAGTTTCATTTCAATGTAGAAATCAATATTGAACTGTCTTTAAAAAAATTAAGATAGTGTCTTTAGTCATCCCATTACCAAACAGTGAAAAATATAAATTAAAAAAGTAGTATTCACTGTTTGAAACAGGGAAATTTTGTACTGCTATTTATCATCGATTTCTTATTAATTAATGTAAAATAATGACACATTTTATACTGAAGAAAACGTAAAGAAAAAGCATCAGCTTTTCGAAAAGGTAAATATATTTGATAATAACCCATATTTGACAAAGATACTTGATACTTATCAAATACAAGTTTTTAGTGATAATGGCGAAACTTACACTTAATCAAGTCATTCTACACCTCATGTCCAAAAGGAACCAAACTTTATCCAGTTAATGTCAACTCGACTATTTCATCCAGCACAATGACGCTTTTCGACCGGAAACTCTCGACACCTATATATGTATATAAATAAGTGGATTCAACTCTAATCTAAGTAACACATTGCGGATGTAACTACATGTATAGATATTGAGAGATATGTCAAATCTATCTATCTATCTATCTATCTATCTATCTATCTATCTATCTATCTATCTTTTGTTTGTCTGTCTGTCTGTCTGTCTGTCTGTCTAACTCCTGTTTGTCTGTTTGGTTGTATGTCTGTATTTGCGTTTGTCTGCCTGTCTGTTTGCCTGTCTATCTGAATGTATGCTTGTCTGTCTGCCTGATTGTATGTATGCCTATCAGTCTGTTTGGTTTTATGTCTGTCTGTCTGGTGTGTGATTTTCCATCTGTCTGTTTGTGTATGTATTTGTCTAGTTACGGTCGTTCTTCGTAAAGTGATCTCTTACAATCAAACTTCCGTTATCTCTTATTGTTAAGATGAGGACCACTCTCATTTTCAAGCATCTTCAAGCAGCAGAAACTAACACAAAATAAACGGGGCGTATTAATTTATTAATTAATTGATTTCCCCTCGGAAAAAAAACAACGGTTCATGATTTCGAATGAATAAAGATAAATGTATAAAACTATATTTTTCTAATCATCAAAACCGAAAAAAGTATAAGATATTTCAGAAGTAAAACAAACTATTCCTAGATGGTCTTTCTGCTTATAACAAATATAGTAGTAGGGCAAGGGCCATAACTGTCCCAGTCTCCACGCATGTGTGGCCTTTGCCATGGATTTGCAAATTATCTTTCTTGCTTTCATTACCGATTTTCTTTATTTCCGAGCAGGAATGTAAGTATTAAACAATCATTTTAATTCAATACATCCGAGACCGTGCTCTAAATCTCAACCATTTTATTTGAATAATAATTCTATCTGATATGATTTATTCGTATTATATATTTCATAGAATAAAGCATGCCACAATAAAATATTATAATGGAAAACGTTGGGTTATCAAATGGGAAAGATTATGTAACCAAGAACTAATTGTATATACAAAATCCCTCTTTGTATGATATTGTATCTTAGTTTTAATTACAAGACAAGTCTAGATAATTATGAAAGTAATTTGATAAATTAGTTAAATACTTAAAAATATTTTTTACGTTTTTCACATCCACGTGATTCTATAAATTATAAATCTCCTCCAAGCGCATGTGGCAGGGAACAGAACGTCTGTACAGAGGATACGTATTTGAAAGGAAGAGACTCCCTCTTGGTTGATATTATGTCATTTTATTAAATTTACTTCTTGGATCAGCTTGTGATATGTCATGAACAAGGATCACAGACAGGAATTGATAGAACACATAGATATAAAGGAATTTATGTCCGATGTACAAGGTAGAAAGTGCTGCGTTACTGTTATACTGTGCCGCAGACTGTACCCTGTGAAGTTGACCTGACCCTCTGCCAACCATTCCCGCAACTGCCATTTTGTATGATGGTGAATATACGACATTAATATAAGTATGCACGTATGAGGTCAGAGTCATAAACTATGCGGAACATTATTATCAAATTAAAGTGTTCTATTTCAAATGTAAATGCGATACAAAGTGATCAATTATACACCTAGACTAAATTTGATATTTGTAAATAAAAATGGCTAGATATGGATAAAAAAGACAGCTAAACATTTTCAGAGACATCGCTTATATTTCACTGATAATCTTATATTTTTTTTTGTTTTTATTTTATTTTTTATTGTGGGATAACAATTATTAATTGCATTATACATAAATATGGCTAAATTCAATATTTGCAAATGAAAGTGTAGGTATTGTTAGAATATTCTTTTGTTATTGTTTTGTTTGTTTGTTGGTTTGTTTTATATTGGTTTTTATATACGAGCCAGATATAATGGTGAAAATTCACATCTCCATGTGACATACTTATTTGTCCTGCTTCATCAATTTGCCCGATTAACGTTCAGTGCGAAATGAAAAAAAAAATCAGCTACCACACGTATAGATAAAATCGCTAATCAAGAGGATGTACCTCTGTATACTGATAATATATCGACACACCGTGATAATTCATATTAACCTGTTGTTCTATATCCTTACATCAACCTTGCCGGTACTGTTTAACAGTGTTATAAACAGTGAAGACAAATTATGGAAATATGTAAAATAGCACTTTTCTCAGTCGCGTTGTTGTGTGTGGATGTTTTACGTGTGTCAGCTAGTCTAGGTGAGTGATCCTATATTAACCTCGAGAGAGTGACATCTACTTGGTGCCGGGTAAATTTTAAAGAAAAACTATCCATACGCTCTCAGGGAAGATGATGTTATCTTCAATGTTCAACTGATTGCCTGTATATTCACCTGGGACTCAGTTTTTCAGATCATCTTTATAGATATGAGAAGATTGGTTAAGTCACTTAAAGGAGCTCGTTCACAGACGGCCATTGACGAAGCATTTGATTTTAACCCTATGTGTGTACAGGAGATATTCTATAAATATAAAGGTCCTCGTATGTATTACGTCTATCAATACCCATCTACAGACGCATTATTAGCAACCATCCGTGAATTTAAAAAAAAAATCCCAGGAAATAGCGTTACGAACGGTGGTGAAGTTATATTTAGAGTTATAAAACCTATATTTAGATTATCTATTTCCATGTGCCGTCACTTGACTAATCACATTCACTCTCCATGCATACGCTTACTTTACCTGCTGAACTAACGAATTCGCTACCCAAACTGATGAGACGCCATGTTGTGGAACGTGTCACGTGGTACCGCAAATCCCTTCTTTTGGGATACCGTATTTTATGTAATCTATGTTTAACCGACTTTACAAAAATAGCATTTACATGTGTAATGCCGAGTCTATATGTCAGGAAACAAACACTCTACCAACATTAACGTTTGAGAGAATTTGTTATTATTATTATTTTTACCGATCGTCTGTGAACGAGCTGCTTTAAATGACAAAAATAAATAAATAAAATAAAAAATATACAACAAAAAATAAATTACACCAAAAAAAAAACCCACACCAAAACAAAAAGGTAATGTCGTGATAATGTAGTGGAAGTGGATGCATGACTACAGCGTGGAATAGAATGAAACATTAGATAATTACTTTATTTGTTTATTTATTTCTACATATATTATCATCAAAATTAGTTTATGTTTATAGGTATTGAATTTAAGTCTTGCGAAAATACTTTCATTTGCATTCTCCTCATTTGTATTTTAAGTCTACATTTCATGATTATATTTTCATACTTGTACAAACACGGTTTGTTGATATATACAGATAAATACTGAATGCTATGATATTCTAGAAAGAAAAAAGCGTAATTAACATAAACTAATGTCTGCCATTTTAAGGACAAAACACACACGGTGTATTTATATAAACACACAAGGAAAATGGAAGACTGGGACTTATGACCACTCAATAATTTTAGTTATGCAGTTCTTCTCTTTTCAAAAGATATAGATTTAAATTAAAAGCATATTCATAATGGTTTACATGATCTCGTTTAGGCTGCGTGATATTACGAGAATCAACAATGTTGCCATGTAATCTCTGCTATCTTTTTGTCCCTGGATTCATACAATATATTCGAAAGCTTTTGTTTTAGAGTCATACCCATACGAGCCTAACGATAAAAATATCATCACACGAGAAGGCAGCAGAGTCACCGTCCTATGTGATAAGGCTGGGAGGTCAGGGTTCAGCGACTACTTCTGGACTAAAAACGACACTGAGAGCAGTTTCATACAGTACGACAGAACACTGACGTTCCCTAACATAACACGAAACGATTCCGGACAGTATATATGCCACGCACACAACATGACGTCACCTGAAGATGTTGAAAGTGAGGCTAACGTCACTCTCGATGACATCACCATTGACGTCCAATGTAAACACTTCATCTAACATCTAAGCATATATAGATCTAATACATGTACTAGTAACCGTGTCTGTAGAATCGTAACATACACTAGCATGCGTGCACACATTTGAAACATATATAAAGTACTGTTTTATTCACTAACGTTATTTCCCTTCCTATAATGATATAAAATCTGTAAAAGGATGCTTGATATTAAGTCTTAGAATTTGGGACAGAATGTAAAAGCAAGTTTGAACAAACCTTATTGTACAATTTAAACTGTAAGGCAACACACTACCATCGAGTTTTGATATTAATTAAAACACTCACAATTAATTGTACAGTCATATAGTTTCTATGCTTGTAGCCATGTATTTTAGCCATTTTACAAGCGGGTATTTTGTCTGTCAGATGGCTGTTTACGATTGGAAGGATAACTGACCCCGTGTATGATACATGTAATAGATTCACGGGAGATTATATGTGATTTTACATGTGATCTAAATAATATATATTATGTAAATAAAATATAATATGTATGGTGGCATATTTCTGCCAGCCACTTATCCACTTAGCTATGTTGAAACTTTTCTGAAAAATTGTCACATATTTAGTTAGTATCTGGCAAGTAGCAAATTTTCAAGTTATCTACTTAGGTATCTTAACAGGAATTAACTGTCTGTTAGTGCCCACTACTGCCAATCACATATTCACTTATTTTAACTGGATATCATGCCTTTTTCCAGATAATTATGTGAAAAAATGCTTGTTATCCACATAATTTTACTGACTAACTTGAAAAAAGCCGAGATAACCAGTTATCTTAAGTGAATATATGGCTGGCAGTAGTGGGCACTAACAGGCAGATTTCTTCTGTTAAGATACCGAAGAGGATAACACGAAAGTTTTTCTACTTGCCAGATACTAACTGACTATGTGACATTTTTTCAGAAAAGTTTCGACATAGCTAAGTGGATAAGTGGCTGGCAGAATATGCCACCATACATATGTAAACAATATTTAGTATGTTAGCCCTGTAACCGGGAATTCCAAGGTTTAATCAACAGTTGCGATTTAACAAAGTTGTTGGAACTCAGCGTATAAGAGTAGTTCCAGAACTGATTGGCCAGTTGTCAGGATGGTGTGTCTACAACATGCTTTCGCATCGAGTCAGCAATGCATCTGTCCTATGCAGAAATATTCCTCAATTAAATACAGTGTAGGAGACGTTAAATCAAAGATCAAAGGAAAAATACAATTGCACGTGAATTACGTGTCACCCGTAAAATAAAAAGTTTAAATTTGATTTATTTACATCGATTATGAAACAAGTTCTTACAACTTAAATCATTTTCGATGGCTCGGATGTGGTAATTATTGTGGAAGGAAACCGGGGCACCCACGTGTCTGCACGGGCGACCACCGTACCCTCTCACGTACGTCATACGGGATCGAACACGGGACGCATTATTGAGAAGCGAAGTGCATTACCACTATGCTACCCAGGCACCCTCGTACTACACCTATTTTCCAGTTCCTGCTGAGATCGATGCCTGGTCCATCGGCCCCACCACCGTAATGGCGAACCAGACAGTGACAGTGGTTTGTGACTTGCAGGGGAACCCCGACCCCACCTGGTCCGTGCGGAACCGGGACACCGGATACAGCATGTTCTCCGGAAATGCTGGGGCTTCCATCCAATTATTCATTCCAACGCAGTGTGGGGACACGGGTTACTTTGAATGTACGGGAGCCAACAGCCTAAATGCAGGGATCAACGTTACCAAGGGCGCTCAGGTGTTTGTTAAATGTAAGTTGACAATATTATTTTTGTTGAGCCATTAACGAATTGCTAAAACACTTCATTAAATAACCGAGTATACTTCATGGTTGCCCGAACATGGTTCAAATCATATCGTACTTTATGGGTTTGCTAATGCCAACCATGTTGTATTATTCGAAACATGTAAGTGTTTTTTTTTTAGCTAGAATTGTAACATATTTACTATTATAGTGTTACAGTAGTAGAACAATTCAGAAATTCCATATGGAACAAATCATGGCAAACAATATTTTTGTCACCAGGTGCACCGCAACCCACGTATGACGTCACGTACTACGTCAAGTCCGAAGTCAACACATCCGCCAGCCTAAAGATTACTACACCCAGCTATCCCTACCCAACCTTTACCTGGAAGACGGGGAGTGGCCAGCCCCTGCCTCCCGGGCTACTGCAGCAGGACACTAATACTACCTCGGTCCTCACTTTTCCCAGGGTGGGGATCTCTGACTTCGGCAACTATAGTGTCACCATGGTCAACTCTCTTGGAACATACGCTGCCACTTTCGTCCTTTCTGCTACAGGTACCGAGCATACGTCAACCTATGCTTTCCTATTCCTTACCGTGTCGGAAAATAGCGTATATCTTTTATCAATCATAAATGCTTGATGTTGATTAACTTTTACAATTTTAAGCATCCCGTTCAGAGATGATCGATTAATAAGTATACATTAAAATGTTCTACTCTCCCTCGTGAATGTAACATCTTTGTTTCCTAACAAATAAGCTCGTTAGATGTAGATCACATTGCATGGAAAAAAACACGCTATTTTCGTAAATGTCACTTACGTTAAATCGGGTAAATCCCCGAAGCAGGTACTTGCTGTACCGCGTGGCACGTTCTGCAACATGGCGTCTTCGCTCGTCCGGGTAGGGAATTCAAACCTGTGATCAATCATGTGACGGGACACAAAATACAAATTCTGAATACATGTATGGGTTGAATAATTTTAGAGAATTATAGATTCAATACTGTTCGTAGCGTATTTGCCTGCAACGGAATAACCACCTTGGATTGGGGGACTATGGGTATTAATAGACCTAATACAAACATAAAGCTACAAATTATATATTTGTCAATGACAATCTGTGAACGAGATGCTTTAAAATGTATACAAAACATAAACGTACATCTACGAAATATCAAACATAAACATCGGATATATTGCAGATATTTGAACTGGCTAATGACCTAGTTGCCATTTTTACAAACTGATATCATAATGATTTTACAAAGCACTTTTTTGTTGAAGTTTACATTAAGTTACACACAATCTATTAAAGGTCAAATAATTTAATACATACACACATATATAATTAAGGATAAATCAGCTATACTTTTTTTTTAAATCTGCAGGGCATCCTCAGACTCCATACAACTTGCGTTACCATGGCGTAACTACGAACAGTGTCCGTCTGACATGGACTTCCGGTTATGACATGGGTTCACAGCAGATCTTCCGGGTCATGAAGGTCAAGGACAATAATCTATCTGACGTATGTTTTGTTGTTGTTGTTGTTTTCTTTTTTGAATTTCTCATCTACACTAGTTTAGGACTTGTATATCAACGATATCAGCGGAGTGATTCCAACCCCAGCCAGCTTACACCGGTTCCGTAAGTCCCGGAACTTAGCGCTCTTAGCATTCTGCCACCGATATCAGCTATAAATATTTAGTTATTAAACAAAACCTACCATGGTATGGCCACAACCTAAAACATGTTTTACTGTCATGCATGCTCCGATCGACTCTAAAGAATCGGTACCGGTTCAAATTTGATTTATTGCCCCAGGCAGATGATTTTATTTTCAGTTCTCATAATTTGCTCAGTTGGTGAAATTCACTAGTTTCGTTCTTTTTGCTGTTTTCGAGCCACTTTCAATCCGATATTCTCTGCAGCTTACATTGAACATATTGATGAAGCAACTAAGCTAAGTAGTATGTAATTTCCATCACCTTAAAAGCCATTCAGCTTTGCCATTGCTAAAGATAGATAACATAAAAAAACAACTACCTAAAAGTTCCGGGTCGGAGCATGACCTTAACAGATTGTATACATGTGTATGTATGCGTGTTTAATTTATATATTACCAGTGTATTGAAAATAAATTGAATGCCCCGAGACCGATGTTATAATAAAAATGGGATCCGTAATGACCAATTGTTGTTTAGATTAAACGTAAAACATTGCAACACCTCTCTTTATGGTATCCTCAATAACGATACTGTAGTCATGTGATAAATGATAATATACTATCTGACGTACTATATATTACACTGTCATCGGAGTGGGATCGGTTTCCGGCCTGGACGTGTCATAAATTTATTCTTCCCAGACGCCTCTTCTCTTCATACACCTATAATTTTACATGGACCCAAATGCACCAGCGTTCTAACCGGGAACTCGTCCCCACTAAAAATCAAGTGCAATCAGTTCATTCTACAACAAATATATGAATTATATAAACAGTTGAGTTTGTTTTAGCGGCCAACTATGTTAGGATGTCAACCTGCATTTAGCGGTCAGTTTTGATACTACTAAACTAGCATTTTGTTATATATGATTTATCTTCATTTAACAGCCACCTTTGTTAAGCAGTCTCTTTTTCTTGTTCCCTTGACTGGCAGCTTGAGACAGGTTTGACTGTCTATGTAAAGGACTTTAATGAGTGAACATTTTTTTTTTAAATTATTTTCCCAGTTGTCTGGATCATTTGTAGTGGACAACTCAACTGAACACGGGTTGGGCCAGAACTGGACAATGCTGGTAACCGGACTGATAAGTGGCCGTGTGTACACGCTGACCGTTATAGCAGAGAACTTGTACAAACAGCGTTCGGAACCTGCTCGACCGTACGTCACTTTTATCACTGACGGTAAGAGTTTGTCGGCGAAGTATTGTAAATATACATAATTTATCTAATATAAAAAGTTTCGACATATCTAAGTGGATAAGTGGCGGGTAGAAATATGCACCATAATCTAGCAATAAATGACTTCATGTATGAAATTATCACATTATTCTGAAGGTAATTGAAATAAAATTTAAATGATTAATTAAAACATTTCCATATGTGTTTTTAACTGCAATGACAAGTATGATTTTATATTTTGAAATTGGATTTTAAATCATATCGTATATAATAGTGTCATTAAAAATAGGAAGGCATGACACTGTTTTCGGCTAAATTTTGAATATCGCTTTTGCGTGAAAATTAAACTAAGTAATGTGATTCGGTTATGTTTGAAATGAATTAAGATATATAATCTAAACGTTTTCCTGTTGTTGTTGTTGTTTTAATTCTAATAAATGATAAACCACTTTCTTTGAATATCCCATCGGGCTTGACAACTGCCGGAACAGGCTACTTCATTTTCAATGAATAAAATGTTCAGCTCTCAATGGTCAATAGATTTAAATGGAATTCTGTATTTGCATTTGGAGAGGAAAATTCAAAACCTGTGTAAAACTGAGAAATGTGTCAATGGGACTGGTCTCCAGTGTCATGGTTAATAGTTCTTTAAAAAAGCTGCAAATCCCCTTTTCAGGGAAATAAGGGTTGTGACCATTATTTGTTTTATTATTCACTGCGAATGAAACCGAATATAGCCAATCCCGGCAGTGTCAAACACGATTGGAACAAAACAACCACGATATTACATATATCATTATAAGAAAAGCCCGTTGCATTGATTTTTAGGATTTTCTTTCTTCTTTCATTTTAAGCATATCTTAGTCATTTTTACAATGTTACAGTTGTGTAAAAACACTAATTTCAACGTTTAATCTCAAAACAGCATTCCCTACTTTTTATTTTTTATATTTGTTTTTGTTTTTTTACGATATGATTCGCCCCATTCAACTTCGAGCCCCTGTAACGTTGTTAACCTTATCTACTCCAGCTTTACCAGACGAACACCGCCATTCCAGCCACACCAGTGTAATCGTCGGCTCGGTTGCCGGCGGAATTGTCTTCCTGGGAATGTTGGCGGCACTACTCTACGTCATAAAATACAGACACCTTATTACGTCATGTAAGAACATCCGATTTTTCCCCTAGACATAAACCAGACGGACCCTTTTCCTTCTTCTTCTTCTTCTCTCTCTCTCTCTCTCTCTCTCTCTCTCTCTCCTCTTGCATCCCCCCTTAACCACAATGTATTCAGATTTTAAGTGCATATCCGATAAATGTAAGCACATATATGTAAAGGGATTAACTTTGTTTCTGTGTTTGTTTGCTTTGCTTGAATGTCTCACCAACAGTATTTCAGTCATTGTGAGACTGATATAATGCTGCCTTACTGTGATTGCAAGCCACTGACAAGTACCCTGATACCAAACCCATTCACAATATCCTAACAGTATTTAAGTCTTAATAAATTCTGTCCTAAACGAAGAGAATAAATTTCATTCGTGTAATTAAAAAATAGACAACACATGAACTATACTTAGACTTTGCATGATTATAGAGAATCACATATTTCCCCATCAATGTGTTTCTGGTGTGATTCTTTATAGTCATGCAAAGCTCAAGAAAATTATCTCCACCAGTTTTATTTTTTTTTATCTATGTAGTGAAAAAATGTTATTGTAGCGTACGTACTTAAACTACTTATTGTATATTTTCTTGAAATAATATGGACTTAACAGTACACCCGTCTTTGCCTCTCTTTAGTTTAATTCCATATTTGGAAAAATGAATGATGAACTTTCCGAAATTCATTAAAATATTTGTTTTTTATTTCTTTTAATCTACTTTTGGACGACCTTTATAAAAAGCAGAATGATTATTTATGACAAAATATACCTTCAAAAATGAACCATGTCATTTTAAGTAAATAAATCTATGCATAATGAAGTTTATTCTTACATATTATACATTTTATGATTTCAGACCAAAATTTAGACAAAGTCAAGATTGTCGACGAATGACACCGCACATCCCATAATGCACCAGTCGTCTCGTGCTGACATCCGCTCCTGCTATATCCATATTGTTTATATTACGTCATCAATTCATGCCTACGTCGTGTGTTGTCTTACATATTGTTTATGTTCATAGATGTCGGGTTTAATTGACCTGAGAATAAAGCTCTTATTTCACTTTAATTAGGTGTATCTTGAATCTTCCCTCTCTCTCTTTCTCTCTCTCAATCTCACAGCTACCTTTGCCACTCTCAATCCCCACCTTTCTCTGTCAGACACTATTACATCCTGATCCCCCCTCCCCCCCCCCCCCCCACACACACACAAACAAACACCCGCGTTCTCTCTCTCTCTCTCACTCCTGCTCCCCCCTCTCTTATTCCCTCTATAAAGATAAAAAAGATAACGAGAGAACAGCAAGCGATAGCAGAACATCATTTTTACAATTATTATAGAAACAGTGTGACTACAGAATGCACTAGAAAGTTTAAATAGAAGTTTTTATATATAATTATATTCGCTTGGTTTATTTCGTGATTCCCTTACCTTCCTCGTAACATTTCGGATATATTACATTCATCAGATATCCGAGAGTATCCGTTTGTGAGGAATTAACATGAATTCTAAGAGGGAACGCGCTGCTTGTTCTTGAACAAAATACATAACTGAATACAAAAGGATCTGACATGAATTGTTATTTCATATCAATTACTAAACGAGTTCATGAAACTATTATAAGAACTGACAGTAAATCACGATTATAACAACAAACAAACAACAACATGAATGAACGGAGTGTGAACGAATTACTATTTGTAATCTAAAACCAAAATGATAGTTTCAAATAGTAACTGAGAATAACGATTCAACTGTGTATTTCTCATACATTTTTAACATCATATAGATAATGATTTTAATAAAAGTTAGTTGAATAAAACACATTTAATCCAGCTGTTCGAGTTCAACACATTATGCATATATATAGAATACACGCGCGTGACGCGGAGTAATGTTCTTCGGTCTAAAAATTATAATGTAACGTGTTATATATATGATGATGATGATTAGCCCAATGGTGGTCTTCACGGTTCGGTTTGTAATGTAGCAGATGCAGCAATTAACACAAGACATTTTTGAAATATAATATTATTTTATTCCTAATCTGACGATAACAAAATTAGCAATGTGTGATTATAAGCTAAAATACTGCTGACATTTATGTACAAAATACAGTTATTAGTGTGAAATAGAAAAATGTCAGTGTCCAAGGTTCAACATATAGGTAACGTTACTTTATGACCAGTAAAATTGACCCAAGCCTTTAGTTTCTAAAGCGTGTATGTTGTATGGAAATTATGGTACGTAAACACCGTTTAGGCCGGCTGTATGTATTAGTTATCGTTTATATTTTCGATTGTATGGAATTTATCGTAAGTGACGTGAAGCGGAGCGCTGCGATAATTCATAAATTTTAGAATATAAAACGATAACATATAACAGTTTCCCAAGAACACACAACAGCTTTGTCTTCAACCTCGCAATATGACAGCATCCGCTGACTGAATTATTATGTCGTTGAATATAAAGAAAATTGACATATTAGCGTCATTGTTCTTGTTACCGATCCAATAGAGGATCCAGACTTGTGTAGGGAGTGGTAGAGTCATTCACAGTTGAGCAGAAACTACATTTTAACAGTAATGCATTGCTTGATTTTTACGGTATGTAATATAATGAATTGTCAAATTTAGCAGGTTTCCCAGATCATATGACTTGAAAGATGTTAACTGGAACTATTTAAGATATATATTCATGGTGGGAAACCGGGTATTACGTCATTTTAGTGATAGAGAAATGTTGCTTATTAATTACGAATTGGATGTAGATACTAAAATAAATATGAAGCAAGTTTCGCAGGTCTAGTACGTGGTAAATACATGTATGTCCATTTGACTTAGTATACAGTTATGGACATTTTGTGCATATTTTTTCAGCGCTTGTGACGTCAAATAACATTTAATTGACGTTACTACAGCTGAAAAATAGTGCATACCATATGGATAATTTGTTTACTTTATTTTCAGCCCAGTGGCGTCAAATAACATTCAATTGATGTCACTAGAGCTGAAAAAGACGTTGTGGCTATTTGTGCACTATTTTCAGTTTTAGTGACGTTCAAATTAATATATTATGTGAAATAATATTTGGTCTTAATTTCATTATATATCAGTAGTATTATTTGTCAATCAAGAAATGTCCATGCACAAATTTAGGTTTGTATATGAAAAACAATGATAAGAATAAACATAACAAACAATACTAGTATACGCGCTCCGCATGTTTGTGGAAAGCCAAACTAACAGGAGAATTCAAAACCCAAAATGTTATTTGTCAGTCGAAAATTTATTGGTAAATTTATTTAACAATAGGTTTTCTATTATATCTGTCTAATGTAACACAATGCTGTGGGTTGTAAATGAGAAAGTATTAAATTGGATACAAAACTTACCAGAAATGCGCTAATCTTCTCCTTCAAGGCTTAAAACTAATATAGATGTTATGTAAAGAAATACAATACTCTGAGAAGATCTACATAATGCTATTACAGTCGGCTCTCGAAAGTTCGAACACCCTCGGGGACAAAAAAAATGTTCGAATAATCGGTAGTGCGAAATTTCCAAAGTAAACAGAAACAAGAATATTTGACATGCACCATAACATTTATCGCCGGTTTGTTGGCAATTTCATTTGTATATGTATTTAAAAACAAACTGACCACACGTACTAACATGTACTTGTGAAATATATCTGCAATTATATTCATAAAAAAATGAAAATAAAAAATGAAATTTTACGTGTTTAATTTATGTATCTGTATGTTCCATGTACGTCTTGTGAATGTGTATACACATTATGCATGCCGATTGCGTGGGATAGGATATACCAATGACGAACACATAATGAATCAATATTGTTATCGTCTCTATAATGGGTAAAATGCGGAACTACTAGAACGACGGGGAAGGGTTGTGCCTTAAAAGACATTAATAAAAAAACAACATAAAGCTGATTAGTCACACACTTTACACTCACTTTACACGCGGAACTAACATGAACCAGTTGTCAATCAATTAACACGCGTCGCAACAAACACACTTACACATATGTCTTTGTTTACTATTCACACACTCGTTGGAGGTGTTAATTCGGGGTGCGATTAGGAATTCGAATTTACAGGTATAAATTACGTTGATTTAATTGTACTGGGACCTCAGATCTTGTTCGAAAGTTCCAATTATCACGGTTCTGATTATCAGTACCCGAACATATGAATTTATATAGGAATTCTGCCGGGACCAATAAACGTGTTCGATAAACATGTGGTGTTCCGAAAATCCGGATTCTAACTTTCGAGAGTCGACTGTATTTCCAAGTATAACTTCAGGGCATTTGTGAATTGTATTCCTTTTTAATTCCAACCTCCTAAAATTAAAGAGCATCTAAAACATAAGAGTGCATTATGTACATGAATCCTTCGAATTGAGTGTCTGCATTGGCAGGATAATGTTCCAAATATTCCAGGAATTTCTCATTTCTGTCAAACAAATGGGTTTATCCTTCCATCTTGGGACAGTTGCTTATAGTTTAGTTTAATTGGATCAAACACATTTACCATGTATTAGACTTACACACGGAGTTTATATTCAAATCTTATTAGTTTTCTGATGTGACATGAATAGAGATGAAACCCAATGGATATAAAGTTGCAAGATAAGTATTTCTGTCCATAAATACATCTTTTTATAAATAAAATGTAACTATAATGATATGGAGGGGGTCCTTCGAGACCGAGTGTGTGTAGTTGCGGAATAACTACTCTTTAGCCCTTCATGTTTATCGTTTGTGTTGTACAATAAAAAGAATGCATAACTCGTCTCTCATTCAGGAGACAGATATGAAATGTTTCAGTATTTCTCGGTACCATTTATCACAGTTCCGTCTCTGGAAAGCTCTTCCATCTTCGAACAGCACATAAAGTAGTATAATAACTACACGGGGATGCATATTATATTTCCTTGAGAAGAATGAGTTGTCCAAACCCTAAAATGCATTACCGGTGTATTTCTACTGAATCAGATTTATATTATCAAATGAAGAACTGAATGAAAATATATGTGAAAACTGACTTGAAACATGAATTGATTTACATGCAAAGGAAGGATTAGTGTCAATTCAGTCAGTTCAATCCCTCTATGAGCATACAGCTTGGCAACAGTCTGTGTCTTCCTATACCTATAATAAGCCGGACGTCGCTATGTGACGTAAGTACTGTCGTCGCAGCGACGGCCCACACCAGCACAACACCACCACGTTGGGTTTCTACGGGAACACCAATTTTCTCCCACACAAAACAATACGCAAATCTCACAAAAATTACCAACGAGAAAGAGCGCTGTCGATTTCTGTCCAGTCATTGTAGAATATGGAATAAACTATGAAACAACAATGGCCATTGAACGAGTATATACACAATGTACATACTGCACTATGAATGAAACTATATTTTTAACCAAAAAAAAAAAATTATTTATATCTGGAAGCTTCCAAATATTAAACAAAAAGGAAAGACGTTCAGCATGGTTGAGGTCAGATGGAAACAGAAGCAAGAGTGGCTTGGCAGGGAAATGCTTGACATGTTTACTCGACTAATGTCTTATGCTGGTTCGATTGAATGTTATCTAATACAATAAATAACAATGCTAATAATAATGATGATAAGATAAGATTTTTAATGATAACAGTGTGAATTAAACATGTTCAACACAGCCGCACAATCCATAAATCATATTATTCTAACAACATTCACTTCTTGGCATCATGAGAATATTCTATAGTGAAAGATAAGGAAATTTTTTTCTGCCCAAGAACATGAAACATACTGTATATTTCGCGCGGTCTCGGAAATATAAAAATAAACTCGTAAAACATGGCGTCAAAACAAACATGGTGGACAGTATGAAACGTTTAGCAGGTAGACATGTAGACATTTTTTCTTGCGCTTTTGTACACTTGCACCGATTGCAAAGTTTGGCTCGTACGTTAAAGAAATAGATGTTCACGTGATATGCCTTGAATTTCCATTGAAACTCCTGTGTGTGCAAAATAAAAATAAGACCAAAAATTATGTTGAAATATAGCGCGTAATGTTTATTTTGGATGTTTTCGGCAAAAATTGGAGATTTTATGAACAATTGGTTTACACGATATTATTATGTTTCTGAACAATATTGTATCTTTGATAACAGAACTATTTTAATCTGTTCGCGTTTAAAAGTAAATCTATGCGATTTCAAAACATATGCGATGCGCAAAACAAAGACATTTCACTTGTATTTCCTTTACTGATTTCCATAATGACAATCAAAATCATCATTACAGATCCAGCTTTCAAACTCAAAGTGTTTCTTGACAGTTAATTATATCGGCAAACGTGTTTATCAACTGGTATTTATCAAACCTGCCTTATGTAATTAACGGCAATGGAACGAAGACAAGGAAAATCAAACTGGATACACAATCTTCTTGTAAAATGCTACTCTTCGCCTTTGAAGGCTTAAAACGAATAACGATGTTAATTATAACCCGCAAAGGATCGAATCCATTGGAGATAGATATAATACCGGTCTTTTCAATTATAGAATATAAATATAATACCGGTCTTTTCAATTATTACGTCGGAATGTTTGTAAATTGTGATTCTTCTACCGATATTATAGACTCCTGATATTGAAGAGAATCTGCAATACTTGGGTATATAAAGTACACGAATCTTGAGAAATGTGAGTTTCCATTCGCAAGATTTTGTTCCACATGTCAAACAAATATGTTTCATCTTGGGACGCTGCGCTCTGGTTTTGTTTATTTAGAAGATATATAATGTTCCGCAGGGGTTTCCATTCGGATTTTAATATTCTCATTTGTAATGCAAGGGAAGCTATAGATAGTAAAGATGGATCATGCTTGATTGGATAATTCTTAATTGTATTTTAGTATATGTAATGTATAATAATACTATAGTGTTTATTATTTTTATAGATTAAATTGCCACCGAGTGGTAAAATTCAGTTATTTACTTTAACTCGGCTCCTCACAGCTTTGAGTTCGAATCCTTGGTTTGTCCGGAAGATGTCTTTCTTTGGATTGACTTCCTTTCAATCTTTTGTTTTAAATTCTTATAAAAATGCACTTATCACACTATAGTAAGAATTGTTTCCAGTAGAACAAATTATGAGTATTTCAATTTACTTAGTGATCTTAAGAATAACGTGAAACTTTGTGACTAAAATACTTTTCTGGCGACAGTATATTAATTTTAATAATAGTTGACAATTTCACGGGGAAAACTTATTTTATAGGTCTCGATAGTATACATGTATTTGAACATATATTTGTTTTCAGTGGGCAACATATTACACTATTTTATATTCAAATGTGTTCTATAGTTTGTAACTTACTCGTACATATAACATAATCGTGTGTTTAATTTTGATTGATAATAATATCTTTATCGAGGATGTTTTAAACCCTAAGTAATAATCCAGATAATTCTAACCGCATTATTTCACAGCTTAATGTTAATTCATTTATTATAACTATGTTTATTTACTGTAACATTCGCAAGACCTCTCCTTCTTTTTCTTTTCGTTAGATATACATGATATCATTTTCTTAGAACAGAAAATAAATTTTATTTTCGATATAAACTATACAGTTTCTAGTCGTAAATAATACAAAACATATACATACAATTTTCACGTGAACCATACAACGAACACTTAGCTATAAATATAAAATATTCATACCAAAAAGAATCAAAATCTGACGCTTTCCTTTCCCGACGACAACCAAAGTTAAATTAGATACAAGGAGTTGAATTTACACATATTTACTATATATTATTTTGAATAATTGCATTTCGAATTATGAAAGCCTCATAAACATATTTAGACAATCGTTTGATTACTGAAGTATTAGAACACTATACTAAATCAACAAACTTGAAAACACTTGGACGTCTATAGTAATAAGAATTAATATACTTTTTTTCGAATATTTTCATAAAAAGGAAAGATAAGCAAAAAAGTGAAATTCATCTTCTATATCTGTACCGTGACAAAAATTACATAAACACATGGGTCGTTCTTCCCGATTTTGGGTATATCTACCAGTTACCATACACAAACTATGTGCTGAAAGTCTAAATCTAGATAAAGAAGATCTAAATTTCTTAGGCAAAATACCGAGATAATCTTCAATATTAAAAGTAAATTTATAATTTTTGTACAAAGTAAGTGTAGTACTATTTTCCAGATCACTTTTCCACTGCTGTTTAAAAACATCGAGTACCCGCTCTTTAAAATATATGTGGAAAGTGTCTAAGTTAACACAATAGCGGCTTGTCAATACATAAGAGAATCCATAGTTCTCTAACAGCTGTTTCACATTACTAACTCAATTAACTTCCCTAGCATGACAATCGCCTAATAACAGTTTATATAGTGTTTTTATTAAAATATTGTCTGAAGACACGACTTTGAACAAATAATTAATAATACGGACAAATCTTACTACATATAATGGATATCTACCAAGCTCTCCATACACACCAACACTCGTGGTAGATTTTCTAACGTTCAATAAAGATTTACAAAATTTCAAATGTACCCATTCAATTTGTTTTGCTTTCTCAAATCCCCATATCTCACATGAATAACTGAGAATAGATCCTACAAAAGCATCAAAGAGTTGGCACATCACCTTGGGGGATGTACTATACTTACTTGTGTTATATAATAAAATGTTCAATGCTTTTAGGCCTTTACCTATTAGTGCTTGTTGCTTTAGAACAAACGATCCTGTATAATTAAAAACAGTTCCTAAATAATTTAAGTTGTATACAGTTTCTAAAATACTATCATTATATGTCCATGACTCATTTGCGTTTAGATTTCCGAGCTTCCTAAACACCATTACTTTTGTTTTACTAATATTCACTACCAATTTCCATTTATTACAATAATCTAACAATAAATTTAGACTATGTTGTAAATCTTCAGGACTATTACCTAATATTACCATCTTATCCGCAAATAACATTAATATAAAAGTTAAATGTTCAAGAGTTAATCATCACTCATTATTATTATCCTGTAAGAATAGCTCTAAATCCTCCAAAAATAAGGAAAACATTATCGGACCGTTTAAGTAAACACTATCTAAACACTATCGCTATTAGAGTTATCATTGTTTGAAAATAACTGTTTATACCTGACTGTTTGAGTACACTTTAATTTAAGGACTATCTGAATGCACTTATTTCTTGCTCAGTCTTCGGTATTACATTCTCTCACTAAATGTCGATGCGTATGATATTGTACGTAGGCATTCAGTTTGACACACGGAACCGTGGGTGAAACATCAAGCAAAAGAAAATAACAGGATAGTATTTTTGTAGTGTAAAGTGTTTTTGCAGTATAAATATAATTGAGTTAAAGTAAATATTCATCGAAGGCCAAGAGAACATAGAAAGAAAGCATAGAAAAATACACTTAAGTACCCGCGGATTAAAGTTTCACCTGTTACATAATTATGTTCTTCTGATGAACGAATTGAAAATACATTTTTATAGTATAAATATACAGCACGAACACATTAGGCAATGAAGTACTCGCCTTTTCTCCTGTTTAAACATTTCATTGTATGCAGGAAAATGCAAAACAAATCTACATTGCAGTGGAAGACATACCTTTCTCTTGCTTGAATTTTACATTTACAGTATGAAAATTCGAAACAACCAAATCAACATTTCGTGGTGTGTAAAACTTGCTTTGCTCTTGTTTTAACTTGCTGTAGCAGCCTTTGTTTCACACGTAAGAATAAAATTTACATTTGTCTAGCAAATGGCAATATATATGATTTATTTAAACTCAACTTTTGCCAGCCGCTCCTAGATAATACAGGCAACATATGCATTTGACAGAAATGACAGATGCTCGGGACAAATTTGATCCTATTACAAAATTATATAATTGAAATAGTCTTGACGATAATATACTCTTGTTATCCGATATACATGTACTAATTGTCTTATAGAGGAAGGAAATGAACACAAAATGCTGCTACCTTTAATAGACAGGCGTTCTGAAATGATTGAAACATAAATTCAACGAAAAAAAATATCACTCCACCCTTCTAAAATGAACTCGATTTACACAATTTGGCATTAATACCGAGATACTTAAATACAGAAGACACACATATCCATGTACAAGCGAATAATTAGATTAACTAGATACTGGATTAACAGAAAAGTAACCAAACGCATTTATATTAAAATCAATCCAGATTTCGAAGAAAATTTCATCCAGTTTTACATTTGTTAATATATTTGATATATTTATGGGAATAAAAATAAAATGTATTTTACGGTCTTTGCGAAGAGTGAAATGATAGTTATTTCCCAACTACAGCCACCCTGTCTCAAAGGACCCTTCTGCCTAAATCAATAGCTTACATTTAAATTATCAACATGAAATATATATAGAACATTATTTATATTTCACATTTATATTCAATGGCTTTATCTTTACCATTTCACATAAAATAACTATTTGAATGTAAACTGCCTGTGTAAGTCTAGTGAATGGTTAATGTATTTGATCCAATTAAACTAAATTATAAGCAACTGTCCCAATATGGTAGGATAAACCCATTTGTTTGCCAGAAATGAGACATTCCTGGAATATTTAGAACATTATCCTGCCAATTCAGACACTCAGTTCGAAGGATTCATGTACATTATGCACTCAAGTGCTTTAGATGCTCTTTAGTTTTAGGAGATTATATAGGAACACAACTGACAAATGCCGCGAAATTATATTCGAAAATAATAGCATTTTGTTGATCTTCGGGGGATTTCTGTATTTGTTTGGAGTTTATAACTTCATATATGTATTAGATTTAAGCATTCAAAAGCGAAAAGCGGTAAAATAAGATCGTGTATCCAATTGAATTCTTTCTCATTTTAAACAAATGAATCAATTTGATTACGTAAACCAATATAATATAAAACTAGTTAATGAAAACGTTTACCAATATATTATCAACTGACAAGAAAAAAATGAGTCTGTTAAGTTTAAACTTATTTAGTTTTACTTCAATTGGGAAACACGTTCTTACAACTTAAACTAATCTCTCTCGACGGTCTCTGGGTTGGACAAGTAGATAGCGCCTGGGAAGGAAATGATAAAGTATTACCCTCAACGGGATGAAACCAACAAACTTCGGATCCTTAAGTCGGGTATGTTACCAATGGAGCACAGGGCCCTTCTATTATCAACTATATCTTTTTATTTTTCTTCATATTCAAACCAAGTGTGTAACACTTTTTAATGATATAATCTTAAATTCCAGACAAAATATCTATTTCAACGGAATATATCGAATGGTAGGTTTGGGCGTCACAAGAATGTATAAAACTTGACAAAGGCTGAACAATAGCGCATTAAGTAAAAAAGATAGTGTGTTGAATCATGTAAATATGTCATCAATCCCTTTTAAATCGTTCTTTTTTTGCGCTCTAGTTATTTTTCGCGCTCTAGTTATAGGAAATTGCTTTCATAAAGAAAGCAAGTTAATATACGCTGGCAGCCAACAATATACAAATAAAGTATTAAATTTCAGTTGTATTTATATGAATCGTGTTTCTCGTTACGCCGCAGTGTTGTATTATAACACTTGCATACGGCGTGATATCATGTACTTATAAAAAATAAGCAAGGGAATATTGCATTAATTTTTGCAAAATTATTCTTGCTATTTTGAAGGTGTCGTTTCCCCCCTTTTTATCCACTGAATAATGCATATTTTAAGATTTACTTCTTGCGATGTTTCGCGTATGAAAACCAGAAAAAAATATGTATGACTATTATCAAAGCTTTAACTCTTAGTGAGTAATTTGATTGTATTTAATATCACAAATTTTGATAACTTAAAGTTACTAAAAAATGTTTCCGAAGAAAAGGCATAACTCAAAATTGACGTCATGATTACCGCTTCTTATTATGTTTTATCTCTAAAAGCAATGGAAATAAGCACATGACTTATGATAATCCCTACAACATTGGATTTAAACCATGGTCCTTCAGATGCTTAAAAGACTTGGGGTTATAATATCTTTTGTTCAAAGTCTATATAAGCTTTCATTTACTATAATGATGACTATGTAGGAAAGATGGATTATCTTAATGTGGCATGCAGAGAGAGAGAGAGAGAGAGAGAGAAAGAAAGAGAGAGCAACGCTAGTTATCTTACGATAGTGTCTTGGATACAGATCGAATTTAACTAACAACGTCAAGAAACTTAAAGTCTAGAACAGGAAATTATTATTTCGATACATGAATTTCGTGGAAACTTATCAAGTATCTGATATAAAAGCATTCGGGGATGAAGGAAAATTATTGCATTTATGAAAGTATTGATACAATCAAAAGTACTTGCTGGCCATTGGATTGCTAATAGGAAGTTAATAGCCCAGGCCAGATTGCTAATCTGGCAAGAGGGTTAAGTGTTTCTTAGACAGATGGTCACGAAATGGTTCATCGGAAAACAATGACTCACTGACATTTGAAGGCTGGTACATGATTGCATTTAATTTGTTAAGAAGCGCTTGCATGAGAAACGTCCTTTATGTTTGGTATCTTGTTCGAAATCAAATGCAGTAGGCAATAATAGGCAGCATACCTTTATTACTAAATGTTTTTCCTTCTTTATAGATCAATAGTTTATATTCTGATTATATGATTTGACTTCAAAAACAGTAATAATTTCGCGTGTTGTGTGAAATGAAGTGAAATATTCTTAATTCGGCAAATTTAAAATAGAAACAGCATTTCCAGTAGATAAGTTAAACGCAAAAAAAAAAATCAATTAATTTATTACTTTCAAAATATACTTAAGTAAGAAATGTATCAACAAACGAAGTAGATCCTGATAAGACAACTTCTACAGGGCTGAGTGTTCAGGGTCTGTTAACCATATTTGAAGAAAATTTCCGATTTCACAGTACATACATGTTTGTTGTAATTGATGATTCAGTACTGGACACATGCTCAATTATCACAATTGCTTGTGTATTACATTCCGTTTCAGCTCAACAGTTTATAGATTCATATAACTTGAATTTTATCTCATCAGATTGTAAAACTCGGATCATACATCTTTTGATATATAAATACATTTTACGTATGTCAAAATTAAACAAATATTCACAACTGACATTGAATATTTTGTTCAAAACTATTTTTGTGTTTTTTTTTAAAAATTTTTTTATTATTCATTCATTAGATAGACCTAGTTCAAGCCTTTAGATTTAATATGAAAATATGTATCCATGCTATGATCTCTCTCTTTCTCTCTCTCTCTCTCTCTCTCTCTCTGCCTCTCTCCTACAGACAGTTTCATGACACAGCCCTTTCTACATGCAATTGCATAGACTCACAACTAGAAACACGCATCTATTAAATTCATGAAACCGCATATAATACTATATATTATTTTATTGTTTTAAGTATGAATATTAATTGCCAAGTGGTACTGAAATTGATATATTTGATCATATAAGTGGATAAATTGTGCAACAAATCTATATGTTAAAATTCATGTGTTCGCCTAAAGTTTCAGTGAAATCCTATTTAAATATGCAAGCCTAAATGGTATTGTTAAACAACGTGGTTATGACACCAAAAAAAAAGTTTTTTTTTCTTCAAAATTCACAATATATATATATATATATATATATATATATATATATAATAATAATAATAAAAGAAGAAGAATCGATTATTTCAACTACTGAATTTTATTTAACAACAATGCTTAAAATTATTAGGAGGCAATTTCTTACAAAATGTTTAAACCTAACGAATATTGTAGTATGAACGAACATTATCAGACTCTGGGCTCATTTTTCCTCATTTTATTTCTATCTTTTGCGCACGTAATAACTGTGCGTAACATTATCAACATTGGTTTGAAGAGTTTTAATTGTTATGTTGTATTTATAACTTAAAGCGACCTAATAAACCTGTTTGTGTTATATCCGTTGTTCCGATGTTTCCATACACGTCTTTATATACGGATAGAACGCATGAATAGAGAGAGAGAGAGAGAGAGAGAGAGAGAGAGAGAGAATTGGTTTGATATACCAAGGAAGATAAATGATACATCCACTGTCGTTATGTTTAGGATTTACGGTACCTGTGGAGAATGCATAACTGTTTTTTGTTTTTGTTTTTTTTTTTGTGTGTTTTTTTTTTTTTTTTTTTTGCTGTTAATGATATTCTTTGTTGATGTTTTTATCAAAATTCTAACTTGGTCAGATACATCATGCCATGATTTCTGCTTGGTCTCTTAGAAGTTACGTGCCAGTAATGTAAATAATTGTACCACTTTTTTATTTACGCATCAACAACGATTCATTCTCTCACTCACCCCCCCCCCCGCCTAAACACACTTGAAGATCTTAAACACACTTGAAGATCTTAAACACACTTGAAGATCTGACCTCAAAGTATGCATAATGACCCTACTGTGATACATTTCTTGTTATTAACTTCCCTGATTTTAATGGAAAAGTTTCATATAGCACTTAATCGAACTGTTTACATGTCGGGTCATATCTAAATATGTGCCCCAGTGTAGGGTCATTGTGACCTGGTGTGATATCATGCCTATTTATCTATGGCGTGATATCACAGTAAGGCATCACTATGTCTCATGTAATACGAAGTTCCCAAATGACTGAAATGTTGTCACTGGGACGTTAGATTGAAGCAAAGACATTTCTTTTTATACTTCATTGTTTACGTTCTATGGCAGTCTGTATTCACACAGTATACAATGTTTCTATTGTACTACCTCGCATTATCTTTTTATCATGATCACATTATTCAATATAGGGGATGTAAAAGTGGGGGAGCGAGTTTGTTTGACTGAGAGAGAGAAAGGAGAGAGAGGGGAGGGGGAGGAAATGAAGGGCTACGGATGTCGCACGCGATGATTTTGCATTTTTGGGTTTGCGGCGTCATTCAGCAGTTTTCACTTTGTCGATATTTTGGTCGAAAATGAATTTAAAAAATATGTCAGCAAATAAACGTCACTTTGTGTATGCATATCCTGCCTGAAGCCAAGTTTATTTTGGTGTTATAGTTCATATAGTAAGGCCGTATAATAAACCTGTCCCGATATGATCGAAATACCGTTGATGCGTTATTAAACTCAAACAGACAATATATCGAATGAAATAAGTTTGCTACTAAATTTACTAAAGAATGTACTAAATTTACTGAAGGTTGTACTAATTTATTATCAGATACACAGAGAAAGCAAGATAGATAGAAAAAGGTCCATCTATTTTATGTCTCGGAAGAAGGAAGAAAGGATTACACGAGGTAACAAGGGGGCTGTATTTCATGACGTTAATTCCATTCCCAAGAATACAATTCCGCCGGCAACCGAGCCGACGATCACGCTGGTGTGGCTGCAAGGGGAGTGTTCACCTGTTAGAGCTGTAAAAACCATTTTATCATCATCAGTATCATCATCACCTTTATCAGCACCATCGTAATCATCACAACCACCTTCATCATCACCATCTTCATCATCATAAAAAAACCATCTTCACCAACAAAACCATCATCATCATCAGCATCATCACATTATCATCATTAGCATTAACATCAACAGCCACTACATCATCATCTGGACAAAGTGGTTAGAGCGTCTGTCCTTTATCCAAGAAGTCATGGGTTCGATTTGTGGCCGCAACATACTTAATCGTTTGGATACATGGACGTGTATCAGCCTGGTGTTTGGCGCTCAGTACACAACTGTAGTTTCAAAACTTGTAGATCCAGTATCAGTATGTAGTAGAGGTACAATATTGCTAGGTACGACTATGCCATGATGTGCGTGTAGGCAAACACTTCGAAAAAAAACTAAATTATTCTATAGCACGTTTGACTCAAAGGAAAACTGACAAAAACTTACTGAAGATGCAAAACCAACAAAACAAACACTTAAAAAAAAACATAAACATTCTTATGCTCGTATTTAAAGTAAAGCTTGTATGTTGTAATGATTGCATGATTTTTGAAAAACGCATGAATATGAGTTAAATGTATTTTTTTTATCTTCAAAATTTGGCAAAAAATAAATTGCTAACAATACATAAAACTTAATACTGAGTCATATATAAAAAACAACTTCTCAGTGCAGTTACCAGAAGCGTGAATATATTGTTTTATCTTTCATGGTCGAATATCTCAGTCAAAAGAATAAAATACCGGTAGATGAATTTTCTATCACAAATAATGCCCTACATACCCTAGAGAAGATCATTTATGTAAATATTACAACACGCTTACTTCCGAATGATTTATGAAAAATAAAAATTAAATGTTCATGCATGTGTGTATACTTTTTCATGTTGCATCATTACATTTGTTTTAGATGGGTTCAAATGACACGTTTGTAGTGTAGTACTTGTATATATTTTACTCTCCTTTGGACGTAATTTCGACATTCGCAAGGTACATAATTAATATAATTATGAAAAAATAATGTTCATTGTTATACTCGTAAACAACAGGGATTTTCCATTTGCATAATGTCTTAATTTAAGATTTTTTCAAACCACTGCCTTTAATTGAATATAATTCATAAGATATAAAAGCATATATAAAATGTGTTTGCCAGTATAGTATCAACGGGCAGATAAAATTTGGGTTACAAAACATTAAATTTTTTATCATTCGCGATGTTGCATGTATGCGATTCAGAAATCTAGGTTTCCTTTTTAGTACGAATAGGTGGTGTCTTCCCAACTGTCCCACTTTTATATAAAACAGTAAAAATCAAGGTGGGACAGTTGGGAATCATGCTTAATTGGATAACAATAGACTGTCATGGATGAGTGACTATAGTCTTTACCTAAATGGATGGAATATTTCAGTGCAATTATTTGTCTTATTGTCTTATATTATTAAGAGCAATTTGTTAATATATTGCATTAGTATTTATAATAAGTTATATGCTATTAGCAAAATTATTTATAATAAGTATTTATAATACTTATTATGTTTTAGGATGTTGTCAGTATTCTCTCTCTCTCTCTCTGAAATGAAGAAAACAAACTCTTTATGTTTTCATATATTTATTATTTTTATTTCATGTGTCATGAACAAATCAAATAAAGACAGGGCTATATTCGGATGTGGTACAATTTATTGTATTTTGTTTTAATTTGAAAACAAGCATTTCATTTAAACAACTGTGACATTCCACCCTACTGATCTGTTCTATACAGAGTTACTCGTCAAACCGAATCAAATGCGATGCACAATCGGCATACTCCATCACAGTGATTTCTTCAGCCATGTACTTGTGTTTCAGGGCAGACAGTCTCTGTTCAAGTTGTCGGTATTTCCTCCTCTTCTTTTCTCTCACTCCTCCGGCACTGTGCTGAAGAATTTTGATAGCATTGGCAGCTTCAATCCTTTGTATTGTTTCCAAGAACTTGTAAATGTTCGGATGTGACTGTCTCATACTTTTCTTTAGTTTGTTGTGCCAGCCTTCCAAGTTGTTTGTTGTTCTTGGTCCTTCTGTCTCGAAATGGTTCCAGTTGTCCTTGTCTCCCTCAACCCAATGTTCAGTGACATAGTCTGTGAACCTTGAAACATCCACTGGAATCTCTGCATTTTCAGCATCCGTCAGTGCGACAAACCACACATCTTCAACATGTTGTATGGGGACTAGAGGCAGAACTGCAGCTCTTCTTCCTAGTTTCTTAAAGTCCTCATTCTCAGAATACAGTCCAACTAAGCCAAGCTTCTGTATCTTCCGCCAAACACACTGTGTGTAATGAAAAAAACACCCTTTCACATTCACATTTGGAAACACTCTGCGAGCTGCCTGCTTGGTTGCTGCCTCAAAGTCTATCAGGAGTGTGTCTGGTCCCAGTTCCATTCCTATTTCCCTGCATTTCTGTTGAAGATGTTGAAAAAGTCTGCAGTAAATCCTTTCACTTTTTCCAGGCAGAAGGGCAAACACTAACGGATACATGTGTCCATCAATATATCCATGGAGTGTGTAGACCTGGCTGAATATGTCTGGGCACACATAAAATGTTCCGTCTCCATATATGGTTGGGTTCTGTGCCAGATGCTGGAGATTTGTTCTTGTAGCAAAAATCAGCATCCTGTTGTCATTCTCTGCCTCATCAACCAGTAGGAACTGCTCACCAGTGTGCGTTTCAGTCCATTTTCCATCCAAATCTATGTCACTCCTGGACTTTGGTATCCCCGGTCTCAATGCACCTCTTTCCCTGTATAGAGATGACTTGGTGGAGGGGAAGGTTGGTAATCCTTTGCAGACTTGTTCTGCATCTTCGTCCCATTCTCTGTCTCTCAGACTGGATATGACTTCTTCATATATTGACGGAATCGGCGTGGTTTCTTCGCGTGCCCTCTTTCGCATGAGTTGATTTATTTCATGGCGCTTCAGTTCCATGTGTTCGGCTGCATGATTATGGGTATTGGTCACAGAAACTGGAATGTTGTCAGCTGTTGTGATTTTAGCAGAACAGGTTCGGACATGACAGACCCAGTACACCCTTGTTGGTTTTCGGTTTTTGACCTGGTATCTGAATCCATTGTAAACCAGACTATCACCACCACGTTGGTTCTTGACAAACTGCACACTCACTTGTGCATTTGCCATTTTAGCTTATAATTTCAGACGATGTTACTTAGTGAAATTTTACTATCAAATGAAGACATTTACATCAGAATGTAAATATATTGTATCTGATACAGTTCAGTTCATTAATGAGATATCACAGTTTGAAAGTCACAATAAATTGATAACCAAAAATGTTAATTACTTCAAATCAAATTGTTTACCTTAAGTAGTAAACTTTTTTTTTGGAAAGGTTTTTGGCCAAAAAAAATAGGTGATAATTATCTTAATAAGTTCAAATTATTTTTTATCTTTATCAATTCACATAAGCTTTAAAGCCAGAGATCAAAGGAATGCATGTTTACACTATAAATTACAATTAATTTAGTAACCCTAATTAATGGACCTTAATAAACACATTTTAGAAAGAAATAATACAATATAACTAAAACATGAAATTTTACCTCTTAAAATACAAAATCAAAAAAAAAATCAGAAACAAAATCAGATAATACAACTTCAATTCATTTTAATGTGTTGTAGTTTGAAATAGATTATAATCCCTTATCAAAACACACCCAGCAAGGTGCTAAAAATCTTGAGTGGGACAGTTGGGAAACAAAATATCAAAAAGTGGGACAGTTGGGCATAAACCGAATAGGTGTACTGCCTTAACTCTGAGTTGTATTTGAGATCAATTTGAAGATAAGTATTTTGAATAACAGCAATTATTGTACAGATAATTAAAGGTAACTAAATAGAAATTGTTCTCCAGATTTTGGTTTGATGACTAAATATGAGTACGATTACCAATTCATAATACATATTAGTCTCTATAAACAACTTAACTTGGCACATGACTTGATGCAAAGAGAGAGAGAGAGAGGGGGGGGGGGGGTAGCAATAATAGTTATTTAAAAATGATCAAAGATAATTAATAGCTTGAAGAATATGAAAGTCAAGAGCAGGAAATAAATATATTGATAAGTAAATTTCATGGAACTTATAATGTGACCGATGTACTGAAATTTAGGGACATGGAAATTAAATGTATTTACGAAAGTAGTGAAATGATCAACTGGGTTAATGGTACGAACAAGAGGAAATAAATAGACGAAAGTACATGTTTGTAATAGGAAGTTATAGCCCGGGAATCAGACTCTGGCCGGGGAGTAAACGGTCTTCTATGCAAATAAGTCATAAAATGACATGACCTACTGACAATTGAACAATGGCCCATACTTGCACTTAAATTGTAAAGATGAGTCAGCATGCGAAACGTTCGTGTTTTCAATAGTATGTAGATCTAATTCAAATCCATTAAGTAGCATATCTTTACGACTATAAGAACGAAATTCGATTTTGCGTCTTCATGAATTAATATTTTAAGTAATAGCAGTTTACATCTTCAAGTTATATTTTCACACTCCAACTCAGAACTTATTTCACAATTGATTGAATAAGTGAAGAAATCTCCTGAATTTGACAAATATTAAAAAGAAAATTTAAAATTGGGAACGACCGTTCCATCATATACTGCAAAAAGCAATGTATCAATGTATTGCGGTGTACATAATTATAAATATGCGCAAAATGGTGTAGATCCTGATCAGACGGTAACAGAATGATTTGGGTTTATTTATTTAGGAAAGCATTTTTTTTTTTTCACAAAACATCCATGATTACAATTATTTGATGTTTCAGAATTTGAGCATGGAGATTTGGAACACATTTGTTTAGATATATTTTCTATCTTTATGTCAAATTTACAAAAATATCAAACGAAAATCATCGGTTATTTTGTGTGCAAAACTACTTTGTGACTGTGGCTCATTTATTATTATTATATGACTTTTCAGATCCCATTGTTGAAATAAGTTTGAATATATCTTCAAACAGTGTCTTAGAAATAACACAAACTGATTCTTTTTTTTTAAATTGTTTATTAAAAACTTAAATTTTAATTTTCTATTTCGAGTTATTTTTATCAGTAAGTCGGTTATATTTCAAACTTCTATACTACACACACACACACCATCTTTTTCTCTCTCTCTCTTACAAATTTACAAAAATATTTTTGTGTTCATTGTGGTAGCGCTGTAAAATTTCATCTAAACATAATCAGTTTCATCACCACCATTATCACCATCATCATCGTTTTCATCATCACACTTCATCAACAACAATAACAACGTCAACTGTAGCAAAAACCACAACAACACCAACATCATCATCTGGAACAAGCGTCTGTCCCCTTACCGGGAGGTTATGGGTTTGATTCGCGGTCGCAACATACCATATCGTTACAATGCTGCGTGTGCTTGTATCTACCTTTGGCTTGGCGCTCAGGTAATAAATCACGACCCAGAACTGGTAGGCCCAATGTCAGTGTCTGGTGGCTGGGTGCGGCTACGGCGAGATGTTACAAGCAGGTATATGCATCGAAATTACTAGATTAATTTCTATAATACATTTAACCTTAAAAAAAGCAAATACTCATCATCAACGACATGAATAGCAACCACTATTTTCACATATATGCAGGGGCCTTTCAAATACGCCGTGGTCCAGACTGTAGATCCAAAGGTTGTTAGTTCGAGCCCAGTTTAATGACCCTACCAGGCACAAAGTACTGGTTTAACCCAGAAACCAGCGAGAGGGATTAATAGAAGTTGTAAAAACTTATTTCTAATCAATGTAACTAAATAAGTCTGACCTAAAGGCTTTTTCAAGATAAAAATATAAATAATTAGAATCAATAGAATAATAAAGTCCTATGCTCGTATTTTAGGTTAAGCTATGTTTTAATGCAACTGCCAAATTCAAATAAAATTATATGAGTTTCTTTTATTATTATTTCTTCAGAACCTGGCAAAAATGTTAATAACACATGCATCTTAAGAATCATGTTATGTTTGGGAGCGGGAATGTGTTTTGTCGAACTGTATGAAACTGTTCTCAGTGTAGTTTTTGGTCCAGAGGCAGTCGGCTGCACCCTGACTTGCAAGCTTTATCACAGAGGACGGTGACTCTGCTGTGCCCTCTCATGTGATGATATTGCTCTCATTAAGCTCGTGTGGGTATGATTATGAAACAGGAGCTAATGGAATTTTCATATAAAACAATATATAGATAACACATATTTGCAACATCGTAATTTCTCCATATATCACCCGACAGAAACGAAATCCTTTGAAACCGGGGGCAGACGTCAACAAAAAAGATTGGCAACATTGTAAACTTTCGTTATATCACGTGACCTAAACGAGATAATGTGAAAATATGGTAATCATTTTAATCAGCATTTACTGGTGTTATATATGTTGCAAGTTTTGAAATTGATGGCTAAATCTTTAAGGTTTTCATAGGTTCAAGTCCTTCGTTTCTTAGTTTTGTAAAAAAAATTTCTCTTAAAACTATGCAATGTACACACATTGACAGATACTTATTTTGTCTCTCCACAATATAATTGTATTCAGTATTACTCTTACAGTTGTCTGTAAAACAAAAGCGAAAATATATTCTGTCTCATCTAAAATACGTAATCATAATAAACATATGAGAAATGTACAATTTAATTTCTTGTTCTTTTTTTCTTAAGATGTACTCTAAATGATGATAACTCTACTAATAATAATAATGCACGAAGAATTAATACAAACAATATATAGAATAATTAAGTTAACAAGAAGCCGGTGCCGTTTCACTAAACTTCGTACGAGAAAAATCTTCATAAGCGTAAATTCATAGATATGAAATACTACTTTTCCTGCGATTTCTTTTTCTTTTCATAAATGTTGCGTTTGTATAATGCTATAAAATTGTTAACTTCATTCGTGTTTAATTGTGAAAATGAAACATAATAGACATTATTTAGAACAACACGCTTGCGACTAAGATCAAATTTGCTCGTACGAATATGAATACCTTCTCATATTTACGAAGATGATCTGAAACTCGGGGAGACATGTATCAATCTCCGGTAAACACAGGGACCATCAGTTGAATGGGGAAGATAACGTAATCTTCACCGAGATCGTATGGATTTTTTACTTAAAAGTTATCAAGTGGTCCTGATGATGTTACTCTCTCATGGACAATAGAGGATCACATATCTGGAATAGCAGACAAACATATTATAGTCACACACAACAACCCGACTGAGAAATGTATTAGTTTGAATCCTTCCATATCCTGTTTTGATTCTATATAATAGTTCGACAGTAACGGTTACGTCTTTGTAAAGCTATAGAAAAAACATGATTATATGAATATTATCGGTGTGATTATATTATTAAAGGAGTACACCCTATTGATTAGCGGCCTTCCTATAAGTTTGGTAGCTGAATTACGCAAAACTCTGCGACCCTGCCAACATAATATAATTATACTGCTGATACCGGGTATCTTAATGTACTGAACGTCTAAGTGATTGTGTTTTCTACTCCTACTTAGCCCATTTAGTATAATTTATAAGTCACTAAAAATTCACGCCTAAAAACAAAGCAAAATAAATCAACTTACAGAATACAAAAGAAAAAGAAATCAGTCAATTTAAAGCGCTGTGTCCGAAAGTACTAGCTCCCTTTTTGTATTCATAACTAACGAATTTATTTGCAAATATTACATTAAGTTAGAGGTATAATTTATACACTATTTTTGATCATTTCGTATCTTATTTAAATAAAAAATAAAAAAAGGCTTATTTAATTATAATGTTTCGAAAGTTTACAGATGTGGTCTTAAACGTGCATATTATTACGGTCGTAGATTCTTTTACTGGCCCTGAAACACTATACCACATAATGGCAGTGAAAGGAAAACTCGCCTGACACACCATCATACATTATGAAAGTACCAGGAATAGTTGATATATGTAATAATTCTTCAACCTTAGTGGCCAAGATTTAAAGTGTAGATTCGGGTATATAAAATATATAGAATGAATAATTAAATATCTTCCTCCTTAAAATAAGATAGGATTAATTGCAGTATGAAAGCTTGAAAGACAACTTGTTAATCCATGAAAAGCGCAGGCATTTGTAGAAAATGCAACGGTCCTGAACATTTCGCTACCACTACATTCATTAAAAACAGAAATACTATCTAGGTATGGTTTGTTTAACTTTAATCTGTCATATATATATAACGAATTCATTTATTAGAACATATGTATAGAGATGCATATATTTTTAATACATTTTGAGTTCATTTATGCGCAATCATGAACCATTGTTCTTCTGGGATGAGACAATAATTACTTTCTGATTTGTGTTATTTTATGCTGCTTGAAAATGACAGCGGTCCTGATCTGAACTTCTGTAGATTAAATATTTAACGCGTTGTCAGGGCGCATCATAGCTGTTATTTTTACAGCAGTAAGCTTAATACGAAAATTTGTTAGAGTAACTTAAAATATTGTGATGTTCAAATTTAAAGATATGTCCAATTTGTGACGGTAAGATGAAATTTTCCGGACGTGGGATGGATGGATCTAACATTTTTTTCCCATATAAACATACATATAGTTACATCCGCAATGCCCGTCTTAGGTGAAAGTTGAATCCACTTATTCTTATACAAATCTGGTGTCAAGTATTTCCGGCTGAAAGGCTTCTCTTGCTTGAGGAAGTGGTCGAGTTGAAATCATCTAGCTTAAGATGAGTTTCTAATGGAATTAATATGAAGAAAAGCTAATGATAGGGTAAGTTTTAATATAATTTATAAAGAAAAAAACAACATATATTTGATATGGATCAGGTCTCTGCGTCAACAAAGAGTTATTACTTTACTTTTTTTCCATTTTAGTAAAGTTGTTCTTGTTTCACGTGAATTTCAGTGAAACATTTATCATATATATATATATATATATATATATATATATATATATATATAACGTTATTATGAACACATCATTTAACGCGTATATCTTACGTTTCAATTTAGGTATTTAAAGCATGACGTCAGTTTGTTTCTCATGAAGTCATATATATCAAATTAGAAAGCAGAGGTATTTTCGTTGAGTATAACGGGCAATTGCAGGTTGATAGGAAGTTCTATCACCGATTAAGGGCTAGCAGGTTTTGTTTTGTTTTTTAAAAAAACACATACTTATTAACGTTTTAAAACATGATGTGGGATTAACGAGGCATACAAACGTATTTTCAAATCAACAAAAATATAAGTTTTAAATTATGTATGGCCGAAAGTTATTAGTTTTGCTTAACTTATATGAGATATCTCTAAAATATTGGATTGATGAATGATGAAATGGGGGGATATGTTTTCAGACTATAATTGCATTCATCACATACACATTTGAAAGTAACATGGGGTGATAAAGGTCATTTAATTAATAACACAACATCATTGTTTTATACTACAGACTCAGAATGGCGCGTTATATGTCAGGAAGAAAAATCGAGCACCAATCCGGCTCAGAAGAAGTAGAAACATCGAAATGCGACCATTGTCGGACGACCGGGCAATCCGCCTCTGCTACAAGATACTGCCCGACTTGCGACGAATGTCTTTGTCCGTCATGCAGTTTGATGCACACGGGAGCTAAATTAACCAAAAATCATACACTGACAGATATTACCACGTCATCGAAAGGTGTGCAGTCAACTATTCCGGTACCAACGTGGCAAGAATGTCCTGAACATAAAGGGGAGACAATCCGGTTGTTCTGTCCATCCCACAACGAATTGTGTTGCTTAATCTGCATATACAAGCAACACAAATCATGTCCGAACACTACTTTGATTGCAGATTTGGCGACGGATTTCAACAAAAGCGACGAGTTCAAGTCATTTAAAACAAACATGGAGAAGGTTGAAAAGGACAATTTTGCCCAAGGGAAAATGCTCAAGTTAAATGAGAAAAAGGTTGAATCTGAGGATATTAAAGCATTTAAGGAAATTGACAAAATTGCAGAAATGGCAAATTTGCGCATCGATAAGCTGAAAGATAATACAATCAAAACAGCGACAGAAAAAAAGAATGGAGCTGAAAACAAATTGAAGCAATTGAATGAAATATTTAGACGTTTAGATTCTGAAATTCAATACATTTCGACTGATGTTGAAAAAGATGATAATGCACAGCATCCCGAACGATTTTCATAGCGTGGAAGAACTCTAAATTAAGGAAGGAAAACCGGGGAATTATATTAAGTCATTGAGAATTGAGTGTACAGAAGAGATAGACACACTTCTTAATGCCAAATCTGTGTTAGGTACATTTTCTGAAGCACATCTATCACTTAAGTACGTCGGTGAGATCAACGTTAAGTCTTCTTCTGATCAGAAGGATTGCAAAATAGACGGAATAGCTCTAGTGTCCCCTGGGCAGATGATTGTGGCTGATTGGTCAAATAAAAACATTAAAGTTATTGACATTAAGGACAACACAGTAGTGCAGGCAAGGGAATGTCCAGTACATCCATGTAACGTAGCACTTCTTAATAACAACACGATAGCTGTGCCTCTGTATGATGACAAAACAATCCGACTGCTATCAGCAGACGACAAACTCGACATGGATCACGATATCAAGTTTGATACTGGATGTGTGGGTGTCATACAAGAACAACAACACGGTCATTTGATCGTTTCGTATCATGAGAAAGTACAGATACAGGACATGGCCGGTGCTGTGATCAGGGAGTTCACCACTGACACCTCGGAAAATCCACTGTTTAAGAATCCACGTCACCTTGCCCTCAGTCCGGATCACAGCATAGTATACATTTCTGACCATGTAAACAACACCGTGACGTGCCTGACACTTGACGGTGACGTCGAGTATGTATACCGTGACGCCGAGCTGAATAATCCTCGAGGTATCGCTGTTGATAAAGATGGTCATGTTCTTGTGTGCAGCGGGGGTACACAAACAATACACGTCTTGTCTCCGGACTGTAAAAAGCTGAAGGTCATACCCATCGATCAACACAGGCTAAGGGACCCCAATGCATTTGCTTTTAGTCCAACAACGAATTTACTTTATATAAGTTCTGTTCATCCTATGTTTCGTAACTCCATCAAAATATTCCAATTGCAGTAAATACCTCTCCACGTACTTTTTTGAAATATTATAAAATGCTTATGGTAGAAGTTGTAGTAAGAAGTGCTATCATAACGCATTAGATAATACGAACAACTGTTTAGTTAGACACATTGTCAAATGCATCTTGGTACATTTTGCTACCAGTTTGAGAATTACATTAAGAGGGTTTGATTTTAACGAATCATGGAAAAAGCTTGGTGAAGTTTAGTTTAAACTTATTTATTTTACACTGATTTTGAAACAAGTTCTTACAACTTAAATAAATCATTCTCGATGGCTCAGATGACGCCGAATGTGGTCATAATTGTGGGAAAAAACGGAGCCTACGGAGAAAACCCACGTGAATGAACAAACCGACCACCGTACCCTCTCATTTACATCATCCTGGATCAAACCCAGGACGCATTGGTGAGAAGGGAAGTGTGTTACCACTACGCTACCCAGGCACCCATAATCTATCACTCAGTGACAGATTGTCTAAAAGCGTAAAAATGACAATTGGATCGTTCTCGAACTGTTGCTTGACGTGAAAAATAAATAATATTTACAGAAAGTGTTAAAATTCTGGCGAAACCATTTTCATGATAATTTTTGTTTGGAGTTTGCGCGAGTACTTGAGAAAACAGTATAAATAAAATATAAGTTTTAATAGTAATAGTAACTTCGGACGAAAAGATATGCATGCATACGTAGAAAGTCGATAATTATAATTATCAGCATTACTATATCTTTTCATTCATATTAGCATTGCATGTACTTCAAAACTATGAGCTTCATGTAGAGAGTGTCATATCACAGAGAAGAAATAATTCACATCTCCGATCTCCCTGTATCCATCACCTTATGATATATTGTCAAACTAATCAAATGCAGCCAGGCATGTCGAGGTTGCTTAGCCATGATTAACTTTATATAGAAATCAAATTAAAAAAAAAAAAACTAATTTGATGGAAATCTGGTTACTTATCTAAAACACTTTTGCTGCTTAATACAATTGTATAATATCACGTGTTTGTTTGTATTGGTTGATTGGTCTCATTCATATTACCTATTAATAAGTATGAGCACATAATAAACATATAAATATGATTATCATTGCTTGGCTTATAACATCATCATATGTCGCAATATATTGAAAATATTAACACGATTGTAGGATTCCTTCCTTCAAATACACATTATGCAAATATCGATTCAACATAATCCCATACTGTTTCTTTTGCCAACTAGACATATATGCTGAATAGTACATTCATTCTTTGTACGTTGTTGGTGGCCTACGTTGTTGCTGGCGATATAATCAAGTTTAACTACTTAAAAAAATAACTTATGTATTACGAATGGTATTAAACGTAATAATGCAAATACGTCATCGAGGTACAGCTTCAACTTCATCTCATCATGATTTCAAACTGAATGGAGGAAAATCAATTTACCCTAACTTAATTGTTTAACTCATTAAAGCGTAGTATACTCATTTGCATAATATATCATTTCAAGATATGCCATTTTTTTAAATACAATAAGCATTTCATAAAATTGCACTGTTCCCCTTCATTGCATCATATTTTTGTATTTTATCTTTGATTTAGTTATAAGTATGCTGTTATTTGTCATTATTACTATATCCATATCAATGTTCCTTTATTTGTTAACCGTTATTCAATTCGATGAGGAATTATGATCTTCCCTGGTAGATGGTCTATGGGCACGCTCCTTGGTAAATAATGATATACAGAAGGCAAACGTGTAACTGAATTGTACAAGTCTGTAGAAATGATGACCGTTTACTAGAATAGTATAAGCCTGTATAAATGATGACATACACTATATATTGTAAAAGCCTGACTGTAATCAAATTATCTTGTTCGTGAGTACCACATGACTTTATAAATAATAGTGGGTACCATGTAAACCGATTCTTAATTTGTACAAGCTTAATAAATGGTAAATAGGTACCAGATTAAAGTCTTTTTGAAATGACAAAAGACATCAGCTAGACTTGTTAATGAATTTAAAAAAAAAATGAATGAATATTGATATTGATATAATACAGGTTAACAGATACGAGGGTTGTTCGGAAATTATTGAGACATTGTTGATTTTTTTCAAAAAATAAGTAACGCTCTGAGTTCAAACATTCAATAAACATTAATTAATTTCTGAAGGATAATGCAAAAAGAACAATTATAACGAAATACAGACAGCAAAACTATAATTAATGTTTAGATTCTGTTTGGTTGGGTTACCTGTAGCATACCGTTAAAATTAGAAAGTACAAAAGTACCTTCGGTGCATATGTGTTAAAATAATATAGAAATAGCAGAAAGACGTTGTTTTAACTGACGTCATGGTAACGATATGATGTTGACATCACTCTGGTGAAGTCTTAAATAATTCGCTTAATAAATCACGAAATCGCAGCCTAAATTTGGATTTTGACGTCAAAGCGGAACAACAGCTATCATAAAAATTTTTGTTGAATGGGGAAAGTGATAAGTTTGAAGAAAAGACACTGTTGGAAATGGCACAGAGTTGAAGGGTTGGTTCTCAGGCTCTAGTATATTTGTTGCACAGGTAACTTTCGAAGATCCGACTCTTTAATAAAGCTTTAAAGGAGACTGGAGAAGAAGAATTGTAACAAATAAAATTCCAACGTGCAGTGTTGTAATCCTCATATCTTATTTAATTCAGTGGATGAAGATTAAGCAAGCTTACGTGCAACCGTTGGTGCAATGAATTTTGTTTATTGTTGTACATTAGTTAGGTGCAGAAGTAAGTGAAGTATTTCTGGTTTTACGATGTTTACTTCGAAAAACATAATTACCTCAAACCAAGCTTATATCGTGCTGAGATCAATGTAATGTCATGACCACGACGTCGCCGAGCTCCGGATGAAGCCAGATCATATAATTCCAACGGGTGATGAAACTATATGGGCGTCATTAAGAAATATATATTTTGCATACAGATAGTAATTACATTGGGCTGTTTTGTGGTGTAACATTTAAATTTTTATTACTTTTAGTTCCTTAAATATTCATGTTGGCTCAATAATTTCTGAACAACTCTCGTATTACAATATTGAAATTCAGTATACTAGGTTATCTTCTGAAATAATTCTCGGAAGCCAGTTTGCACACACACTGTATGGCTATAGTCGTTTTCGTGGTTTAAAGCTATTTGGGTAAGTTATATAATGTTAAAGACGTTGCGTTAACCATTTTCCTACATAGATTGAATTACATTGCAAAGCTACATGATGCAAACGATGTTGCGTAAACTATTTTTAGACAAAGAGTTACATTGAAACGTTTAGAGACACGTCTTACGATTAAATATGGGTAACATATACCACGATTGAGCTTTTTTCTGAGGTTATATCATTCTGCTGTATGGAAATAAAGAAAAATGTTATGAACGCAACAGAACTTGACTGGAGAAATTTGAGCTTAATTAAAAATGAGAAACTGATTGAGACATGAAGTGTGCTCTTGGCATAGCTTATCGTTAGTTATAACAATATCATATGAAAATATCACAGATTGTCTTTGTATTCTGCAATAGATTGTACATGGTTTTATTACACCACTGAAGGATATATTTACAAATGAATGAAAATTGAATATCGTTTACGGACTTACAGAAGAAAAGCAAAGTTGAAGATTCGTCATGTATAAAAAAGATCAAAATCGATTTAAAAGACTCTATGGAAATATCTACTTTTTTTTCTTTGGATCATCTGTCACCAATATTGGTGAAAAGATCCGTGCAATACTGACAATCACATGACCTTCAACTTCATTTGATTAAAAATGTCTAAGCCCTTGGCGCAGGGAGGGCTTTTTAATTTATTTTTGGATGTAGCAAATTGTGGTCAAATTACAATAAACGTATCTGCCTAACAAACTTAATCCCATTAATTAATTATAAACGTGAAGATGGTTCCCTTCAATTGAGAAATATGAAACTACACTTCTCTGAAATTAGTGGTCCGATTTTTTTACCATGAAAATTCACGATAGTTGCGAAACCGTTGATAACATTGCAATGCTAATTGGTCAAAATTATCAAACAAAGTTCATTAAATA
>CM037791.1:28169000-28188311 GCA_021229015.1 Solen grandis | reverse complement strand
CGTAATAAAAATAAATACTACATTATGTTCAACTGATATTTGCATATTATACAGACACATATATATTTCTCTTAGCATTTTAACAAATTTAGATGGCGATGAAACGTACGACATCCCAAATGCGGATAACAATAAATATTAACCAGTTCTCATACATGCGAAATAAATGAACAAATAAACAAATGATATGATTGACACATATTTATACACACATGTGAAATTATCATATACAAGTTTAATGAATGTGCTCCACTTGCAATGAAATACGTGATGTGCTAAGCAAAAATATATATACATCAAATAAGGCAGAAGACTTCATAGAAATATATGTATTCATTTTCTATAAATGGCCCATTTTGGCTGGGCTAGAATTCTTTTCAAAACCCATGTTTTGTTTCACCGGACAGGTTTAACAAATATATTACAAGTGGATTTAAGTGGGAAGATGTGGGATGATGTACCATTTCCGGTGTCTAATTTATGTAGAAAGATTGGAGATATGGTATCATATATGTGAGAATGGATATCATTTCGGTGTCTAATTTACATAAAAAAAATTCGTGGACTTGTATTATTTCCCGCTCTACAATAACAATGTAGAAATGAAAATCAAAGATTTGAAATGCATTTATTCAGTATATGTATTAATCTTTCTTTTAAAACTATATCCAAATATAATTTGATAATACTGAGAGGGAACATCCTGTGTTTTAACAAATATCCCCACCACTCGCTCTTTATCTCATTATTATCATCATCATCATCATCATCATCGTCGTCGTCGTCGTCTTTATTGATCGCCTCATTCTGAGGAGAGTATATTTCAATTTGATTATCTTTAACACAAGACAAATATTAAACATAAAAATGAAAATACCCGCAAAAATATCAATAACACACACACACACACCACACACACACACACACACACACCACGATGCAATCGTTCCCTATTATATGACTGCTTTTAGCTATTATGTCAAAGTTCAGACAATGTGTTCCTTTTCACAGTAACGACCTTCGCCGATATCTTATGAGCTAAACTGTCTTATCCTGAAATGGTAGCTCAATATGAATATCAGATGGCATAGTGACATCTGCACATATGCACATATGCCCAAAAATAGAATTTCAACCACGATTGTATAATTCAGCATACAACTTTTAAAGAAACACATTCAAATATTCCTGCTTTCCGAAATTTTCACATACATGAGTGAGTTGACATATTTCAATACCTTAACAACTAGTACTGCTGGTTATGATACAGTATAAAATTAAAATTATGGTAGTTTTACAATGAAAAAAGATTGATGGAATTCACCCCTAGGTGTTAATGCTGAATACGGTTGTTGGAATTTCAACCAGAAATAAGTATGATCATTAATGAAGTGAGACTGTGTGCCTGATAAAAATTAACCTTTGAAAGGGTTTTTTATGTTATCACGATCGTAACTATATGCACAATAATTTAGTGTTATTACATTTTCGTACTGGTAGATGTATTTACTGTAGTTTGAACATTTTGATGAAATTCCGATGACTCTGAAGAGCAGAAGCACAACTTATATATAGCATTTTCATGGTCGGACAGAGAGCGAATGCATATAAGAAAGTCACTTTGTTTTGATCAACCGGAATAATTTTCATCTTCACCAAGTCAGATGACAGCACGTGGATAGTATGAGTGTCGCCGCTACCCACCAGAACATGTCCATTTTCATCAACAACGATTCCACGGGGATTACTCAGGTCGACGTCACGGTACACAGACTTGACGTCACCGTCAAGGGTCAGGCACGTCACGGTATCGTTACCAAAGTCAGAAACGTAAACCATGCTGTGATCCGGACTAAGGGCGAGGTGACGTGGAATATTGAACAATTGATTTCCCGAGGTGTCGGTGGTGAACTCCCTGATCACAGAACCAGCCATATCCAGTATCTGTACCTTCTCATAATACGAAACGATCAATTTTCCATGCTGTTGTTCTTGTACGATACTCAGACAATCTGAATCAACTTTGATATCGTGATCAACTTCGAGACTGTCGTCTGCTGATAACACGATATTGTTTTATTATCAGCAATAGCCACGGCTATCTTATTGTTATCAAGAAGTGTTACGTCACTTAGATGTCCTGGGTATATTTTTTCTTGAACCATTGTGCTGTCTTTTATGTTAACAAGTTTAATTTTATTATTTCTGTAATCAGACACGATCATTCGATTCGATGACAATAGAGTTATTCCGTCTATACCACAATCCTCCTGGTCAGAGGGAGATTTCACATTGATCTCACCAACATATGTCAGTGTTAAATGTGATTCAGAAAATGTTCCTAACACTGACTTGGCATTAAGCAGCGTTTCTATCTCTTCAGTAGGGTCCAATCTCATTGTATTAATAACATTCCTTTCCATGAATTGACTCATGTTAGATTTTGCATGTTCTAGTTTACTCTGTGAGTTCTTCCACACTATAAATAGTCGTTCGGGTTGTCTTTTTTTCTCTACTCTTTCAAAATCTGTCAAAATGCATTGAATATCAATCTTATATCGCCCCAAACAGTCATCCATTTGTTTCAGTTTAGCTGTATTTTCTGTCATCATTTGTTTCGCTATTTTTATTGTATTTTCTTTCAGCTTATTGATCTGCAAATGTGCCATTTCTGCTATGTCATCAATGTCTTTTAATGCTTTGCAAAACTCTGTTTCAATCTTCTTTTTATTCCACTTTATATTTTTATCCTTTCTAGATTTGTCGCTTTCAGCCTTAAGACTTCTTTTAAACGACCTAAATTGTTCACTTTCGCAGACATCTTTTGCCAATTCAGAAATCACCGCCGTATCCTGACAAGATTTATGATATTTTTTTAAACATATCATGCAACACAAGGCATTGTGGGATTTGCAGAACAACCGGATTGCCTTCCCTGAATGTTCCGGACACTCCTGCCACGAGGGTACCGGAACTGATGACTGCGCAAATGAAATTTCGACATCCTGCAGTGTATGGTGTTTGGTTAATTTAGCTCCAGTATGCATCAAACTGCACGAGGAACAGAGGCATTCGTCACAAGTCGGGCAATAACTAGTCGCAGAGACAGATTGCCCGGTTATCCGGCAATGGTCGCAGTACACTTCTTTTACCTCTTCCGAGCCGGATTGGAGCTCGTCTTTACTTCCCGACACATTCATCGCCTTCAGTTATCTATAACATGGTTGTTCTTATAATCACATGTATCATACAATTTGTCTATAAGCATTTAGAAAAGCAAATATAGTTTCATCAAAAATAAATAAAATATCAATAAAATAATCTAGTTTCATAAAAAATAATAAATGAATAAAAAATAATAATTGCTAGTCACATCTTTATGTTATACAGGTCTGCTGTAGATACGTGTAAAGAATAGTTTTGTAATTTTATGTAAATCAGAATAATATTCATCAGAATTGTTTTAAAATATATATGTAGATCTATTCATTGCACTTATTGTGTAATCCTGTGTCAAGCATAATATATACACTTAGTGAATTTAAAAAATGTATTCAATTATGAATAACTAACTAAATGAGGTTTCGCTTATACAACACGTAACTTAGAAATGCTGTCGAAACTTCCCCAACTTTCTATGGGAAAAAAACTTTATACAGTTAATTTGACTAAGAATATAACCCCGTTAAAGCACAATGAATATGTGGCTTGCTTAGGACATGGATTCAACGCTGTTACCAATATAAATACATTTAGAGAGATAAAAAAGTTGGAGAGAATCAATCAATCAATCAATCAATCAATCAATCAAATCCATCCATCCATCCATGTAAAAATGTCCCTGTCTCCCAGGTTTTGCCTATACCAAAGCTATATGTATTTACATGTGACTATAAATAACTAAGTTCTTTTACAATTGTTGTTATGCAGTTACGTCTGTTTATAAACTATGGAATGATATTGAAGCAAAATTACACTGTGCTTGGTGATAATTACATTATGTTTTGTGAGAATGACATTGTGCTTGATGATCATGCCATTATGCTAATTTGCAATGTCATTGTGTTTTGTGACAACGGCATTGTCTTTTATGACAGTGTTATTGTGCTTCGTGACCATTTTTATGTGCCTTCTAAAATCTTTATTAATTATTTGTAACTACTGTCTTGTGTACTGTCTTATGCCTTTGGTGTACATAATATATTCGATAACAATATTCAAACAACCAAATCCAACATTAAACTAACGCTTACCCGCACGCACTAAGAAAGAACAGTGTTTTTAATGTTTATTTTTGTTTATTTATTGTATTTTATGTCCAGCGACAGCATTTCAAACAGTTGGAGACTATGTCTGTTTGAGACAGATATAGTGCTGCCACACTGCAGTATCATGTTGTAGACATTTTGCATGGTATCACACCCAGTCGCATAATCCTGACACCTGACCTACCAATCATACAATGGCTGAGCTCGAAGCAAGGGAATAGTACCAGTACCATTTTTTTACGACTTTGCTATGTCGCGGCCGTGGATCGAACCCACTACATCCCGATCCGGGGATGTTATATTTATTTCGTATATTATAGTAATTTAGATAAACGAATGTCAAATGTTCATGCCACGCCAATTAACCAAAAGTTATTAACCCGCTTTGACTTAAGGTCGCAACAAAAATATAGAAATGTGTTTTAATGGACTGCTTACGATACACCCCCACTCTCTCTCTCTCTCTCTCTCTCTCTCTCTCTCTCTCTGTATTGTATCCATACAGTTACAAATATAAATTTGTGTATTTTCACCAAAAGGCAGTAAATATAAAACAACACACTCTCACTGTTGTATCTATGTCAGGTATATTTTTATTTTATTTTATTTATTTAATATAGGTTAAGTGAAAGTAATATCTAATATTAAAAATGATTCGAATCCGTGACATTCCCTTACAGAGGCTGCGTAATGAAAGCATATTAATTGATCTATATAGGCAGTCCACAGTTGTTTGTTTGTTTGTTTGGGATTAACGTCCCACCGACAATATTTTAGTCATTTGGAGACGATGTCTACTTGAAACAGATATAGCGTTGCCACCCGTAGACATGTAGCCGATACCACACTCAGTAATATTATCCTGACACTGGGTCAACCAGTACTGCAACCACTCATATATGCAGCACGAACTTGTATACATGCATTTACAGGAAATTTAAAAAAAAGATGAAATCCAGCCAATGAAGGTTCAATATCTCCGAATTAATTAACTCACTTGCGCATTTAGGTTTTTCTTTCTTTCTTTTTTCTTTCATTTTTCAATTCAGTAATGCAGTCGTATTTAAATAAACATAACAGCACTATGTGTTAAGACAGAAAACTTAATTTGGAAATATATCAAAAGGAGGGAAACTTAAGAGTCTAAAAGTAGCCCCGAAATGTTTTTGATACAGAATTGTTTGCTACCACAAAACAGAAACAACCTAGCTAAATATCTAGCTACAGAAATGTAAATTGTTATATTTTAACATAAACCTTTTTTTTTTATACACCGGTATATATTTAATTGCATTTCATACTTCAATATTAATGAAAATGAAAAGAGTCCTAAAATAACAAGATGTAACCGAACAAACTGTGGATTATGTGACCATTTAATTGAAGGAGAATATTACAAATTACGAAACGAAAAAACAATTTCAATTAAAGAAAGCATGGATTGTAATGTTATAAATGTCATCTATGTAATTATATGCAATGGGTGCGGCGGAGAATATATTGGAGAGACAAACGATCTGAGAAAAAGGATGACAGTGCATCGACAGCATATCAAGGACCCTACAGTACGCAAACTCAAAGTAAGTGGACACATTGCGGATTGCAGCACAAGCAAAATAAAATTTACAGTTTTTCCAATATATAAAATGAAAACACACAGTATAGTTGCCAGAAGGCAAAAAGAAAAGTTTTTTATAGACATGTTTAAACCTAATCTAAACTGACGTTTTTGACGTCACCTAGAGTGACATCCCCTATTATACACAAATTAATGTAACGTCATCACGACGTTGTTGCTAAGCATTTTGTTTATTGTTATTCATGTGTACCTCCTGAAGATTTATTTTATGAAACCGGTCGAGGAAAAATAAACTTGTAAACGAGGCTTGTCGTCACTTATATTTGCCTATTCCATTCCCGTAGTGTGGAAAATCTTTCCGCAATATTCTATATATATATATATATATATATATATATATATATTTATTTATTACTTTCCATTCAACTGATTACAGATGTGCGGTCCAAAGTGAACGCACTTCTGGAAAGAAAAACGTGATATGTACATAATACATACAATGTAGTAACTTACCTCTACATAAACTTCTTTATTAACCTAATTGTTACGTTAAAACCCTTGTATATCGTTATTCGAATTTCTTATTCCACTGAAACACAGTTGCGTCCTTTACTTGTATCTCGGATCTTACTGCACATTTTTTACGCATGGGTACATTCAGCGTCCTTGAATGTAATTGTCCAACTGGCATTTCCATGACGCGTGGTAGTAACTGATAATTAAAGATAGCTATATGTCACGTTCAATGCATTTACATAAGCAAAAAAAACAAATCGATCTATATCTATGAATGTATAAAAATAGATCACCCTACTGTCAATACAACGACAAAACGACTCAATCAACCATCTACGTGTGAAAATGATGAGTGTACTATAATAATCTGAAATATCCTGAATCTATTTTTTATTGACACGTAACAAGGAAACATCGGATAATCTGCATTTCCTCTGTGCATTGTTCTTTGGCAGTCTTTTATTTCCTTTTATGTCCTTGTTTGCTTATCATATTTAGTGCAAGGCAAAAAAGAATCATTCCAGTTTCGAAAATGATCCTAAGTTTAACAAAGAGAAACATGCTGTTAAAGCAACCCTAAAATCATGGTTCATTTGGCTGCAGATGGAATTAAATATGGTCTAACAAAGAATTTGAAATATATAATCGAAATTTCAAAATATTCGAAATGAATTAAAGCTTTAAAAATACACCAATGGCTATACTGACAATTTATTTTCATTGTGTATTTGTTTCAAATATACAGTGTAATGGATGCAGTCAGAGTAAAGAAAGTCACGCGCCTAATAAGTATTAAGCAAAAATAACTCATAGAGTACCGCACATACATTTTAAGACTATGACAGGTGTATAATTGCGATGTGGGATCAGATACTTGGTTATTCTTAAAGGAAAGGAAACTTGAAGATTAAATGCGGATTCTGCACTTATGTAAGTACACTTAAAATGGTTCTCAGATATTGTAGAAACTGACCTTAGGTAGTCTTTTTTTGTATGAACTTAATTGTAAAACAGCATCCTCAAGCAGGCTAATCCATGTGACCTGTGGCATCAACTGTTCGTGTATTTATTGATTTTGTAAAGAATATAGTGCATTATAAACGGATACGAGTAAGATACCGCAATTAACTCCCCTCTTTAAAACAAAGTGAAATACTTGTCGAGCTTCCTCGACCTCCTTATTCGCCATCTTGCCCCTTGTGACTTTTTCCTATTTCCGAGGCTCAAAAAACACCTTGCTGGAAGAAAATATCAAACGCGCTATTTTCCAGTGTCTGAACAGTATACTTTGGAAGTATTATGACAACGCCTTTTAAAATTGGATTAATAGAATGTAAATTTGTATATCACATCGAGGTGAGCATTTTGAGATAATTATTTTGCCATTGTTTATTAAACACTTCTGAAAACCTAGTTGCATCCAACCCCTGATGTCTATGAACAAGTATGCAGAAAACTAAAGATTATTAAGACATCGATGCACACCATATAAAATGCCAATGATAATTTTGAATAAAATAATGACAAAGATCGAAAATAAAAATAAGGTATCTAAACACATGAAAACGTGAAACATTTTTTAAACAGTATTAAAATAATTAATGTGGAAAATAAACATATATCTCTATATACACATGATAATATATGTCACAAATTAACTGGGGGAAAAATAAAACAAAGAGGTCCAACAAAGAAAAACAACTATTGATATTTATGATTTTGTTATGTTCTGGAAGGAACTCAAACATATAACCTTCCAAATTAGATATTAAGTGATAGGGACATATTTTAAAACATCGGTTGACAATATCAATTTCCATTTGTTATACTACGCAGTAATGTAATTTTTATCCTTATTATAATTTTCGGTCGAGATTTAAGGTCTTATGTTTCAAAAAACTTATCTTATTTCGAATCGCTTACCTATAGGGATATAATTTACATATTTAATTTTTTATAAACATTCAGACAATGCAAGGCGTATTATTTTGAGATTTGCTGAGTGACTGGTAGAGCTTTGTGAAGCAAAAAGATGAATCATAAAGGGTACAAAGGGGAACTTTTTTGCATGGTTTAGAAAAAAATACATTCAAGGATCAAATTAGTTTCGTAAAACTTTATTTTTTACCGAGATTTGTATTCAGAATGAAAAGAGAAACATGATAATATACAAAATATACAATACAAAGCATTAAGAAAATACAGCTAACAGAAGGATTACATTGTCGTTATGCTGAGTACATATAGCCAAATTTTAACACACTATGTCACTCAGGACCAAAACTCTTTACTATTTTTCATATATACGAGTATATATATTTATATCCCCACCTGGAAGTCTCATTTTAAAGGATTCGTCCTTATATCAGCAGATTTCTCAAAGAGCTAATTTAGATGATTTTAGCCAATTAAACATTGAATTCTAATCAACGGTTTCAAAAAGCAGGATGCCCATTTTTTAAAAAAAAATTATATCGCATCTTTGTTTTCGCAATGATTTTTATGACACCCTTAACAAATATATACATAGCTTATACCATGTCAGTTATTTCAGAGACGTGTGTTTCACATAATTTTGCTGAAAGGAATCCATTTCTATCCCTATAATGTATAAGATTAAGTTTGTTTAGCAAATATTCCATGGTCATTTTGTCATAATTTTTTGCTTCACGAAAATACATTCTTGTTTTAAGATAAAGACATCTGAAATGTACATATACTCTAAGTGAACTAGCCTTATCTCATTTAAGTGCTTAGAATTGCTTTATCAATAGTGATTGAAGATAAATGAAGGTCATATGATTATTAATATTGCATATATCTTTTCAGCAACATAGGTGGCGGATGATTTAAAGATCATCTATGCTAAATGTCATTAATTTTCAATTAATTGGTGCTAGAAATAAAGTATTTCAAATCGAGGTAGAGAAGTAGGACAACCGACGAAGGATGATCCTAAAATCACACATAAATACTCTCTGGTTAACGTAAAACCCACAGAACAAAACAGAACAAAATATACACTCGATAATCGGATTTACAGGAGACATATTTATAAAGTCTCTTTAATCGATTTTCTTTTTTCATACTTGACGAATCTGTAACTTTATTTTTTCTGTTATTCCGTTAATGATAATCATTCTTAATTCACCTGTAAAGATGTCCCTCAATATTGGAAGAAAATGTATACATTATTGGAGAATATTATAGACACTGCGATAACAACCCTTTTGTTATTGTTATGACTACCGATAAGTTATGCCACACTATATTTCTTGATAAGTTTTACAAGAGTATAAACAGTTTCCTTATTATTTAGACAGTAGAGTGATATGACCGCATGCTCCGGAATATATTATTTTCTAAATCGTGATACAAGTTGGCATTATTTGATCATAAGACGTGTCTCTCGATGTTTCATGTCTATGTAACGCCTATATGATCATTTAATTAATCAAACGAGTAAAAAAACAACAAAAACAACACACACACAGGGACCAACCATAGGGCAAACTAACAACGATTTGTTAACTTCATTTGACATTCTGGTAGCTGTCATTTTACGTAGAGTCTTACGAACAATTAAACAGATACATACGTATATGCTATGGTACAGTTGTCATAAAAACGGGATCGTATCGCATCGTATCGTATGGCAATGATACATCGTATATCGCATGTCATATATCGTACATAACAAAACGTATACCGTATACGTATACTAAATGATCATTTCTTTAAATCTATACCTGTATATCTGTTTTACCTCATAACGAATATTAATTAGATTTTTATCAGTCCCCCCGGAGATCAATACTTCATGTAAACGTGTACTTTTACAATGTAAAGTAAAATCTTATTTAAGTCAAATACATCGTGTCAACAGTGTACCTTCAGCCTATATAAAATACCCGAGGTCAACCGAAGACTAACTGTATTTAATGTTTTGATAATTTTGACCAATTAGCATTGCAATGTTATCAACGGTTTCGCAACTATCGTGAATTTTCATGGTAAAAAAATCGGACCACTAATTTCAGAGAAGTGTAGTTTCATATTTCTTAATTGAAGGGAACCATCTTCACGTCTATAATTAATTAATGGGATTAAGTTTGTTAGGCAGATACGTTTATTGTCATTTGACCACAATTTGCTACATCCAAAAATAAATTAAAAAGCCCTCCCTGCGCCAAGGGCTTAGACATTTTTAATCAAATGAAGTTGAAGGTCATGTGATTGTCAGTATTGCACGGATCTTTTCACCAATATTGGTGACAGATGATCCAAAGAAAAAAAAGTAGATATTTCCATAGAGTCTTTTAAATCGATTTTGATCTTTTTTATACATGACGAATCTTCAACTTTGCTTTTCTTCTGTAAGTCCTTAAACGATATTCAATTTTCATTCATTTGTAAATATATCCTTCAGTGGTGTAATAAAACCATGTACGATCTATTGCAGAATACAAAGACAATCTGTGATATTTTCATATGATATTGTTATAACTAACGATAAGCTATGCCAAGAGCACACTTCATGTCTCAATCAGTTTCTCATTTTTAATTAAGCTCAAATTTCTCCAGTCAAGTTCTGATGCGTTCATAACATTTTTCTTTATTTCCATACAGCAGAATGATATAACCTCAGAAAAAAAGCTCAATCGTGGTATATGTTACCCATATTTAATCGTAAGACGTGTCTCTAAACGTTTCAATGTAACTCTTTGTCGAAAAATAGTTTACGCAACATCGTTTGTATCATGTAGCTTTGCAATGTAATTCAATCTATGTAGGAAAATGGTTAACGCAACGTCTTTAACATTATATAACTTACCCAAATAGCTTTAAACCACGAAAACGACTATAGCCATACAGTGTGTGTGCAAACTGGCTTCCGAGAATTATTTCAGAAGATAACCTAGTATACTGAATTTCAATATTGTAATACGAGGGTTATTCAGACATTATTGAGCCAACATTAATATTTAAGGAACTAAAAGTAATAAAAATTTAAATGTTACACCACAAAACAGCCCAATATAATTACTATATGTATGCAAAATATATATTTCTTAATGACGCCCATATAGTTTCATCACCCGTTGGAATTATATGATCTGGCTTTATCCGGAGCTCGGCGACGTCGTGGTCATGACATTACATTGATCTCAGCACGATTTAAGCTTGGTTTGAGGTAATTCTGTTTTTCGAAGTAAACATCGTAAAACCAGAAATACTTCACTTACTTCTGCACCCAACTAATGTACAACAATAAACAAAATTCATTGCACCAACGGTTGCACGTAAGCTTGCTTAATCTTCATCCACTGAATTAAATAAGATATGAGGAAAAAAACACTGCCCGTTGGAATTTTATTTGTTACAATTCTTCTTCTCCTTTAAAGCTTTATTAAAGAGTCGGATCTTCGAAAGTTACCTGTGCAACAAATATACTAGAGCCTGAGAACCAACCCTTCAACTCTGTGCCATTTCCAACAATGTCTTTTCTTCCAACTTATGACTTTCCCCATTCAACAAAAACTTTTATGATAGCTGTTGTTCCGCTTTGACGGCAAAATCCAAATTTAGGCTGCGATTTCGTTATTTATTAAGCGAATTATTTAAGACTTCACCAGAGTGATGTCAACATCATATCGTTACCAGGACATCACTTAAATCAACGTTTTTCTGCTATTTCTACATCATTGTAACATATATACACTTTTGTACTTTCCAATTTTAACGTCCTGCTCCAGGTAACCCAACCTAACAGAATCTAAACATTAATTATAGTTTTGCTGTCTGTATTTCGTTATAATTGTTCTTTTTGCATAATCCCTCAGAAATTAATGTTTATTGAAAGTTTGAACTCAGAGCGTTACTTATTTTTTGAAAAAAAAATCAACAATGTCTCAATAATTTCCGAACAACCCTCGTATCTGTTAACCTGTATTATATCAATATCAATATTCATTAATTTTTTTAAATTCATTAACAAGTCTAGCTGATGTCTTTTGTCATTTACAGGCCTTAACATTTCAAAAAGACATTAATCTGGTACCTATTTGCCATTTATTTAGCTTGTACAAATTAAGAATCGGTTTACATGGTACCCACTATTATTTATAAAGTCATGTGGTACTCACGAACAAGATAATTTGATTACAGTCAGGCTTTCACAATATATAGTGTATGTCATCATTTATACAGGCTTATACTATTCTAGTAAACGGTCATCATTTCTACAGACTTGTACAATTCAGTTACACGTTTGCCTTGTGTATATCATTATTTACCAAGGAGCGTGCCCATAGACCATCTACCAGGGAAGATCATAATTCCTCATCGAATTGAATAACGGTTAACAAATAAAGGAACATTGATATGGATATAGTAATAATGACAAATAACAGCATACTTATAACTAAATCAAAGATAAAATACAAAAATATGATGCAATGAAGGGGAACAGTGCAATTTTATGAAATGCTTATTGTATTTAAAAAAATGGCATATCTTGAAATGATATATTATGCAAATGAGTATACTACGCTGATAATGAGTTAAACAATTAAGTTAGGGTAAATTGATTTTCCTCCATTCAGTTTGAAATCATGATGAAGTGCCATTCGTAATACATAAGTTATTTTTTTAAGTAGTTAAACTTGATTATATCGCCAGCAACAACGTAGGCCACCAACAACGTACAAAGAATGAATTACTATTCAGCATATATGTCTAGTTGGCAAAAGAAACAGTATGGGATTATGTTGAATCGATATTTGCATAATGTGTATTTGAAGGAAGGAATCCTACAATCGTGTTAATATTACAATATATTGCGACATATGATGAGATTATAAGCCAAGCAATGATAATCATATTTATATGTTTATTATGTACTCATATTTATTATAGGTAATATGAATGAGACCAATCAACCAATACAAACAAACATGTGATATTATACAATTGTATTAAGCAGCAAAAGTGTTTTAGATAAGTAACCAGATTTCCATCAAATTAGTTGTTTTTTTTTTAATTTGATTTCTATATAAAGTAAATCATGGCTAAGCAACCTCGACATGCCTGGCTGCATTTGATTAGTTTGACAATATATCATAAGGTGATGGATACAGGGAGATCGGAGATGTGAATTATTTCTTCTCTGTGATATGACACTCTCTACAAGAAGCTCATAGTTTTGAATTACATGCAATGCTAATATGAATGAAAAGATGTAGTAATGCTGATAATTATAATTATCGACTTTCTACGTATGCATGCATATCTTTTCGTCCGAAGTTACTATTACTATTAAAACTTATATTTTATTTATACTGTTTTCTCAAGTACTCGCGCAAACTCCAAACAAAAATTATCATGAAAATGGTTTCGCCAGAATTTTAACACTTTCTGTAAATATTATTTATTTTTCACGTCAAGCAACAGTTCGAGAACGATCCAATTGTCATTTTTACGCTTTTAGACAATCTGTCACTGAGTGATAGATTATGGGTGCCTGGGTAGCGTAGTGGTAACACACTTCCCTTCTCACCAATGCGTCCTGGGTTTGATTCAGGATGATGTAAGTGAGAGGGTACGGTGGTCGTTTGTTCATTCACGTAGGTTCTCTCCGTAGGCTCCGTTTTTTCCCACAATTATGACCACATTCGTCGTCATCTGAGCCATCGAGAATGATTTATTTAAGTTGTAAGAACTTGTTTCAAAATCAGTGTAAAATAAATAAGTTTAAACTAAACTTCACCAAGCTTTTTCCATGATTCGTTAAAATCAAACCCTCTTAATGTAATTCTCAAACTGGTAGCAAAATGTACCAAGATGCATTTGACAATGTGTCTAACTGAACAGTTGTTCGTATTATCTAATGCGTTATGATAGCACTTCTTACTACAACTTCTACCATAAGCATTTTATAATATTTCAAAAAAGTACGTGGAGAGGTATTTACTGCAATTGGAATATTTTGATGGAGTTACGAAACATAGGATGAATAGAACTTATATAAAGTAAATTCGTTGTTGGACTAAAAGCAAATGTATTGGGGTCCCTTAGCCTGTGTTGATCGATGGGTATGACCTTAAGCTTTTTACAGTCCGGAGACAAGACGTGTATTGTTTGTGTACCCCCGCTGCACACAAGAACATGACCATCTTTATCAACAGCGATACCTCGAGGATTATTCAGCTCGGCGTCACGGTACACATATTCGACGTCACCGTCAAGTGTCAGGCACGTCACGGTGTTGTTTACATGGTCAGAAATGTATACTATGCTGTGATCCGGACTGAGGGCAAGGTGACGTGGATTCTTAAACAGTGGATTTTCCGAGGTGTCAGTGGTGAACTCCCTGATCACAGCACCGGCCATGTCCTGTATCTGTACTTTCTCATGATACGAAACGATCAAATGACCGTGTTGTTGTTCTTGTATGACACCCACACATCCAGTATCAAACTTGATATCGTGATCCATGTCGAGTTTGTCGTCTGCTGATAGCAGTCGGATTGTTTTGTCATCATACAGAGGCACAGCTATCGTGTTGTTATTAAGAAGTGCTACGTTACATGGATGTACTGGACATTCCCTTGCCTGCACTACTGTGTTGTCCTTAATGTCAATAACTTTAATGTTTTTATTTGACCAATCAGCCACAATCATCTGCCCAGGGGACACTAGAGCTATTCCGTCTATTTTGCAATCCTTCTGATCAGAAGAAGACTTAACGTTGATCTCACCGATGTACTTAAGTGATAGATGTGCTTCAGAAAATGTACCTAACACAGATTTGGCATTAAGAAGTGTGTCTATCTCTTCTGTACACTCAATTCTCAATGACTTAATATAATTCCCCTCCTTCAATTTTCTAGCATCGGATTTTGCCTGTTCCAGCTTAATTTGAGAGTTCTTCCACGCTATGAAAAGTCGTTCGGGATGCTGTGCATTATCATCTTTTTCAACATCAGTCGAAATGTATTGAATTTCAGAATCTAAACGTCTAAATATTTCATTCAATTGCTTCAATTTGTTTTCAGCTCCATTCTTTTTTTCTGTCGCTGTTTTGATTGTATTATCTTTCAGCTTATCGATGCGCAAATGTGCCATTTCTGCAATTTTGTCAATTTCTTTAAATGCTTTAATATCCTCAGATTCAACCTTTTTCTCATTTAACTTGAGCATTTTCCCTTGGGCAAAATTGTCCTTTTCAACCTTCTCCATGTTTGTTTTAAATGACTTGAACTCGTCGCTTTTGTTGAAATCCGTCGCCAAATCTGCAATCAAAGTAGTGTTCGGACATGATTTGTGTTGTTTGTATATGCAGATTAAGCAACACAATGCGTTGTGGGATGGACAAAACAACCGGATTGTCTCCCCTTTATGTTCAGGACATTCTTGCCACGTTGGTACCGGAATAGTTGACTGTACACCTTTCGATGACGTGGTAATATCTGTCAGTGTATGATTTTTGGTTAATTTAGCTCCCGTGTGCATCAAACTGCATGACGGACAAAGACATTCGTCGCAAGTCGGGCAGTATCTTGTAGCAGAGGCGGATTGCCCGGTCGTCCGACAATGGTCGCATTTCGATGTTTCTACTTCTTCTGAGCCGGATTGGTGCTCGATTTTTCTTCCTGACATATAACGCGCCATTCTGAGTCTGTAGTATAAAACAATGATGTTGTGTTATTAATTAAATGACCTTTATCACCCCATGTTACTTTCAAATGTGTATGTGATGAATGCAATTATAGTCTGAAAACATATCCCCCCATTTCATCATTCATCAATCCAATATTTTAGAGATATCTCATATAAGTTAAGCAAAACTAATAACTTTCGGCCATACATAATTTAAAACTTATATTTTTGTTGATTTGAAAATACGTTTGTATGCCTCGTTAATCCCACATCATGTTTTAAAACGTTAATAAGTATGTGTTTTTTTAAAAAACAAAACAAAACCTGCTAGCCCTTAATCGGTGATAGAACTTCCTATCAACCTGCAATTGCCCGTTATACTCAACGAAAATACCTCTGCTTTCTAATTTGATATATATGACTTCATGAGAAACAAACTGACGTCATTCTTTAAATACATAAATTGAAACGTAAGATATACGCGTTAAATGATGTGTTCATAATAACGTTATATATATATATATATATATATATATATATATATATGATAAATGTTTCACTGAAATTCACGTGAAACAAGAACAACTTTACTAAAATGGAAAAAAAGTAAAGTAATAACTCTTTGTTGACGCAGAGACCTGATCCATATCAAATATATGTTTATTTTTTCTTTATAAATTATATTAAAACTTACCCTATCATTAGCTTTTCTTCATATTAATTCCATTAGAAACTCATCTTAAGCTAGATGATTTCAACTCGACCACTTCCTCAAGCAAGAGAAGCCTTTCAGCCGGAAATACTTGACACCAGATTTGTATAAGAATAAGTGGATTCAACTTTCACCTAAGACGGGCATTGCGGATGTAACTATATGTATGTTTATATGGGAAAAAAAATGTTAGATCCATCCATCCCACGTCCGGAAAATTTCATCTTACCGTCACAAATTGGACATATCTTTAAATTTGAACATCACAATATTTTAAGTTACTCTAACAAATTTTCGTATTAAGCTTACTGCTGTAAAAATAACAGCTATGATGCGCCCTGACAACGCGTTAAATATTTAATCTACAGAAGTTCAGATCAGGACCGCTGTCATTTTCAAGCAGCATAAAATAACACAAATCAGAAAGTAATTATTGTCTCATCCCAGAAGAACAATGGTTCATGATTGCGCATAAATGAACTCAAAATGTATTAAAAATATATGCATCTCTATACATATGTTCTAATAAATGAATTCGTTATATATATATGACAGATTAAAGTTAAACAAACCATACCTAGATAGTATTTCTGTTTTTAATGAATGTAGTGGTAGCGAAATGTTCAGGACCGTTGCATTTTCTACAAATGCCTGCGCTTTTCATGGATTAACAAGTTGTCTTTCAAGCTTTCATACTGCAATTAATCCTATCTTATTTTAAGGAGGAAGATATTTAATTATTCATTCTATATATTTTATATACCCGAATCTACACTTTAAATCTTGACCACTAAGGTTGAAGAATTATTACATATATCAACTATTCCTGGTACTTTCATAATGTATGATGGTGTGTCAGGCGAGTTTTCCTTTCACTGCCATTATGTGGTATAGTGTTTCAGGGCCAGTAAAAGAATCTACGACCGTAATAATATGCACGTTTAAGACCACATTTGTAAACTTTCGAAACATTATAATTAAATAAGCCTTTTTTTATTTTTTATTTAAATAAGATACGAAATGATCAAAAATAGTGTATAAATTAACCTCTAACTTAAATTTATAAATTATTAGTTATGAATACAAAAAGGGAGCTAGTACTTTCGGACACAGCGCTTTAAATTGACTGATTTCTTTTTCTTTTGTATTCTGTAAGTTGATTTATTTTGCTTTGTTTTTAGGAATTAACACAATCACTTAGACGTTCAGTACATTAAGATACCCGGTATCAGCAGTATAATTATACTATGTTGGCAGAGTCGCAGAGTTTTGCGTAATTCAGCTACCAAACTTATAGGAAGGCCGCTAATCAATAGGGTGTACTCCTTTAATAATATAATCACACCGATAATATTCATATAATCATGTTTTTTCTATAGCTTTACAAAGACGTAACCGTTACTGTCGAACTATTATATACAATCAAAACAGGATATGGAAGGATTCAAACTAATACATTTCTCAGTCGGGTTGTTGTGTGTGACTATAATATGTTTGTCTGCTATTCCAGATATGTGATCCTCTATTGTCCATGAGAGAGTAACATCATCAGGACCACTTGATAACTTTTAAGTAAAAAATCCATACGATCTCGGTGAAGATTACGTTATCTTCCCCATTCAACTGATGGTCCCTGTGTTTACCGGAGATTGATACATGTCTCCCCGAGTTTCAGATCATCTTCGTAAATATGAGAAGGTATTCATATTCGTACGAGCAAATTTGATCTTAGTCGCAAGCGTGTTGTTCTAAATAATGTCTATTATGTTTCATTTTCACAATTAAACACGAATGAAGTTAACAATTTTATAGCATTATACAAACGCAACATTTATGAAAAGAAAAAGAAATCGCAGGAAAAGTAGTATTTCATATCTATGAATTTACGCTTATGAAGATTTTTCTCGTACGAAGTTTAGTGAAACGGCACCGGCTTTTTGTTAACTTAATTATTCTATATATTGTTTGTATTAATTCTTCGTGCATTATTATTATTAGTAGAGTTATCATCATTTAGAGTACATCTTAAGAAAAAAAGAACAAGAAATTAAATTGTACATTTCTCATATGTTTATTATGATTACGTATTTTAGATGAGACAGAATATATTTTCGCTTTTGTTTTACAGACAACTGTAAGAGTAATACTGAATACAATTATATTGTGGAGAGACAAAATAAGTATATGTCATTGTGTGGACATAGCATAGTTTTAAGAGAAAAAAATATACAAAACTAGGCAAGCAACGAAGGACTTGAACCTATGAAAACCTTAAAGATTTAGCCATCAATTTCAAAACTTGCAACATATATAACACCAGTAAATGCTGATTAAAATGATTACCATATTTTCACATTATCTCGTTTAGGTCACGTAATATAACCAAAGTTTACAATGTTGCCAATCTTTTTTGTTGACGTCTGTCTCCGGTTTCAAAGGATTTCGTTTCTGTCGGGTGATATATGGAGAAATTACGATGTTGCAAATATGTGTTATCTATATATTGTTTTATATGAAAATTCCATTAGCTCCTGTTTCATAATCATACCCACACGAGCTTAATGAAAGCAATATCA
>CM037791.1:28110681-28160681 GCA_021229015.1 Solen grandis | reverse complement strand
CTATAAGACTTTTAAGAATAAATAGATTATCAGTTGTTGATAAGTACTCTGTAAAAGGAATAATCAGGATTCATGCTGTAAATAACACATATTGTCATCAGTGTTTATTTTCTGTTTATTTTCTGTTTTTAAGTTATTTTGGTAATATATGTTCTATTTATTTACATAACCAGATCACGAACAAGAGTGAGAGAGAGAGAGAGAGAGAGAGGGAGAGAGAGGGGGGAGGGGAGCATATATAATACATGTACTTAAATTGTTAATGTTATTATGTATGATAAATACTCTGTTAGAAAAGATCATGTGCAATTTAGAAATAGATATAGCGAGGAGAGACTCTTTGAGAGAGAGAGAGAGAGAGGGGGGGGGGGAGAGAGAGAGAGAGAGTGAGAGAGAAGGCTTAATACATATAAAGATTATAGATTCCAGTATAATCAATAATCCCACCAGCCGTTTTCCATTGCATTTATTAGCTCACCTGAGCACAAAGTGCTCAGGGTGAGCTTTTGTGATCGCCCGTTGTCCGTCGTCCATCGTCCGTGCGTCCGTGCGTCAGTGCGTCCGTCCGTGCGTGCGTCCGTCGTCAACTTTTCGTTCAAACGACTTCTCCTAAACCACTGGATGGATTTTGACCAAACTTCACAGGAATCATCCTTATCATGACCTCTATCAAAGTTGTTCAAATTATTTTGATTGGGTGAATAAGTAGGTCACAGGAGCTAAAAATAGATTTTTAAAATGCAATCTTAGAAAATCTTCTCCTGCAAAACTGTAAGGCCTAGAGCGTTAATAATTGGTATGTAGAATTGTCTTATGAACATCTACAAAAGTTGTTCAGATCATGACCCTGGGGTCAAAATTGGCCCCGCCCCAGGGGTCATTTTATTTTTCATAGGTTTATATAGCGAAAAACTTTAAAAATCTTCTTCTATGAAACAATAAGGCCTAAAGCTAAGATATTTGGCATGTAGCATTGTCTAATGAATCTCTACAAAAGTTGTTCAAATTATGACCCTGGGGTTAGAATTGGCCCTGCCCCGGGGGTCACTTGTTTTACATAGACTTATATAGGAAAAACTTTAAAAATCTTCTTCTATGAAACAATAAGGCCTAGAGCTAAGATATTTGGTATGTAGCATTGTCTAATGAATCTCTACAAAAGTTGTTCAAATTATGACCCTGGGGTTAGAATTGGCCCTGCCCCAGGGGTCACTTGTTTTACATAGACTAATATAAGAAAAACTTTAAAAATCTTCTTCTATGAAACCATAAGGCCTAGAGCTAAGATATTTGGTATATAGCATCATCTAATGGTTCATTACCAAGATTGTTCAAATCATAGCCCTATGGTGATAAATGACCCCGCACCAGGGGTTACTTGTTTTACATAGAGTTATATAGGAAAATCTTAAAAATCTTCTTTTATGAATCCATAAGGCCTAGAGCTTAGATAATTAGCTCACCTGAGATTTTATGATTGCCTTTTGTCCGGCGTCTGTCGTCTGTCCATCTGTCCGTGCGTGCGTGCGTCTTGCGTCAACTTTTTTCATTAAACAACATCTCCTCCTAATCCGCAGAAGGGATTTTGACAAAATTTCACAGGAATAATCCTTATGATGTCCTCTAACAAAATTGTACAAATTATTATGATTGGTTGAAAAAGTAGGTCACAGGAGCTAAAAATAGATTTTAAAATGCAATCTTAGAAAATCTTCTCCTGCAAAACTGTAAGGCCTCTACAGCATGTAGAATTGTCTTATAAACCTTTACAAAAATTGTTCAAATCATGGCCCTAGGGTCAAAATTTGCCCTGCTCCAGGGCTCATTTTATTTTACAAAGGCTTATATAGGGAAAAACTAGAAAAATCTTCTTATCAGACACCACATGGCCTAGAGCTTAGATATAAGGCTTGTACCATTGTCTAGTGGATCTCTACCAAAGTTGTTCAAATCATGGCCCTTGGGTCCAAACTGGGTCCGCCCCAGGTGTCACTTGATTTTACATAGGCTTATATAGAGGAAGAAAGGAAAATCTTCTTTTCAGAAACCACAAGGTCAAGAGTTAAGATATTTAGTGTGTAGCATTGTTTAGTACATCTCTATCAAGTTTTTTTTTCAAATCATGGCCCTGTGTCAAAATTGGTCCCACTTTAAGTATGTTCATAAATATAAACCATTGAAAGCAATATTTCTCAGGTGAGCGATTAAGGGCCATCATGGCCCTCTTGTTTGTACTTTATATATCTATATGTTTTTGTGCTGCTAATGTTTCCTACTACAGTAGGACTTATGCATTTGTAAATAAAAGGTAAAGTAAAAGGGTCTTCCTCCACCTGTAATTAGCTGGACGTCGCTATATGATTGAAATACTATCTTAGCGACGGTAAACCCCAATACAACAACAACACGGCATAGCAATCAATATAAGCATACATCTGATTACATACTGATTACACACAAACAAACACACACCGGTTGAATCTATTCAACTCACGAATACATTTAACGAAAGGAAAACACCATAAAACAATGACACCTATGCAAATAAAGGCGGATCTTAACTTAACTCATTCAGAACGTACACGACTTCTAATGCTCCGTTAGATGTGTATTCATCGTATATAATTAACCTGTATGTGTATGCTTGAGTCATGAATCAAATCTCAAAAACTTGGGTTATATGCGGCAATTCGTTGAACCGGGGTAAGTGCTTTTTCTTCTTCTTCTTCTTTTGAGCTCAGGTTACTTGAAATTCGACGTATTGCACGGGTCTAATATATTTCATGCCATATCAGTGAGATCGAATACATTCGTCATACATCTTGATTTATACTCGTTTTGGAGATAGACATCGTTTAAACTCTATAATGAATTCTATTTTATTGAGTCACGTACCTGTTAGGTTGTAAGAGGAGCTCACAAGCGTATACACGGTTCCTTACATTAGTAGTTTAGTTTGGTACATCAGTTCATATACTGAATGGATTATTATACTACGTACTTTTAAGTATTCATTCTAGTTACCGGTCGCGTTGGCCGGGTGGTTGAGGTTCTGCCACGTAACAAGGAGATCTTTGGGCTTGAATCCCGGCCACGACAGACCAATTCAAAGTCGTTAAAGATGGATATGGGATATATCTCCCTTGTGTTTAGCGAGAGTTATCAGGCTGGCCCAGTTTCAGGATAATGTGACTGGGCGTGGTAACATGCCACCAGCACCATGATATCATAGTGAGGCCTTGTATGTAAACAAAAGACCACAAATTATTGTAATACTGTGGATTGGATGTTAAACAAAAGAAAAACAAACAAACAAAAATACAGTAGTTGAATCTGTTTTAGTGGCCACCTGTTTTAAGAGGCCAATCTGCAATTAGCGGTCATTTTTAATATTACCAAACTAGCATTCGATACATGTTAAACCTTCATTTAGCAGTCATCTCTGTTAAGCGACTACTTTCTACAGTTCCCTCGACTGACCGCTTACGAGACATAACTGGTTGCTGTTGTTGTATTTGGGTTTACCGTCACTGCGATAGCATTTCAATCATATAGCGACGTCCAGCTTATTACAGGTGGAGGAAGACCCCGAGTACACAGAGATACCCGGGTAGAACCACCGACCTACCGCAAGCCAGCTGGAAGGCTTCCTCACATGAAAAATCCGAAGTCCCTACCGGGATTAGACATAACTGGTAATTGCTTGTAATGTAGAGTGTATGCAATCCAACATCAAACAGAAATAACCTTTCAAAAGAGGTGTTTGACAGACCGTTATTTGATTGTGACTCAACACAAAGATAGTTGTCCATAAGAAATATTTGTTAAATAATGGCATGTGGATGACCAGGTAGATTTAGATTTTAATATTCATAATGTCTCATCTTTGTTTGTTTGTTTGGTTTAACGTCCCAGCGACAGTATTTCAGTCATTTGGAGACGATGTCTACTTTAGACAGATAGAGTGCAACCACGCCGTAGACATGTGGCATACTACACCCAGTCACATTATCTTTAATCCGGATCAACCAGTCCTGCAACTACCCTTACCATGCCAAGTGACAAGCATGGGAGCTATAACAGTACCATTTTTTTACGACTTTGGTATGTTGCAGCCGGGGATCAATCCCACGACCTCCCGCTCTAGAGGCGGACGCTCTTACCACTCAGTCACCGGGGATGGCCTCTCATCTTTGTACACACAAAACATATAAGCATACATTATGAACAATTTGAAATGTACAAAGCCACTCGAGACTGAGTTATACGAGACAAGTAATATCTTTCACACACACACACACACACACACACACACACACACACACATATATATATATATGAAACTAGAAACAGATGCTAATCCTTGTAAAATTCTAATTAAGATCAAGAACTTAGATAAGAAACTGAAAGTGTCAGGCACTTTTGTGCAAAACTAAAAAAAAAATGCGTGTAAAAAAGCGATTATTATTCCTATCAGACAGTAAATGAACTGATTAGCATTTGCCTCAAGTTTAGGGATAAAACATCACTTAATTAATTAAAAAATACATTACCGTTACTTATCTTACTTACATAGTAAACCATTCTGGTATTAAGAATACTGTTGCATGTTTTGACACTTATTCTACTCAGAGTTTCCTCGGAGAGAAGAAATGACAGTTTATCTGTACCAGACAATGTTTTTAATGATGGACTGGTAGAGTTAGCTTTTTCTATCTAAGGGATACGTAAATTTGCATATACGTTACAATGTATTTCATTTTCAACTGCGTTAAATGTACGAAACGGACATAACCGTTAACTTTCATCTAGATTTTCATAAAGTCCCGTTTCAGTTTTAATCGAAGCTACGTTACATCTAAATTTGCTTAATACAGACTTTTGCTTCGGTGCCATGATTATTTAACAATAGTATTCCGGTTTATACTTAATTTTAAATTTACCATAATTTCTAAGTGTGTTCCTCACATACCAAAACAGCTTGGTTTCTGTTTATTCGTTCACGCCAATCATCATGCAAACAAATCATTTTTTCATGTTCTTGCGGAACAATGATATTCTTAGACACAGTATTATTCAAATTCATATATGCATTAAAAGCACAACTAAACGTTTGGCTTTCACATAGTAGAAGCAAGACTTGTATGACCTATTTGTACTGATGTTCTCTGCTCATAGTGCTATACGTTTATTTACTCTACCTATAGGTGTATTGCAGAGTTTAGCCCAATAACTGACCACGGACTTCCACTGTCGGAGAAGTGAAGGAATCCAAGCCATTTCCTCTGACACAGCATCATTAGGTGTGTATTAGAAACGCACATGAAAAGAACCCGCAACCCCCAAACTAAAGCACCATAACCAATTATAGGCCATACAACACAGTCATATAACTTTATGTATGGTTCAAAAGGTAACCCATGAGTTTACATTTGGCTATAAGAAGCACGACTCGCACTCTGAGCAAAAGCATTTTAATCATGGTGTTCATTGTTGACAATACCCAGGTTTATATTGTCCACTTTATCTAACGTATCATTCCTACACATAAAACCATAATCAGTACGTTCTATGGATTTGGACCGACAATGTACAATATTACTTTTAGAGCGATTAACAATCATATCATTAATATTACATCAGTTAGAAAGGGCATTCAGTAGTAATTGAAAGTCATGTTCGTTGGATGCCATCAGCACAATATCATCAGCGTATAATAGAATACATTTTCTGATCTATACATTTTTAATTCAAACATCCCCTTTTTATATTTAACTAGGTCATCTACAAATAGATCAAAAAGAAATGGCGATAAAATACAGTCCCGTCTCAAGCCACTGGATACACTGAACCAGTCTGTAGAAAATGAACTGGATACACTGAACCAGTCTGTAGAAAATGAATTTATTCGTACGAACGCTCTAACGGATAAATATAGCGACTTGATAGCCATCAGCATTTTACCTAGACCGAATAATCTTAACCATATTTTGTCTCGATTTATAATCTAAATTATAATAATCATATGCCTTTTTTAAAGCGATAAACGTTGCTAAGGTTGATGATTTACACTTATTTCTAGCTTCAGTCAAGCTAGTTAAACTAGAAAACTTATCTATAATACTTCTGTTCATGAGAAAACCGCCTTGTTCATCCTAAAGTAAGTTATTTTCTTCAACCCATTTACTCAACCTTATTCATTAACTGAACAATATATATTATATACTAATGAAGCCAGACTTATACCTCTATATGATAAAGGATTCCTAGGATCCGCACACGATGACTTTGGTATAGGATTTATAATACATTTATCCAATATGCTAGGTACAGTACTAAACGCACGTTCAACAAGGAATGCATAAACAATATAGCCGAATCGTTTTTTAAAACCTCGGAGTATCTGTCATCTGCACCAACAGCTTTGAGAAGATTAACTTTCATAACCGCCCTCCTTACCTCTAAATTGGGAACATTTCCATTAAAGACAAATAAACACCATCTGTGAAAAGACGAAGAGTCACTTCTCCTACTTTGAAATAAATTACAAAAACTGGATTTCCATGTTCAGTTGTGTGTGACGTAGTCACTAACAACTATAGTACCTACATCCTGAGCGTCCGTTTCATTTCATTGAAAACCGAATAACCTCTCAATTCTATATAAATGGTTAAACGATAGAACAAATTTATATACCACAGGAATACTGAGATTCATCTAAAGTGTTGAACACTCAATTTTGAGTAAATAAAAATAAATATCTTAGGGACACAATAATTGTGTGTGGCATAAAAGCAGAGAAGAACTAATTTCTCTATGATGTTGCGTGATTGTCACTTTACCATGCGGAGGAATACAATTTCTTTTGAATGCAAAGGTGGCTCGAAGGTGAATTTGGATAGTGGACGTGCAGGCTTCCGTAAATTAGTGGTGTCACAATGATCCATATAGAAAGCTTAAATTCCGTTACAAATCCGTGTTACTTACAATACAATACAATACAATACAATACAATACAATACAATACAATACAATATCTTTATTCAGCATTAAACATACAACATGTTTATAGCTAGTAAAGTCATATATAAACATGTAACTGAACAAACATGTATTTTAACATAACACTGTTTTCAAGAGGAAGTCTATGTGTTTGACTTTATGTCATGGTAATCAGTACTACAAACCTTTACAATAATATAATAGGGATTATTTTATAATTCCTAACATTGTCTGAGAGAGTGATATATGGTGTACATTTAAAGAATTCAGAAAAATAATTACAAATGATCTCATAAAACTAACGAACCCATGCAGGGAGGGGCTGAGTGAGTGTTAAAATCAACGACTTTACCCTCTCGGCCACGGAGTCCCCCACACTATTAGATAATAGTTATGTAATAAAATTATAAATTAAATAAATGATTTGATATTGATCCCGTTATTTGTCCTCGGGACAGTCGTGTTGGCCCTCAGCCTGCAACCTCAGTCTAATATGACTGCCCTCGGACAAATAACAGCGCCAATATCAAATCATTTATTTAATAGCATACAGTTATACATACAATTAGCTGCCAGGATGATCAGCATGCTGTCTTTCACATGGCGATAGTGTCCGTGCTTTTGTTAGTCGATTGGTTAATTAATCGAGGTGCGATTGGTTGAATAATTAATTATTTACATAAGGAGTAATAATATTATAATAGTGGAATAGAAAATAAAAGATTATATATTAATTAGGTAATATAAATGATTTGAGTAATGGTTTTATTAACTAAATAACCATTTATTTATGTAGTTCTTTATTATTTAACGTATTCATTAATGTATTCAAATATTGATTGATTGATTGATTGATTGATTGATTGATTGATTGATTGATTGATTGATTGATGTGTTTTACGTCCTATACCTTAGTATATAGATTCCTTAAATATAGGCCATTGATATATATCCAAATAAATTACATACTGTATATCTACTACAATAGCGGACTGTTCCATTTCTGTTCTACCAGATGAATTGACCCACGTAACATAAATTATAAGACAAAGTTTTTGCTGTATAAGTCTATGTGAAATAGATAACAAGGTTTCAATGTACTTAGCATTTCTTATCTAAGTTTCCTATCTTTAACAGGGGGCTAGCGACCAGGCTTACTGTTGAATGAGGACATACACAGGCGTGGTTTTACACACTGCGTCAGCTGTTTCTAAAGGTTTGGGCATTTCTTCAACAATAGGCCTCTCGCATCCTTTTTTGCATTTTGAATGAAAGCGTATAGATGTGTAAAGAAGGGGTTCATTTAGATATTTTAAAAGTGGGTTAAACTTGATGATTTTTCAAGCGTGTCTGATTTTTTTTTTCATTTTCACCATCACTAGTGCTGATATTTTTAATATGTGTATGAGCTATCTCCAATCTTTAGGGTAAACTGAATTTATAATTATGAAAACGTTAGTTTATCTACATGTACGATTCGGCCAAGCGTAAAATTCATAGGTAACACATTAAGTGGTCTCGTTCTTATTTAAACACGCGTTCAAAGCGGACTAAATATTGAAAACTGGCTATCAGAAGTAAGATTTTAACCATAAATTTAAATGATTACTGTACATGTTTATTATATATGTCTGTACATGTTTATTATATATGTCTGTATATCTTTATTATATATGTCTGTATATCTTTATTATATATGTCTGTATATCTTTATAATAAAAGCTTTTATATCTCTGTTGTTCTTCAACAAGAGGCCTCTCTCATTCCTTTAGCGTTTTGAATGTCTCAGTTTTATGTCTCTGTTATATGTTTTGTTGTTGTCGTCGTCTCTGTTGTATATCCTAAATTTGACCATTTTTTTTACATTCCTTCTAGCTGATAAACTGTAAAAGATTACATAACTTTGTTGTACATGTTTATTTATTATATTCTTTAATTTTATGTTGTTGCTTTTTATGTTTCTGTTGTTTGTTTTGTTGTTGTTGTCGTCAGTGTTTTGAGATTTTGTCGCCGTTGTTTATTTGATGTTGTTAGTGTTACATAGTGAATTTTAATGGTGTGTTACATAGTGAATTTTAATGGTGTGTTACATAGTGAATTTTAATGGTGACTTTTTAAACCAGTTGCAACGGATATCGTTACGCTGCCGTTGTTTATTAAGTGTCGTTATTATTATTAATGTTACTGAGTTGTTGTTTTTTTTATCGCGATCCATGATCTGATTTTTTTTTTAAAAAAACAAACACACTTTGTTGCTGTAGCTATATGTTAGTAATATTTATGACCGTCTTTAGACACATTTTGAAGCTATACATATTGGCTCATTGTTTCAGGTTAACTCTTTTACAAGAAGCACTATGGCGCCGAAGGTTGGCATCGCTTTGTTTGGACTCGGCCGAATGGGTACGTCATGTGACTAATTTATTTCTCAAATTTCATTTGTAGGAGGTAAAAAAAGACGAGCTTTGGCATCCGCATGCGGTGCTCTTGTCAATAAATAGACAAACGGATGCCTGGATAGTGTAATGGTAACGCGCTTCGCTTCTCAACAATGCGTCCTGGGTTCGATTACTGGTCACGTATGTGAGAGGGTACAGTGGTCGCCCGTCCATAATCATTTTAACGATTTAGTATGGGTTCATCTAAATAATAATCACACTGACTGTTCCACTCGTACATAATATCAAATGTCTAAATTTCTGCGGTCTAATGAATACACAGTATTAGCCTATTCACTACCGGTACACACTTAAGTTTTATATAAAACTACGTGAGCCATGACTAATTAACTTTATTTCATCTAGATGTCACCCTCAATTTGTGGCCAATCGAAAGCGCTGAAATTTCAAAATTATCAGCGATTCATTTCTAAACACGTGTATAACATTTTTCTATTCTTTATTATATCATGCACTACATAGATCGGTCTGTTTGATAAAATCAAGTGTTTCACAAATATAAGGTGATTCGTCGGATAAGTTTTCAGGTCTTGCGCTTACTTCAGTCCTCTACCGTCTGTAGTTTGAAATATGTTTTCACCATTCTGAAAATAATATGCTACAAAATATATTTGCGAAGTTTCGTTGTAAATATGTCATGTAAAATATCGCAAAATATCGCAATATCGTTTAAACTATTGAAAAAATATCTCAATATATTCCAAAATATACCTACTGCAAGATATCGCAATACAGTGTCTTAGTTTTGCCTGCAATATCCACTCCTTTGCCGCACACAGCACATCCGCCCAGCCTATCAGTACTTTGATTTCATGATTCAGGTCTGCAGCACGCACGGAATATCCTGATGTCCCCCCGGGCCAGGCTCCAATGGATCGTCTGCGAGAATGTGGAGGAGGCGCGAAGATTGAAAGCAGACTATGACCTTGACGTTAACGTCACCACGCCAGACAACGCAAGTCACGCGCTGGGAGATTCTAAGTACGCTGTTGGCAGTAGTCCACGACATTACTTAACTTTCCACTTACATGGAATACACTGTGTTTGTCTTCCAGATACAGTCCATATAAGTGCTCATCTTTAGCTCTTACTGAATAATTGCCGCATTTAATTTTCCAGTACACATAGTGCACAAATTTGACTTTGGTTAAATATTAATATGAAGGTCAAGGTCAAATAGGAAAAAAAAAGAATACATGTTATCGTTTTAGTATTCGAGTATTGTTGCGAAATGAATTTACAGTTGAACCTGTATTAGAGGCCGTTTGTATTAAGCGGTCAACCTGCATTTAATATTTCTTAACTAGAATTTTGTTATACATTTACTATTCATTTAGTAACCACCTTCTGTTTAACGGTCATTTTCTCTGTTTCCCATTACTGACCGCTTAAGACAGGTTTGGTTGTATATGTATATGGCAAATATTATGTTTGTATCGTCACTCGTTTCTTTTTCATTTTTACTACCGCAGTAATGTATATATTTATAAATAAATGGTCCCCTTAAAGCCATTAATCCGCATGCATATCATCATAAAACATAAATAAATAAATAAATAAATAAAAAAAAAATGCAGGATCCGTATTGCGAGACGGATAGACTGGCTTAATGAAAAACAGATAATGAGTCGGATGGATGGAGGGTGAATGCATTTTAATATATATCTGATGTAACTATATCTACGTCAAGGTCGTCGTGGTTCAGTGGACCTGACTGCGGATGCAAAGGTTGTGTGTTCGAATCCCGTTGGGGACAAGGATATTTCACGACCTTCCCAGACCCAACACGGTAACCGTCTAGAGGGATTAGTATGAGTTGTAAAACGTGACCCCCCTCGACGTTAAATAGACCAGATTAAGACTACCGTATTCTTACATCCGTCCAGATAACTAAACTGCAAGAATAGGTCTTTTTCGGGTACGTGACTTGATTCATTTTAACACCGTGCCTTGATAACTAAATTTTCAGTGTAGATGCTGTTATGGTGGTCTCCCCTTCCAAAACTCATGAAGGTTTTATAAAGGACTCCCTGGATGCAGGTATTGTACGAGTTATTTCCCTTGGATAGTATTTCCCGTAATTATAATTATTTATTAATAGTACAAGCAATTTTTAGATTTTAAAAAACAACAAAACAATGTGTTGATGATGATAACGTTGATTATTATTATGCTGCTGCTGCTGCTGATGATGATGATGATGATGATGATGATAATGGCGGTGGTCTCTTCAGCTGGCTGTATCCTAATTTACGACAACTTTCAAATACTATTAACAAAAGCTTTGATTATTCTATGAATTCTATGAATTAATCACGTGTAAAAGATTTATTGATGAACTTTTGTTTGGAGTCTGAAGAGTTCCGGATTTGAGTCCCGGACTTGCTGCAATGTTTTCCTCTCCAGCTGACATTTTACCATACAAATTTGTCTACAGACAAAAGTGTTTTCTGTGAAAAACCGCTGACGTCAGACATTAGGACAACACGGGAATGCTACGAAATGGCCGAAAAGAAACGGAAACCTCTTTTTTGTGCATTCCAGAGGTAACAACCATCACTTTTAACTTGTAATGGTTAACCATTCCAATTTTAATTCCAAATTTACAAATACGTATATTTATAAGTGTTAAGATTCTAACGATAAATTTTGCTGATTTGATGAATTGATTTTCGTTAGTTTGTTCTAAAATAAAAGCTTACATTTTGACCCAAATTTAACGGAAACGTGTTATGCAGGCGTTGTATTTATAAATAGATGTTACGTCACTGAATATATCTTTATTTCCTCCATACATTGAAGATTTCACAAAGATACACAATCACAAAAAAGAAAGAAAAAGATTACATCAAATTCAATATAAATTAAAGCACTTACACATAGAACATTATAGTACAATGCATATAATTATGTAACACACCGGATACAATACAATATACTCTCGGTACATGTGTACCAGTGATACACAACTTTTTGAATTCCTTAAATGCAAACAATACATCCTGGACTATTCGTTAGTAACGTTTACACATTTAAACGTACTAATAATCAATATGTTACAACACATACGAATGTACAAACACAAACATGCTAAGTACAAAAACACCAGCAAGTAATGTGACTCTCTATAGACTGTATATAAGTAAATGTGCATGATACTAACATGTACTCATGCATTGTATACTTTAAAATATTCATACTTTTCACCCATTAAAACAATTAATGATGGACATTGAACACCAAGTACAGTATTAACTATTGAAGTTCTGCTCATGTTAAATAGAGCAAAAACGACATCGTTTCCAAAACTCTGAGTAATTTTATTCAAGATATTTATACGATGTTTCCCCAGAATATGGCAATCAAGAATAATGTGATCAGTTATAGATAATTCCAAATTAAAAGATGTATTAAATTCTTATTTCACATTTACGACATTTCCCCCTTTCCATGCCAAATTCACCACTAATTTTGCAATTGTTTTGCAATTTTTAAGCTGATTTGGGTATTTATATGCATATTTCCATAAATTATGAACATTATATTGACAGTGCACGGACCTCACTCTATCAAACTCTGCTTTGGAATATCTTGTAAGCCAACTCTCTTTGACTATTTGCCATATACGGGTATATATTAAATGTTTCCATGTATACTTGGACGGAAATTTGCCAGTTTTAATGAAAACATTTAAGTAATTGCTCAGACCATATTTTCTTAACACTTCCAATATATCTGGAAAGAAGCCTATCATGTTATTGTTTAATTTACTATATGCTAGACGAAATAAGAATAATCGTTTAACTGCACAGTCCCTTTTCATGCGACATAACTGTCCGAGAAAGATTAACTTACGTTTCTCTATCTCACATACAATAGGGAGGGCGTTGATCATACTTATCACAACATCGGTCCGTGATCTAATACTAAGACCCTGTATAAGCTTTATACACATCCGATGTGTCTTTTCAAGAGAACCAACTTCTTGCAACGACATATTATAAAGACATTCACAGCCGTATAAAACCTTAGGTAAAATGATAAAATCATAAATACGTTTGCACGTGACTGGATTCAACTCAGATATAGTATTTCTATCTAATATACTAAAGAAAGTTTTACGCAGTCTAACACAATAATCCTTAAGTCTATCACTTTGTTTACAATCAGTATAACAATCTATACCTAGATGTGTATACATATTCACTTCATTAATCCTGTCTCCGCCAATACTCCAAATTCGGTGGGATCTGTAACAGTCACGCACCTTTTCGTTAAACACCATGATAGCACATTTAGACGGATTGTAGAGAAATCTCCAAGTACAAGAATAACTGTAACACAAATCTATCATTGACTGTAAACCTTTTATAGATAACGAAAGCAACAGCATGTCGTCAGCAACAGTCGGTGAACTATAACTGTAATCATTAATAGACAAACCAAGCCCCGAAATGGACAACTCCTTAATTAAGTCATTTATATAGCAACATATTTGCTCCGTTTGGGAATAACATGTGAATCAGCGTTGAGAGATAAAGACTGTGTCTCGTAAACAATAGACAGGCAAAAGGGAGATGAACATTCTGTTTTAGAATATGTGGAGAAACTGGAGATGTGCATATAATTTGAGAAAAAATCGTTTCTTATTATTACAGCCAGGAAGCAACCCACTATTTAAATTTACACAAATACATGGGAGAGGAGATTCTTTCTAATTTGAGATGCCACGAAAAATAAGACCTTCGAAGAGAAATACCCAAGAAAAAGATGAAATCCATCGACAAGTTAACTCACGAAACATTATCCCCAGACGAAATATAATACCCACACAAACACACACAAACAAAAATTCCTTGAGTTAAAAAAAAATGAAAGTAAACCTCACGAAAAGTAATACCCACGAAAATAAATAAAACAAGCAGTTGTAATATCCACGGAAAATGTTACCTACGAATAAAAACAAGTACGAAAGTGATAACAAAAACACGGATAATAAAACCCAAGAACATTAAAACTGAACTTGATGAACAATTTGTCTCAGTTACAGGCGCTCGTTATGATATCAATGTTATGATACTTGTACAAGCGTTGTAGAAAGAAAATATCTTCTTGAATATAATTACCTTTGCTGGCTAAAAATAAAGAAAACTAAACAAAAGTCACGATTATTGGCATTTGTACATGATTTATAGTTCAGCTAATTGGCGCGTCATTAAATATTTCTCTTTCATACAAACAACCTCTCAATGATAGGTTGATCGCTGTTATTTTGAAAAATAAGGCATTGATTCCTTTTAACTTAAGAAGTTAAGATCTTGACTTAATTTTAATCTCGGACGTGGTTTTCTAAACAGGCTAGGTTTTATAAGACCTACTTTTTTCTGCTCAGTGTGATATTAGTAAAACAAGAGTTGGAATATTACCAAAAACAAATATTTTCAACCTGTCACTATTGGTGAAACTATAGCTTTGCTTGTTATATTCTTTGATATCGTTCGTGACTAACAATGTCCGTCATTACATATGTGTGCATTAATTTAATGACGGGGCATTCTTACCTTATTCTCTACACCACAGTCCTGATTTCACAATCTTACTTAATTACATGGTCTCTTAAATCATGAAATTTCGCGGTCGACTGATTTTCGGTCGATTTCATGGACGTCTTTATCCATGAAAATTTATTCCAACGAAAACTATTCCTTTTTAGACCTGATGTTTTTAGAACATGCATCCAATAATACATGTGCCAACGAAACTGACATTTAATGTCAATTAAAATTAACGTTTTTTCAGTCCATTGCACGAATGGAAACATATTTAAAGTATGATATCTATTATCTATGTGTAAGATCTTTTAACCTACATTTAAACGTTTGACTTTGACTTTTCGTAGACGTTTCGACCCAAGTTTTAACCAAATCTACCACGCGCTGAGGTCAGGGAAGTACGGACAGGCGCGTATCCTGAAAACCACCAGTCGAGACTTCCAGTATCCGCCCTGTTGATTACCTACGTACTTCCGGTATGCATTAATTTTCCTCGACCATTATCCTCCATTGTCATCATAAATCCTTGTCATTTAAGCATTCTGACTCGACTTATACAAACATACTTAGCGCAAAGTACTACTTAAATTCTTAGATGTCTTAGATAAATTATAATTATATTTAAATAGTTGGGTATTTTGTAAGTAAGAAATTAAGTATGACTTAGCGTTAAGTACGGCCGGTGGAGATTCGAGCCAGATTTTAACCCTCGGGAGCAGGAGGCCATGGGCTTGATTCCCGGCCGCGACATACCTAAAAATGGTACTGGTATAGCTCTCTTGCTTGGCGCTCAGCATATAAGGATAGTTACAGGACTGGTTGGCCCGGTGTCAGGATAATGTGACTGGACGTGGTATCATGACACATGTCTACGGTGTGATACTGCAGTGTGGCAGCACTATATCTGTCTCAAGTAGACATTGTCTCCAAATGACTGAAAAACTGTCGGTGGGACGTTAAACCCAACAAACAAACAGATTTTAACCATTTGGGTCTTAATCATATGAACGTATATCAATAATTTATCTTATGATTTTCGATGAGATATTGGAATTTATCCGTGAAATATAATTCATATCTTATTGTTGAAACTGGGTGAGATATAGATTTTTTCCCCGATCTGAACATTGAAATATATAGCAATGTAGAAAGTAGAATGGATAAAGATTTCCATGATGTCACGATTACGTCGATGTTATTTTGCGCCATTTTTGGTAATGTCTGACCAGTTTGATGCAAAAACTTTAGAAAAGAATATTTGATAAAAAGAAAATAATTTTGTTTTGAATGAAAATGAAATATATCTCATCTCGAAGTGACACATTTTTTAATATTTTCACTCGCGCTCTCTTTTAATTTTCTTGTATTGTCTCAGATGTAATTCTGTGCTAAATTATACTCGTTTGTTTTATTGCGGAAAAAAGATATATGAATTCAAGGTCTCGCCAAGTCCATTATTGTCTTCAATATGTTCTTTATTTTTGTCAAGCTACCAATTTCCTTATAAGTTTGATTGTTATTTCGTTAACGTTTAACTTTTATAATTATAGGAGGAATATTTAAAGATTCAACAATACACGACCTGGACATTTCCGGTTGGCTCATGGGGGCAAAACCCACATCTGTCTTTGCTCATGGAAACGCTTTCAATGCGGAATTAAAGGCTTTTAATGATAATGATCAGGTGGTTGTTATAGTAACGTTTGACAACGGCAGTATATCTGTAATTGACAATGGAAGGATGTCACCGACTGGGTACGAGAACCGACTTGAGGTAGGGTAAAAATATATTATTATTATTATTATTATTATTATTATATCCTAAGTGCAAAACTGTGGTATCTACATCATATAGATCAGACGCAGATATAGGATTTGGGGTAAGGCGGCAGAATGGGGGTTTAGGGCGAAGATTTATTTTATATGGGTATGGAGTTGGGCGGGGGGGGGGGGGGTTGAAGCGAATGTTACTTGATATGTTGACTAACATCTTGGTCGATTTTAAAAGGGGGGAGGGCTTCGCAGCTTCCGCTCTCTTTTAAATTTCTCATCTAGATCAAAAAGCAGTTACAATAGTGCAGTAGTGCAGTAAAATAAAAGTATATCGGACCCCCCCCCCCCCCCCCCCCCCCCCCCCCCCCCCCTCTCTCTCTCTCTCTTCCGTTTATATAAAATCCAGTCCTTCGTGTGTCTTGGTAGAATTGTCTAAGAAAGGATAGCATTGATGCATCTAGTTTCTTACTAAAAGGCTTCTTTTGTGAAGTCAGCTAATTAATTAAAAGTTAACTGTTTTAAGTTTTAGATCAGACTTTTTGGCGCTTAGGGCCTCGATGTGTCTTTTTTTTAAATTTAAATATATGACAGTTCCGACCTGTCGCTCTTTCATAAAATCGTTGATTATTACACGAAAAATACTTGAAAGATTCTTTGTAATTCGCTTTAAAAACTGTTACTCTTTGTTATATTCTCTCCCTGCAATAATCCAATAAACACTTGGCGAAATATTCCACCAATTAAGTCCACCCAATTTTCTTTTTCCTCGGGTAAAAATAAAGCTGCCTTACTAAGATTCCATTGTGTAGAAAAGTGGTATTATACCACAACCAGTCATATTTCCTTGACACCTTGACACTTGACCAACCAGTTCCTGGACGTATCCAAGTTCTCATCTCAAGAGAAGAATACCAGTAACATTTTTTTTGTATGCAGTGACTAGGGATCAAACTCGCCTATGGTACTGATCGTCAATAGGGACCGATGCAAAAATCTTTTTGTGCATTCCTCTTTGTCAACAAATCCGAGTGCAGATCCGAATGTTATGGGTACAGTCTTTCATGGAAAAAGTACTGGTCCAACCGAGGAACCGGCGAGAAGAATTAGTAAAATTTGTAAGAATTTACTTCCCAGTCGATGTAAAATAAATAAGTTTAAACTAGCTAACTGACAAATACCACCGGAAAAAAAACCACAGTGGCCTTGGATGCCTTATCAGGCCAGCGTCAGGGATTTCATCAATTGCTTTATTAATTCATTTCCGGTTTTATATTGCTTTTTTAAATGATCTCGGGTTAATGGGTTTTTATAATGAAATGGTTACTAGGTTATAAAACAATGGAATCGTTCTCTTGCTATTAGTTTCCAACACAAACAAATTCCACCGCACGCTAAGGCACGATCGTGTTCCTAAACCGAATTTATTATTGAAGACCGAGTTCATGAATAATTGAATTTCTATCAAACATGAATTTAATTATGGTATCTGGAAGCCCTCAATCTATAACATTTGTTTTGAAACATTAGGGTAAACTGTTTCTGTACTTTGTATTTTAATTGAATTTGTAATGTGAATCTTTTATTCATGACTTCAATATTTTTTAACTTGTATTTTTACTATTTAATCAAGCTATGCCTTAGCTAATGGAAAATGACAAATACACAAAAATACACGTAACAACGACACAAAATGTTACTTTTCTTAGCAAAGTTGAGGAGTAAATGGTTGGAATTCAACTTATATGGTTCGGAATACGGCAGTTCTTGAAATGATAATAATCATGATGAACTAGAAACAGTGATATTAAGAAATATATCACGGCTTACCCCACCGTCTTGATATTGTTTTTCCAATATCTTGTTTAAATAGTACACTAAACTTCAGCTCCCTGGCTTTATAATAATGCATTGATATTTATTATATTTGTAATATTGTAGAACAATTACAGAAATTTTATTGTTCCTTATTGACGATTTAATAATTTTAATTTGTGTAAAACACATGTATTTCTTAAGAAGTCGCAATTTAAAAAATCAATACGAACATGCCCGTGTGTTGTTGAAGTTTGAGACGAAATTTAACAGATATGGCGATATTATAAGACGATGTTTTGAATTCAATATCCTTAATTGACTTGTTACAATTAACGATTCCTGTGACATTATATTTCAAACGACTAAAATTTCAGCACTAATTCACCCGAGGACAATTGAAGTCTTATGACAAGCAAGCTAATCGATTTTTCTGTTATAACTATTAAATTCAATCTCTTGCATCGATTGCATGTCTGGACCAGAGTTGCGTATCCTTGATTTAGAAGTATGCATTAAAATGCGTTGGACAGCCTAATGCATTGGAAGTAATTGGTATTTGATGTAAATTTTCGCTTGTCATGGTAATCACATTTCTGTCATTGACATCAACTTAACCCTCTCCCTCATAGAGGAAACCATGAAAAGACCTATGCGAACAGCATAAAACCAGATCAGCCTGCGAGTAACTCGCAGGCTGATCAGGTTTTATGCTGTTCGCTGCTCTTCAGTGGTCTGGAAATGAGGACTTTATATTAAATTTGGTAAGGTTTAACTGTGGTTTTCTGCAGGTCAGGCTTTATGTGGTACCTATTAAGTGCGTCAAAATGAGTCTATATGAGGGAAAGGGTTAATGAGAGTTCCTTGGTTTCCCATATTTTGACCTTCGACCCCTTTCATTCCGCACGTGAGTCCTTCAGATAAATTCACAAAATGAAGAATGCTACCATTGTTCTGTATCTTTGTTTTCATTGGTTTAACGTCCCGCCAACTATAATTCGGTCATTTTGGGACTCACTACTATATCTCTGCTATATCATGCCATAGACAAATGGCATGATACCACACATTATCTTAACTCTGGGTCATACAGTTCTCTGGAGCAACCTCTTGTTCTATGTCTTACCACTCGTCTTGAGTGTGTGACCTTCTTGTAACGTTTTCAACATGTCATTGTTACATTGGACTCGTCTGCATTTCCTGTTTGTGGTTCCATGTCCTCAACCTAAATTCTGTTGGCATCTTATTACTTTGGAGTGGTAAACATCCAAAGACCACATTTCACCATGGATTCGGCAATACTCGGTATAATTCGCCGAATTAACTGACCAGTCGGTGAGTGGTGCAAAATATCATGTGTATATTTCATGCATGACAGAACCATGTTTCTTTTTTTTACTGAACGTTTCACTTCCGATTTCCAGATTCTATGTGACAAAGCACAGATTAGTGTTGGGAATAAACCATCTGACCTACTGACGTCACTAGAACCGGAAGTGACGCCACAGCCGCGGATAGTGACGGGTTTCGTTGACCGATACCATGAAGCATATAACAACGAGCTGAACCATTTCCTGGATGTCATACAAGGTTTGTAGTCATGGAAACAAAATTTACCAATTTCCGTTTTAAGGTAACCCATCCATCACTTAATTTCAATCATGGTCCTTCAAATACTTAAAATGGCTTCAGTGCAGATGTAAACATCCATTGCATTTTGAGTTATAGGCTCTTTTGCGTTAAGTCTATAAAGGCTTGCATTTTCCATAAAATACCCATGATCACTTGATTTACAATTTAATGATGGATGGATTACCTTGAATATAGATAATCCGCCAGAGAGGAAGGGTTCCGGACATGATTCCCTATATTCAATCCTTGATCCAGGCCAGAGAGGTTTCCTCTATCAAATTGAAAATTATTGTGGAAAATATGTAGCGTCGGAGATAAAGGCCAGGTTATAATATGCCTTTGGTTACAGGAAACCTCACACTCCGACGCAGTGGTTTGGCTCCGCTTCAGTTACTGCCAAACTGAGTTACCACGTGACCGTGGTGTATACCAGAAGTCACGCTATTGATTATCCATGATTTTTAGTCTTTTGGTACACCTTCGTCACGTGGTTTCCCAGTGTGGCAGTGATTGATGCGGAGCAATTCCACTGCGTCGGGTTTGGTGAAATAGCTGAAATTGAGCTATTTTGCAACTAACTTAGGCAGAGATCTGTGCGAGATCTCCAGCGATGGAGACTGCGGGAACCTTTGCTATAAAAATGGGCAATTACCTGTATATGATTGTTTTTATGTGTGCTTGCTTGGGTTTAAAGTCCCTCCGACAGTATAACATTCGTTTGGGGTCTTATATTTACACAAAGACAGATTTGTAGTGCTTCCCCACTGTGATATCACGCCATAGATAAGTCGCATAAAAGATCTACAAAACCAAATCACAGAGTTACGCAGTCCTCGAACTACCCTTATATGCTGAGTGTCAATCACAAGGGAGAAATATGCCACACCTCTTTAAACGACTTTGGTATTTCGCGAACGGGCATCGAATCTGCGATCACCTGGTTGGTTATTATTGTTCCTTCCTATCTAAAGTCGTTCCTCGCTACGATGAGACGGGATCCAGTTTGAAGGCCGCCATTTATCCGCCATTTTAGCTTTTTTGATGACGTGCTCGTTTTCTGATAAGTCTACAGCGAATAAGTGGCGAATATTGGGTGTCAGTTTAGCAGATGCTCGTAGGTTTAAATTACTGCTTCGTATTGTCCCGATAAAGAAAACACGGTGCCATCCTAAATTGAACTTATCCCTAAAGCAGTCCTTGAATTTCTTGCTTCATTTCCTGTGCTACCATGTTTTAAAGACGAAAAAAAAGAAGAACTTTTTGACTTGGAAAAATGTGCACCTTATAGTAAACCTAAACAGTTTGTCCTCTTCGCACTCTAAGGTTATACCTTCCATATGGAAATGCTGAAAAACAGCTTTCACTTCATACTTCATAGTTTAAAAATGGCCTGGATAGAACAAAACTTGTATATTTAAAATATTCATGCAGCTTATTTTTCATACAGAAATGAACTCATTACATTTGTTTCAGGCAAGTGCGAGTTGCTGATAACGAAAAAGGACACTTTGCAGGCTATGACTCTATCTGAACTCTGCTACAAGTCTTTGCAGCATGGGAAAAACTGTGAATTACGTGGAAACCGTGTGACGTGTGTGCTGGTTGTAGTTGATAGTCACGTGATATCATCTGTTTATCGCGTATTTCCGGTCACGTGACAAAACACTGTATTTTTATTATAGGTATATTTTTTAATGCTTTAACGGTTCTAATTTACGGGATATATTTTAAAGAGTATATTTTGTTCTAATCTTGTTCATTTTCTATTTTTAATCATGTATAATTACTTTTACAGTGAATTCTAAATGTTTAATTCTTGTTATGATTAAATAAAATAATAAAATAAAAAATAGAAGAAAAAAAACTTACATTATGTTTGTTATTGAGAAATATACGATATACGTTTTAGTTATTAAAACTCATTTTATTGACATTAAAACGTTGCTTATTTTGCAAACTTACAATCTTATTTTTATCACGTTATAAATATATAGGGAATATTATGTTGCAGTAGCTTTCCGTGACTTTGTATTTTGCTCCGAGCAGCGTGGGAAGAAAGATATCTCGCGAGACCGAAGGTCGAGCGAGATATCTTTCTTCCTACGCTGCGAGAAGCAAAATACGAAGCCACGGAAAGCTACTGCAACATAATTTTCCTTTTATTATATACCTTTACATTTTCAAAACAAAAGAAGTCAGTTTTTAGGGTTTTGATGGCTTTATTACTTTTTTCTTTAAAAAAAAAAAAAAAAAAAATCAATGGCGGATGAATTTTACTATGGAATTTAAGCCACGCCCCCACCTCTTCTCATGTATTTAAGAAAAATGGCGGCCAACACGCTAACTGTAATGCTATAAGTGGATTTTAACAAAATGAAAAACACTCACATGTGAACACTGAATTTGGAATAAAACATGTCTGCTGGAAAACCTTTCGTTTTTCAATCACTGTCAGTGTCAGACGTGATAACTGGACAGATTCTTTTCCGGCGTTTGAGCAAGGTAGGAGAAGTGTCGTCAGTTTTCGAGGTGTTGTTTATGATTGTGATAGGACAGTTCATCAGCGTTGCATTTTGAAAGATCTGACCAGCGTGCTTTGAGACACATTCTATTTCTGACATGCTGTGGATATTTGATGACACCACAGACTTAGATGTTGAAGGAACGGGTTCAAGGGCTGGAGGGGATGACAGGAAGTGGAACTGGAAGTATGTTGATATTTGCTCATAGGCTGATTAAGCTTTAATAGCCACATGAGAAGGATTTGGGTTTAGAGACAGTATGTCTGACATTTGTTCTTGCATTTCTAGAGATGCATTGGCATAATTATTGATGCTTTGGACATTTCTGTGAGCACTTAATTGAAGAAAGAGATAGTCAGCGTTTTAGACCTATCCTGAAATGTAAACAATTGCTGCAGCCGACAACAATGAAATAACGGTGATTCTCGAAAACGTGTCTGTTATTTGTGATAAGTTTGTAAAGAAATTTAAAGAAAAATAAAAACAATGTTTCTTTGATAATAATTAAAAAAACAAACAAGAACATCCTTTTTTATCGTTTATTAAATAAATTTGACGAGAGGATTTCTTTGATAAAAATAGAAACTGGTTCTCACAGTAGTATTGGTTCTCGTCTCTATTTACTACGTAGCGCCCACTTACAGCGGGAACCATGCCGAAAGTAGTCCGCACAGTGTGACGTCATACTATGTATTAGACGCTGATATAATACGTATTTTTAATCTGTTGAGTTGTATTTGCGTCTCGTATTTGGCGTGTTTAGGGGCCAGAAAATGTATAGGTATATAATAATGTTTTATACTATTTGCTGATCATATGGAAATAATTGAGAAATATATGTATTATGTTTTTATTTGTATCAATTATTTTATTTTTATACAATGAATACATATTCGATGAGTTAGAAAAAAAAATCCAATACATTCGATAACAATAAAAAACAACAACATGCACACATATTTCAAGTTGTATATTTAAGTAGTATATGTTTATGTTCTGGTTTTACCAGGGTAGTATTAAATCTATATAGCGACGTGCAGCTGGTTGAATATTTAGGAAAACCCTTAGCAAACCTCCAAACCTGAAAAATCTGCAGCACCAAATGGCATTCGAGTGCAGCAACTGTAACAACTACGGCACACAGAACCCTTTACTCAGTTGTACATTTTACAGCTTTAACTGAGTGGTAGTGATTCATGTTGACTTTTTTTTTTAACTTCGCACACAATGTTTGATCATATCCTCGGTGCAGTGTTTATCCCAACCACCATTGTTTGCGATGCTGTAAAGTATAAATTCTCAAAACAGTGTATATGCTTTTTTTTTTTTTTTTTTTTTTTTAATCGAGTTAAATTTTATTAATGTTACAAGCATTGCGTCAAACCAGCCACTGCCACACCGTTTTACAACTTGACCATGGTGTATATAAAAATCACGCTATTTGGTATCTGTTGTTTGGCTTAAACTACGATTATTATGAACTCGATCACTGTGGCAGAGATCTCTGTGAGATATCCTGTGTTGGAGATTGGCATGGCGCGCATCCGTTTATTGAAAGCACAAATAACTGACTACCAGCAGTTCCATCCAGCTTTCTTCTGTGTAAAATCCGAATGACCAAACTGGGCTCGAACCGAGCCCACAGCCATAATTAGGTCTCGAGCCAAAAGCGATGACGGACTTAGTACTATAACTACCCGAATCTTCCCCTCCCCCAAAAAGAAAAAGAAAAAAAAAAACTACCGAAAACGGTCTTTAAATTATGCAAAAATTAGGTATCGCAAAAATAAGTATTGCAAAAATAAAGTATCGTAAAAAATGTGCTTGTAGCAATACTTTTAGTTACAATCTGATAATAATAAAGAATCAAAATGTATTGTTCATACGATTTAAAAGCGATACTCAGAGATATGCTTGCTTTTGTTATAAGTATATAAATCAGATAGGCTTGCCTTGGTAGATTAGTGGTAACTCACTTCGTTTCTCATCAATGCGTCCCGGGTTCGATTCCTGGTCACGTACTTGAGCGGGTACAGTGTTCGTCCGTCACTGGGTTTTCAGGTTTCCTCCTTAAATAATAACCACATACGCCGCCATTAGAGCCATCGAGAGTGAATATTTTAACCCTTTTCGATGTAAAATGAAATGATAAAGTACAAACTTCTATGGCTTGTTGATTGGATCGAAAAACAAATCTGCTCAGGAAAAAAATAGAAAAAAGAGAACCGGATGCAGTAGGTTCAATCTGGCAAATATTTGTGAATTTATGGATATGTCTGTTACATTTGATAAGGGCATTTCACTTTTATAATAAAAATCTGCCCAGTAACAAAAGTTTGAAATAAAAAAAGAAACAGTGTTAAAGACCAATCCAATGGGGTGGGTAGTAGTCACTTTTGTCAATCTGTGTATATAACCAGCTTCCTCTCCTGGGATATTCCTTAAAATACACAGTTGTCCCCCCTGCCAACCACGCGCCCCACCACCCAAATGTCCCGGATGTAATAACACTATGGTCACACAACGTCATTAACGCGAAATCTGATATCGGTCTATAAAACGGGCTATAAATCACATCGCTGCCATGTATATTGTCCCTACACCAAAATATCCCGTCACTTATCACAATAAACTGTACTTTGCCCAACTTCCGCCGGAAATATCCCATTGCACGATGAATATATCCTATATCCGCCAAAGCATACCCCATTTTAACGGCGTCCATCATGTCACCTCGACGCACATGCACGCCGACATTTGGAATTCCGTCACGTGACACATTACGTATGAACTCACGCGCTTCGTCCAAGTAAATATCCTTAATTTTAAATGTCTGTTTCACAACTTCGTGGGCTTTATAAAAATACCTCCATGACTGAAAATAACCATAGAGCGTCCAATTGTATAGGTGATTCAGAAATTTCACACGCCTGTGATATTTACCACACGGTCGCTGATGAAACTCATGGACATTTCGAAACGTTGTATTTACCAAATTAGGCAAATCGAACCATTTTGCAAGAGGAAATCTTGAAGGAATCACCGGTGTGTATCCGTGTTGGTAGGATGTCCCAATGAGTCCGGCTACTTGAAAAAGTTGATTTCCTGTCCTGCCCAAACTTACACGAATGGTCATATAATGGGAACACATGTGTGAATTACCATAATCAGTTCTCCATCCTTTTATCCTGACTTCATTCTTGTTATGTTTAGCGTCCAGCAAGCGGTAAACGCAATTACCCAATGTAACACGCAGACTTAAATTGCGTTGCTCACTGCGCGTTGTCTCAAGCGTTGATGCAGCACCGGCGTCTAAAATTGCGTTGTCATCTTCAAAATAGGAATGAGTATAGGTTTGTGTTTTTCAACGGTTGGGTAGCGACTACATAATTCAAAGATGACATTTTTCGCTTAGGACTGGCTGACCAAGTGTAAAAGAAAATGTAAGACAGTAACACATATATGAAAACTGCCGTTACGAAAACAGAATAATATTTCGAAGTACCACGTGACTTTGACGACGCCATTACCTCTTTAGTCACAAAATACTGATATTCTATAAGACACATATTGCTGTTGTGTAAACATTTTCAAATCACTTGAGTTGCTCTTTTTATTCTACGTAAATTTGAAGTAGACTATTTGACATTGTACACTACGGTGTTAACAACACAACGTAACTGGATCTGCATCTGAGGTTGCTTTAGGAATCTTCTGTTGTCAGCTTAATCTGAAATTAAGACGAAATCATTTGTATCAGTAAGTCATATTAAATTGAGTTGATGAATATATAACACGTTTATATAGTTTGTAGCTTCGAAAAACTAAAACGTAAAACAATGTGATGGATGTATACAGTGGAAACTTTATAGCAGCCAACATAAACCGGTATACGTCCCGAGATATAATTTAGTTGTTTATATAAGCAACAGGTATTAGTCGCTCAAGTATATCAGAAATGAATCCATGTATATACAGCCCTGTTTCTCTCTCTCTCTCTCTCTTTCTCTGTCTCTCAAATCTAGCTTTGCTTGAAATGCTTTGAAATGTTTTTTTTTCTTTCTTTCATGACATATAATAAATTATATAAAATACATAATACATTATGCAGAGTACATGACATAGAATAAATGATATATTAAATTACATGACATAAAATATTTTAAATTACACGACATGAAATACTATTAATAAACGAACTTAAATGGTATATGTAAATAATTCTTGTAGATTATTAAAGTTTTAAACCATACTTACAGCTCTTTATCTTAGTATAAAAGTAAACAAAATCCAGTTCTATATCCAGTCTGCGAGGAAGTCATATTCCATTTAAAACCCTCATCAGACGCTTCGCGTCCGAGACAGAAACGAATGTTGGTTCCCTAATTTGAAATATGAGAACACTATCGCATATGCAAAACCGGGATCCACAAACGAGCCTGGTTTTCGTACTTGAAACATTTGCATAAACGTTTGCCTTTTACGATCGGGAACCATGCAGGCGACAAAGTTTGGCTCTGGTTTCAATTTTTGAGTATAAATCGATCGAAAACGTCTGCAGAGGAGAGAAAGCAGCTAAAGAGCGGCGAGAACCTTTAAGCAGATTTGATAGAAAATCGATGCGCTGCTTTCAAGGGAACAGTGAACAGCTCTAAAGTTGATGATGCGGCGCCTGTATTTAAGAGACTAAGCGGAACAATGCGCGATGCACAGATGGATGGGACGGGAGGTGAATCACACTTGTGATGGTGAATACGTCAAAGCACGTTATCCATTATAATTAATATCAAGAATATGATAATCATTTTATGGTTATGATTTAATTATGTTTTATTTATATAATGATTAGATTTGTTTTTTGATGTTAGATTTTTGCTGATTACATATTAGAAAAATAATAAACAGCAGAATAAAAGACTCTCATAGCCAAGAGTAATATTGGAAATGTTGAAATGAATTTAATCTTTTTAACAGTTTTATTCGAATCATGATTTCCCCCAGATTGAATGTCCTCTTTTTAAAACAAGTACTACTGTAAAAGCAAAAGGACATTATCGCCAAGCTAAATTTTACAATATTTAATGAGATTTTTTTTTTTACCACATTCTATACGCCGACAACTATTATAATAATAAATCTAACTTTATTTCTTAGAGATATATTCTATATACAGTCAAACCTGCATTAGCGTTTACCTGTAAATAACAGCCATCTTTTTAACTCTAAATACCTTTCTTGCATAAATCCTAATGCTTTTTCTTCCATGGGTCATTTTCATAAATTGTCAGTTTTACTGACATAATTTAACAAGAAAATATCTTTAAAAAAGATATGCAGCTTTGATGGTAATGAGAGTAATTAGAGAATGTACAAATCTGTTATCTGTCAACTATTTCATCCAAGGAGTCAAAATAAGCATATATATATATATAAAAAAAAATTTAAAAAAAACACCCAATCGATGGAGTGATCAAACTTTGTAATAGAGTGCACCGTCTTTCATTCATACGGGGACGGTGAAACAGAATACAAACATGTATAATATTTAATATTCTTCAGATATTTATAACGTTTATCAAAGAAATTGTAATTCAGTCAGGATACTATAAAAATTCTAAAGATACGAAGTATATATTTCAGCTAGGTGTCATCTCAACAAACAATGTTGCTTCACTTAATGAATGTGTAACTTTGAAATTAAAAATGTGTGCTTTGAATTTACGAAATGACTGTCATCCTGAAATTAAAATAAAAAGCATGTTCAACTCATAAATATATTACGAATGCATCTATATTCAACTTTGAAATTACAAATGTATGAAACATTGATGAAACAATTGGTTAGAGCGTTCGCATCGGAAACGGGAGGACGTGGGTTCAATCCCTGGTCGTGACATACTAAAGTCGAAAAAAAAGTTGTACTGGTAATGCTCCCTTGCTTGGAGCTCAGCATATAAAGGTAGTTCCTAGACTGGTATGCCCGTTGTGATTGGGTGTGGTATCATGCCACATATATATCTACGGCGTGATACTAAAGTGTGTCATCACTCTATATGTTTGAAGAAGACATCGTCTCCTTATGACTAAAATACTATCGGAGGGACGTTTAACACAACAAACAAACAAATAACTACTTGGCTTTTTGTATTATATCAGAATTCAATAAACGGAATACTGATCTAAAATATTCATTGGATTTCCCAATATTTAATGTAAATTTCATATCCGTGTCATTGTTTGATTAACTTCTAAATCTCCTATGTCTATTGATAAGCAATACTACAGGACTGTGAAATTTTATTAATTTATAAGTGATAAAAGGGAAAAAAAATAAGCATACGCAATTTCAGCCCCTGGGTAATTCCAATGTCTCTATTTATAGTTTGGTGATAATCATTAAAATATCTAGTTTTGTGATGAAATTGTTTGTTCTATTGCATTAGGTTTTTAATTAATTTACATTGTTGATCTAATAATTAGGTATACAAAGAAAATTCAAAACTTGGAAAAACATAAGGAGACATCACTCTTACTTGCTTCGTATCAAACTCCACACAGTGATCTCCCTTGCAAGCAAAAAAAATACTGCCTTCACAAATGTCACGTGATGATTGTAAACTAACAAACTGCTGTCACAACAACAAAAATATTTGTTGAAAGTATTTTTTTTTTTTTACCTCGAGGCAATATTTGATGTTTATTTAAGAAAACATACTTAGGGAAATGACACTCGCAGTAAAATATATTTTTTGACAAAAAGAAAAATTAGCTAAATTCTGTTAAGTTTTACTTGTGGTGGCAGTGGTTATCTACAACTGTAAGGGGATGTAACTACTGCGCGGAGTTAAGCTTCGTATATTAAGTGGTCATCTTTGTTTACTTCATAGCTCTTGTCCCTCTCTGTTGTGGGTTCGAGACATAGGGGGACGTTCATATGGCTTCCGGTAGGTCGGTGGTTCTATTTGGATGTCACTGTGCACTCGAGGTCTTTCACCATTTGTAATTAGCTGGAAGACGCTAATTTGTCACTCTGGAACTTTGAAGACATTTTTACAGTCACAGAAAGTTGAATTTTGTGATCTTGCGTGTATAGATGAGTATTGGTAGACGTAATACACACAGATAGTTTTAAATCAAATTCTTAGTCAGCAAGGTACTTTAAAGGAAATAAATGTTAATGAGTTTATCAAGATGCACGATGGTCCTAACCACCTCGGAAACTAAACTTGGACATGGAATCTCTCGGTCTTTGATCTAAAACATTGATAAGAGATGTCGGATTTAAATTCATGCATTTACATGTTTCGAAATTGTCGATTTAGAATTCTAACACGACTCGCGGCTTTCTCTCTCTATAGAAAGAAGAAAACACACTGTCGAAATTCCCAACAAAACACTGGTTCGCAACGCAGGGAGGTCATTCAATCAGCAAGCTAGAGGGAAGTAATTTGGTTTTCAGTTTCTACGTCTCAAGAAAGTAATCCAAATAGGAAATGACGTAAAACGTGTTAGAATCGACATAATCTATTTTACCCGTGTGTTGTTGTGTATTTAAACACAGGTTTGTCGTTCAGGTGTAACTAGTGTAACAGTTGGATCTTTATTAGCGGTCACCTGTATTAAGTGGCCAACCTATATTTAGAGACCAGTCTAAAGTCGGTTGGCCTGGTGTCAGGATTATGTAACTGGGTGTGGTATCATGCCACATGTCTACGGCGTGATACTGCAGTGTGGCAGCACAATATCTGTCTCAAGTAGACATCGTCTCCAAATTACTGATACTGTCAATGGGACCTTAAACCTATATATCTGCTCTATTTCTCAGCCACTATTGATCAGATTTTGATATAAATTCATATCATTTATAAGCACCAACAGAAATTGCATATATCTTTGGCATGTCATGAGCAGCTTAATTTTGTTCACATATATTAAACCGGACCCGATGGCAGAGTGGTTAGAGCATCTGCCTCAAAATCGGGAGATCATGGGTTCGATCCCCTGCCGCGGCATATCAAAGTGGAAAAGAATGGAACTGATATAGCTCCCTTGCTTGGCGCTCAGCATATAATGGTCGTTTCAGAACTGATTGGCCCGGTGTCCGGATAATGTGACTGGGTGTCTGAAATAATGTCGGTGGGGCATAAAAAAAAGTGGTAATACATGTACTATATTTCACTGTCGTGGTTATTCTTGTGCCGTAGTGTTACAATAAGTGTTGTGTCATGGTTATGTATATAGTGCAAAATTATGGTATTGCATTGCAATATGTACATATGATACAGAAAAAAGATATGGTAGTACTGTAGAAAATGTACCTTAGTATGAATAAATGGTATTAAAGTAGAAAATGTACCATAGTAGAACGATATAGAATTACAGAAGAAAATGTACTATAGTACAAATATATGTACAGTAGAAAACTTACAATAGTAAAAAGATATGGTATTACGTGGAAAATGTACTATAGTACAAATATATGTACAAAAATTAACAATAGTAAAAAGTACCATAAATTTTCAGTATTAAATAGGTAAATGCACCATAGTACAAATATATGGTTTTAAATAAAAAATCTATCATAATAAAAATATAATATGATATAACATCAGAAAATGTACTATACTGTAGTATACAGATATACTCGTAGTACTAAATAAAGAATGAACTATAATACAAAGATGTGGTGGAAAATGTATCATGATAGTACAAAGATATGTTATTACCGTAGAAATTGTACCATACTAGAAAGATTTGGTATTACCGTAGAAATGAGAAAGCTCATGATATAGTATTGTTTTTTTGATAGAATAAACGAATCCAGGCTGCAAAAAAAAAAACTACTATTTTCAGCAAATATAGAAAAAAGAAGGAGATTGAACGCATCCGCCAATAATAAATAAATAAATAAATAAATAAAAACGAAATTGTTTAAGTATAAGCGACTATTTTTATTGACACTTATCTTCACGCGCTTGGAAGGTTATAATGGCGACTGTGATGCTTGATAACATTTTCAAGATCTAGGTCTGCCGACCTATGTTAAATCTTCCTGTTGTATGTTTGAGTGTCCGTCATCCACTTGCTCTAATTGTAAAGATTTTATCCGCATTGCCATTATCATTGAGGAATTTCTTTTTCAACGCGATGCTACGGACAAAATCTTTGTGTTATACATGATTTTTTTTTTCAAATATTATTGAAATTTGTGCATACTTTTAAAATTCATATAAGGAATACAACATTATTTGAGATATTCAGGTAAGTTACTTTATGTTCTATCTATCTAGCTAGCTATCGATCTATATTTCTATCTAGCTAGCTAAGTATTTTCAGACTGGACTAATTAAGATATGTTTTTAGCCGCGTTTATAATACTAATTTTAAAATCTAACAACTCTTAAACTTCATTAAATTATGGATCTATAATCACGTGAGAAAATCATCTTTATAAATGTTATTGAGTGTACTCAGCAAAATCTCACATTGTGGATTTCGATTACAAAATTGACTATAATGCATGAACTTCGACACTTCCATGTATGTACCTTGTTTCAGACCTTCAAAATGCACGACGAATGGTTTCCTTTGAGTTACATCTTCCTTAGCGCCATGGTGTTCATTTTTGGTTAGTATTTTTTTTTTTTTAGGGGGGGGGGGGGGGTACAATTTTTTCAGTCATTTGGAGACTGTGCCTACTTGAGACAGATATAGTGCTATAGTGCTGCACACTGAAGTATCACGCCGTAGACATGTGGCATGATACCACACTCAATCACATTATCCTGACACCGGGACAACCCTTTTTATGTTGAGCGCCAAGCAATAGGGCTATACCAGTACCATTACGTTACGACTTTGGTATGTCTCTTTTGGGATCGAACCAACGACCTCCCGCCATTACTTCACCCAGTTTTATTGGACAGTTCCACGTATTATTGTATTTTTAAACTAGTATTAGTAGAGATAGCTATTTGAGGTAAATCAGCGTCAGATAACAACTTTCAAAAAAATCTACCAAATATCAGAGTTGAATTTTAACTTCAGAATTTTGCCGTTTATGAAAAAAAGCGCCTAAATAATTACTCATATTCCTATTATATTTATCATTTTCAAATATATGAAAATAATTCAGATGACGTAATATTATAGTCTATGACACTTGTGCACTCTTACATCCATTTATTGCATCCTATGCAGTTGTATGCAGCAAAGATCTATATGAGATTTACAAATTTATTTCTTTATTCTAAACCATCTTTCTTACGTCCAATCAGAGACGCTTTTCTAATCACGTGACCGTACGATTTATCTCTGTAGGCATCCCGTATTGTACAGTTCACAGGTTCCGTGTTAAACCTATGATAAACACCGAAACGCGTGAAAATGTTCCGAATGAAAATCTAAATCAAAAGACGCTGTTACATGTATCTTTTGTCGTCTCAATAAGTTAAAATGTCGTCAGATTATGAAGTATTGAACAACAGAATTAGGCGTAGAATAAAAATATCAGTTAACTTTGTTCTGTACAATACGGAATATGTTTGTATTCATAAAAAAAATTGGAAAATCATGTTAGACTCACCTATGGGCTAAATGTTTAGATAAGATTTTTCAAGCTGTGTACTCGTCCAAAGAAATATCCGTATTCTTCAGAACAATATTAAATAAACGGATACTATCTAATGTATTGTTCCTAGGAATATCAAGACAATCCTAAATATACAGTCAAACCTGTGTTAAGCGGTCAGTCAATGGAACAATAGAAAGTGACCGCTTAACGGAGATGAATGTTAAACATATGATACTATCATGACCGTTTGGTAATATTTAAACTGACAGCAAAATGCCCGTTGGCCGCTTAATGCAGATGGCCGCTAATGAAGGTCTTCTAAATTAAACTAAACACAAACTCGATAGTATCTAATGGGATATAATCCAACAGGGAACTAATAAGATCGCAAGCTAAATACAGACTTCATTCCGGATATGACCGTGAAATCAATAATTTCTATCAATATAATCTAGTCTATTATCAAAATGATTTTGAAGACATATAGGTGATCCCTATAGGTTATTTAAATAATTGTACATGCATCAGCAATCGACGATACTACTTTTAACATGTAATATTACATAAACCTAAGGCTTTTGCAAAGTATTCGAGTAATTAAACCGCTTAAAGTAATGAAGTATTTTAGTAGAATACTAGTATCAAGAAATCATGAAACGGCTTTCTGCGGTAGTCTGAGTGCTAATACAGCCTTTATCGTGGCAAGCAACATCCCGTCTCGTGTATTATACCTATATACATGTACAATCGTTATTAACTTTTTATAAACAAAGGAAGAAAGAGCCTTACCATAAAAGAGAAAAAAATCAAACAAAATAAAAAACAAACAAAACCTGACCATCAACAACATATTCTATATTATTTTTTGACGTCACTTGAAATTTTGCATCTTCATCAAGAAAACAACAAAACAAAATACACTTAACAGTTTTTCAAATTGGTCACATGGGATTTGCAAATTTCTGATAATGCATTTTGGTTGATGTCTCATTTGAAAACAAATCATGAAGTAAAAGTTCTGCCTATCTTAAACTATTTTGACTTATATCTAGAGAATGCTTTGTTCAGGACAAACCCCTAAGTCGAAAGTCACAAACTTCACCGTTAACACGCATTCTAAGGAGGTGGTCTTTGAGTGCATGCTTTGTCAGAAATTTGCAAAATCCCATGTGACCAATAAGGAAAAGTGTTAAGTGTATTTTTCCATACAATAAGGGAATTGAAATATTAGAACACATAGTGGCATAAACATCTAATGTATTTTCAAGTACCGTAGTCATAAGTACAGTTGAACCTGTATTAGCGACCACCTGTATTAGTGACCACCTGTATTAGCGCACATTCCTGTGAATTAAGCGAACTTGAATTACGACCTGTTTACGACACGCTCGTATTAGGGGACCTACTGTATAGACACCACCTGTTTGCGACTGTCTTGTATTGGAGACTATGTATTTAGCGGCAGTTAGCGACCACCTGTATTAGCGACCACCTTTATTAGCGACCACCTTTATTAGCGACCACCTGTATTAGCGACCATCTGTATTAGCGGCCACCTGTATTAGCGACCACCTGTATTAGCGACCACCTGTATTAGCGACCACCTGAATTAGCGACCACCTGTATTAGCGGCCACCTGTATTAGCGACCACCTGTATTAGTGACCACCTGTATTAAGCGATCAATCTGCATTTAGCGGTCAGATTTGATATTGCCAAACTAGAATTGTGTTATATGCGTAACCTTCATTCAGCGGTTATCTCGGTTAAGCGGTCACTTTCTATTCTTGCTTGACTGGCCGCTTAATACAGGTTTGCCTGTAATTGTACTAATTTGAAACCTATGTATTCAGCACATTCCTGTGACATTAAGAATTGTATCTACTGCCGTTCAACGACATCGTGCTCAGTATGTATGGACGGATATTATGAAGACACTGACGGTACCTGCTCCCCTTGCCCAAGGAACTGTGCCTGGTGTAGTTGGAGATCTTATTGTACAAATTGTAAAGCAGGCTATTATGGCCGCCCTACTTGCAATCGAAGGTGTGACACAAACTGTGTTCAGGCTGTATGTAACAGGTTAAATGGTACATGCGTACACGGATGTCGGGATGGATATGTCCAGACGGACTCCAGATGTGTTTGGTGTTCTGATTATATAAAGCATTGTGAGGAATGTTCAGAAGAAAACCATTGTACCAGGTGTGCTAGTGGATACAATATTTCGTCTTCTGATAACGCCATATACTGCTGTTCACCTGAAACATGGGGAGACAAATGTCAGTACAGTTGTTCCTCCAATTGTTCTAACACTTGCGACGTCAGCAACGGCCACTGTGACGGATGTCCCAAATACGCATACGGAAATACTTGCCAGTCCCGGTGTAGTGTCGGCTGTAACGATGGTGACGGTACCAGTGTGTGTGACAGACAGAAGGGACATTGTATTTATGGATGCAAATCTGGATTTACTGGACGACACTGTCATAGAGGTTAGTTGTATGCATGTGTTTCTTGGTATTAAAGTCCCAGCAGAAGTATTTCAGTCCTTTGGAGACTGCGTTATGGTGTTGTAACACTGAAGTATCAGATTATGAATATATGGTATGATACCCAGGATTAATTTGAAGATTTTGCGAGGCTGATGAATCATTTGATAGTTAATTTAGGTTATTTTCAACTGTTGACATGATGAGTCTTCCGGAATGTCAAAATAACGGAACATTGCCAAGTTAGATAATGAAAGAAGCCTCTTTTGTACGAAACGAAAGAAAAAGAAGTCTCAAATTTCAAGGACCATTCTATCAGCCAGGACTGTGAACTAACTGATACACGAGTATAAATTATATTTCTCTTCTTATCATTTGATATTGTTTTGAATTAAAGCTAAAGTTCAGGATTTCTTGTAATAGTATCATATTGTTTTGATCGTCTTTCTAAAGGTTAACTGAGTAATATATGTACTGTGAACACGAAGATGTTGACTTGAAGGACATCATGGTATATACGTGTAGATGTTCCTTATGAAATAACAATGACATCATATTATTTATGTGAATACTGTTTTCATCGTACAAAGCGTCACGAATAAAATAATGTTGAAAATTGAAATGAATTATTTATCTTCTTTAGATATTGTATATAGACATCATAAAGTTCATAAAGACATTGCATATGTCGTGTACATTATTTTTTCCTGAAATCAATTTAATATTAGTCCAAACAGTTGACGGGCAATGGGGCCAGAAGTCGAACTACGGAACTTATTTTGTCATGTGTGGTCATGGGTCAAGGTCAATGTCAAGGTCATGTTATCAACCAGCACCACAAAATGGCGGAAAACGTTGTTATGGGAACGACGTTGAGACAACAGGCTGTACCCTGGCAGAATGTCCGGGCGAGTTGTGATGCTTTGTTTACAAGTTTATCTGTACGATAAGCTTGTCACATGGTTTACACCAAAAATGCTCGGATAAATATATTTAAGAAAAATAATTAAAACTGATCACGTTTCAGTAAACAAATATTATTGAAAATCATTTTTCCCAGTAATTATTTTCATTGTAATATCTTACCTTATCTAAAAGTTCTATTTGTTTTCTTACTTTAATAATATATATGGATACTCCTTTGAGCATATCTAAACAAAATAAGCAAAGCATGTCCCTTGAAAACTTAAGTTTTCTATTTACAGACGATTTAGATAATAATGCAACAGATATTGGAGGTGGAAATGGCAGAGATGGTGTAACTTCCGGAGGATACAGCGCCGCATTGGTGGGAGCGGCGGCAGGGGGCGCAACTCTGCTTGTAATTGTTGGTGTGGTACTGATAGTCGTTCTAATGATAAAGAGGTAAATATCAAGATAAAAAAAAAATCGAGGTTATATTTAAATGAATTATTACGAGTAACCAAGTTATACAATAGATCAACAATAAATACTATACATAATTATGTGTATACAAACAACTATATGACAAGACAATGACGTCATTGCCGTCTTTAAAACGTGCCAGCAATCTTCTCATCAATCCTTTCACATGACCCCATTTCCATTTAGCCAAATCAAGGAAATCTCATTTTGGCCCGTGAATCACGAGAAACTACGAAGTTAGCTTTCCGTCTGTTATCTTTTAAAAATAATCATCTTTTAACAGGAAATGTACATATTTACATGAGTTTGTATGTACGACATATCTCAATCTGCAGGCGGAAAGAAAGAGAGCAAAACAGAGACCGAAATCAAGCTATATATATCAATCAAGCTGGATCAAGTCGACATGGATTCGGAACTAACGGTAAGTCGGTTTATTTATTTGAAATAGAAATATATCACATAACATGCAAGAATTTCTTTTACAAAAGCTGGCAGACTGTAAGATTGCTATCTCACTTGAATTGAGTTATTTTGAGTATATTTTTTTTTGTGATCAATACAGTCAAAGGTTTCTTAAGCAATCAGACAAGGGAACAATAGAAAATAACCCTTTAACTGTGATGCCTGCTAAATGAAGGTCAAACGAATATTAAAATGATAGTTTGGTAATATTAAATCTGACCGCTAAATGCAGGTTGCCCGTTTAATGCAGGTAAGAGACGATAAATGAAAAGTGTAGCCAAATCAATTATATTTCTGTACTAAATGAATTATCATAAAGTTGAAAATCAAAGCTAATATTTCGTAAAGTTTAAATATTTTTCAAGGCACAAAAATCAATATCTGAAAATGAGGGCGAATACTTTTATAGCCTAAGGAGTTTTATTTCAGTTATTAGCCTAAGGAGGTTTCTAATTCTAAAATGTTATAATCAGCCATTTTGATAAATATTTCTGAAACTACCCAATCATATAGATTGACAGAAAGGAGGGCGCCATTGTCTGATTTCCTACGTAAAAATAGATTGTATATGAAAATCAACAATCGGTCTACATGTGTAAATTCTAAGTATATCCTCTCACCCGAAGGCTAGCCGGAATGATCCATAATGAACCGGAAGTAATAACAAGAGCATAAATTAACCTAGCTGGTGTATAATTAGCAAATGCTATATGACACTGAGGGCGAAATGTAAGTGTTTAGTCATATTGAGGAAGATTTATGGACAGAAGTGGAGTCATCATTGAAATTCATAATTGTACTCCATGTAAAAATGGTAATTAGAGTAGACTACATATGTTTGTTTTAACAATTCATCTCCGGGAAGCGTTACATTTTTTTTCTTCTGCTAAACTAAACACTAGCTAAAAGTGCGCGTAAAATCTACACGTTGTGAAAAATGCTAAGCAAATACCTCATCCGGTTCATATAACATTATTTCGGCCTGCAGTGCCAGTCATTATATCGCTATACCGAACTCGATGACGTCATATTATATTAAGGATGATTCATGCAAATGAGATGTTATAAAATCTGATATTACACTTTCTTTCAGAGGCGGGTATCGACCACTATGAATCGCTGCATGGACAAACACGACAAAGTCCGACTTATATGGAACTTCACGCAACAGAATATGAAATCCTCTGTGACCAGAATCAGAGCTCACTGTACTCAGAAATTAAGCAAATCTAATATAAACAATTGACCTACTCCATCCAAATCGTTAACCTGTAAATATCATCTTTTTTGTGCTGACACACTCGATGCCATGACAATACGTATACACCGATTTTAACATCATATTGTAACGGTACTTACATGAGTTAGAAGACGAGATACAATCAAACCTGTCTTAGGCGGTCAGTTACAGGAATGAAAGTAAGTGACCGCTTAACAGAGATGGCTGCTAAACGAAGATACCGAAATTCAAGTCTGGTAATATAAAAACAGATCGCTAAAACCTGAGTTAAAATATTGTATGAGCAAAAGGAGTCACATCATTAAACATTACCTACCATGTACATTTACCTATTTTTAAACTATTGTACAATACAATTCATATACACCACGTTACGTCAGTGTACAATGCCAATCATAGTTCTCACGTTACACCATGGTACAATACGTGCACCAGTCATATACGCGACGTTACATTATCATTCAATACCACCTGAACACGTCATTTTTCATCATTGTCCCATTGGTCATGGGTCCCATACACACCATTGTACATACATTTATGGCTGTGACGTTACACCATTGTACAATGCCACTCGCAGGTCGTAACGTTACATTATTGTACAATATCAATCACATACGTCGGGTTACACCATTGTACAATGCCACTCGCAGTCGTAACGTTACATTATTGTACAATATCAATCACATACGTCGGGTTACACCATTGTACAATGCCACTCGCGTCGTAACGTTACATTATTGTACAATATCAATCACATACGTCGGGTTACACCATTGTACAATGCCACTCGCAGTCGTAACGTTACATTATTGTACAATATCAATCACATACGTCGGGTTACACCATTGTACAATGCCACTCGCGGTCGTAACGTTACATTATTGTACAATATCAATCACATACGTCGGGTTACACCATTGTACAATAGCTCAGGTCTAAGTACATTCTGACAAACTCCATGGTCGGTTACACCTTTGTACAATACTCCGTTCGCTACGTTCACATTGTACAATATCAATCACATACGTCGGGTTACACCATTGTACAATGCCACTCAAGGTCTTCACGCTACAGTTTGAAAATGTCACTAACATACGTCACGTTGAAACATTGTATCATATAGCTCATGGTCCTGATACCATCCTGAAACAAGACTCCAATGGGTCACGTTACACTATTGTACAATACTACTCGTGGTCCTTACGCTTCACCATTGTATAATACCAATCATGTACGTCACGTAAAACCATTTTACAATAACATACTTGGTTCTCACTTTTGCCATTGAATAATACCAATCATGTACGTCACGTAAAACCATTTTACAATAACATACTTGGTTCTCAACTTTTGCCATTGAATAATACCAATCATGTACGTCACGTAAAACCATTTTACAATAACATACTTGGTTCTCAACTTTTGCCATTGAATAATACCAATCATGTACGTCACGTAAAACCATTTTACAATAACATACTTGGTTCTCAACTTTTGCCATTGAATAATACCAATCATGTACGTCACGTAAAACCATTGTACCAGAACATACTTGGTTCTCAACTTTCGCCATTGAATAATACCAATCATGTACGTCAACTTATAACATTGTAAAATAACACTCATATATGTCACCATACACTTATAGAAAATACCAATAATATACCTCACGTTAGATCATTCTAAAATATCATTCATGACCTCACGTTACACATTGTACAATAACAATCATGTTCCTTTCTTTATACTAGTGTTGTTGTTATTGTATTGGGGTTTACCGTCGCTGCGATAGTATTTTAATCATATAGCGACGTCAAGCTATTTACAGGTGGAGGAAGACCCCGAGTATTCAGAGGTACCCGGGTAGAACCACCGACTTACCGCAAGCCAGCTGGAAGGTCTTCTCACGATGAAAAATCCGTTAGTTCCACGGAATATCGAATCGAGACGCGGCGATGGGTGAGAGATTTGTGTGTGTAGTGGCAGGTTGCTTAATATCTGTTCAATACATTTGTCTACTTAAACATTGTACATATATCATTTTTCATTAATCTTCCTCCCTCTCTCACCCTTGTCTACAATAATGTTTTCCGTCGATGCAAACTTGACATATATGTTTTAGAAAGATTGTATCGTTCATATCTAATCTATCCATTTTGATTAGTAAATCATTATCTTCTGACCCGTTTCGTTGTTAAGCTTATTTCATGTCTATTTCCCTTGACACTTGGTATTTTTTTTTGTGTCCCTTGTGCATACAGCTTGTCTGACTAATCAGGTATCTTTCAAATATTTTCACATCTTTTGAAATCTTTCACATATTTTCTCATTTTTCCAATATTTTAACATACCCCGCTGTGTTTTATCTTACTGACTCAAAATTGAGTATTCACACGTGTTCCATGTTATAAAATGTCCACTAATCCTTAACAAATATAGAAAGTGCTACTGCCTTATTGTTTGAGTTTATTTGTTTTTTTAAATCAATACAAAAGTACAAATACAAGTTGGAAAACAAAGAAAAAGATAAAAGAAAAAAAAGGCATTGACACAAAGAACTTTATCTGAATAATATCTAGAGAGATTTACGGAATCAAACCAATGTATACGCCCCGCAACAGGAAGGCCGTGGGTTTGATGCCAGTTCCGACATGCCAAGGCGAAGCCGAATACTAATTTTGCAAGTTTTTGGCAGTAAAAATCTATGCCCAGCCTACCCCATTCATGGCTGGTTCAATTGCTAGCAAACCATATCACGAACAAATTCATAATTCATGTGTTCTTTTGCGTAAACCAAGTCAGCCGTTGACTAAATATCATTCCAGTGAAGCTACTGGATAGCTTGTAAGTCAATTTGAATTCAATTGTGAACAATGGAAAGTTATATCCCTGGTCAAACCCGGTACCCAGTTTCCAAGAATTATTCGAGGCCTCCCGATTGTAGTTAAGGTAATTAGTAAGTAGCCCGCCCATACACGTGTTTCTGATTTCCGTTGGCAATAACTACATATTTTTACACCCTCATCGACATTGCGTATTTTAATAAATATATATAGGACCTGACATGAATGCTATTTCACTAAATGAGTCCATGAAAATGTTATAAGCGACCTTCTGGTGAGCATAATAACATTGTCATGAACGAGTTTAATAAAATTTGATATGAAATGACAATTCATGTCAGATTAATTTTAATATATGACTTATGCTGACAGTAAATCGAGATTATAACAACAAACAAACAAAACATGAATGAACGGACTGTAAACGAATTACTTTTGTAATCTAACATTAAGTAAATAGTTTCAAATAATAACTGAAAATAACGATTTAGCGTGTGTATTTCTCATACATTTTCAACATCATATGAATAATGAATCAAACACATTTTATCCAGCTGTTCGAGTTCAACACACTATGCATACATATAGAATACACGCGCGTGACGCGGAGTGATGTAATTCGGCCTAAAAGTTATACGTAACGAGTTAGATATAAGAAAATATGTAATGGATATACGAAACCGGAAACAACTGTTTGAGCCCACTGTCATATGATAAATAATTATATGAAACTTGGAAAAAAGAGGAAGGATGTCTAAACAACGAGTAACTTATTATATTCTAATAAGAGACAAAGTGACTTATTGCAGCTCATTTATAGTTCATCCGAGAAATTTTTTTTTCTGCTCTTCTATGTTTATGTTGTTGAAATCTTTATTTACTGTCAAATAGACTCTGAAAGTGTAGGTCACATTGCACGGTAATGCACTTTTTTTTAAATTAAACGCACTACGGGTGCACATGGCGACTTCACCAGAACCGGTTAGCAAATTCGTAAATGCCATTAAAGTTTTCAGCCTGAGAATTGAGCGCATGTGCAAAGAATGAATGTGATCTTTCATGTGACAACAAACGGACAAAATATACTTAATATATGTTTTATAATTCTAAATATAGGTTCAATTCCGTTCGTAACGCTATTGCCTGTGATGGAGAAACCGTGTATATTTTTACAATCACGAAAATTTGAATTGGGGGACCATGAGCCTGTAATTGGGTATTGATAGAGGTAGTACACATAGATAGTTTTAAATCAAATTCTTAGGCGATGAACCGTTGTGAACGAGCTGATCTAAAGGAAATTATAATTATACTAACGAGCATGGTGATACATATATCACCAGATAGGTCTTGAAAGGCAATATTGCCATGTTCCACAAATATCGATAGATCATATCATAGATGAGAGCCGGTTGGAAACAAGACTTGAACAGATCAAATCAGGGTTTGGATTTCTCGATCTTTGATCCAATACATTGATTGGAGCGAACAGAGTTGAATTGGAGCATGTAGAGTTTTGAGTGTCTTTCTTCAGAAATGGTTGGTTACAAACAAATAGGAAAATGGTTAAAAGCAAAACAGAATGAAACTAAATAAGCAAAATTAATACTGTACATAACCTTTTTTGTATCTAAACTATTTAAACTAAAATGATGTAATCCAGATTAGTGAGCTACATATTTCTACAGCCTATTACAGTAATATATATTTTCAAAATTAAACACCGACCTTTCGCAAACCAGCACTATATCAAGCTGTACCATAGCACAAATATATAATATAAATATATTATATAAATATATAGCATTACAACACAATCTGTACCATAGTACAAATATATAATATAAATATATTATATAGATATATAGCATTACAACACAATCTGTACCATAGTACAAATATATAATATAAATATTATATAAATATATAGCATTACAACACAATCTGTACCATAGTACAAATATATAATATAAATATATTATATAAATATATAGCATTACAACACAATCTGTACCATAGCACAAATATATAATATAAATATATATACAAAGACTCTTACCGAAGAAATATGATTTTAGCAACAGTTGTATTATAATACAAAAAGTATTGGTCGACAAATGGCTTTACAGTAAAATATAAATAAATACAAAAATAGTCTACATTCTTAATAGACAACAGTCAAAGTTATGTGCAAATTTAATTGTCCATAAAATATCTTTCATATCTTTTATATTTGTTCTTCATTGACGCTTGTTGTTTTTCAACGTTTCAGGAAGCGCAGAAACATTTGCTACGAGAAAGCCCTAGATACATTATTATTTTTATATAGAATCAACACATAGAGGTCTGACAGAGACACTTTTTAGGTGAATACAGAAATAGAAGGAGATTGAATAATTTCACGGCCCGTCCTTCGTGACATGGCATATGTAAATACACATACATGTGTATGCAAATATGTACCAATCAAAGCGAAAGAGAGAGAGAGACAGACAGAGAGAAGACAGAGAGAGAGAGAGAGAGAGAGAGAGTAAGCACAACACACACTTAGGACAATTAGTTTATGATTTGATGACTAAACACGTCTTCAATTTGCATTTTTAACTGTTGCTCATACGCTTATAGTAGGTGGCATTTACATCGAGGAAGTTAATTCCCTCATATGTTCACTTGCATTGACTTAATAGACCATTTCACTCCGAAATGAAACGTAAACCTAAGTAAATCAAAGTACACTTCTCGAATACCTAATCTACATGCTGGTGTATAATTCCACACATTGTTCAATGGGAAATAAACATTTCCCCAGTCACTGATTGTTGGTCACTTTAAATCAGCAAATTATACCGGGAATTGCCGATCCTCTGGTGAAATGGTCTATATTTCATAATTAGTAATACCGGTTAGGGGAGCAATATCCTTTTCGCAGATATAAAATCAATCGAAAAGAGAATTGATTAAAGCATCAGCGAATATCAGAGGTTTATAACATTTAAAAAAAGCTTGAACGCTGATTTTATATAACACTTTGTTCGTCCGTTTTTGTTTTTAATTTTGTAAATTATTGACACTTATCCACATGTTTGATGATATTACTTGATAACATTTTCGAAACTCTATTGGTCTCTCAGTCAATTCTTAATTTTCCTGTTGTATATTTAAGTGTTTGTCAAAGTGTGTTTATTTCCGCCCTATTGTCAATACTTGTTATCCAGTGAGTTTAATTTGAAATCTACGTGTTGAACATGAAAATAAAAAAAGCATTTTGTTTTTAAATATCAATTAACTTTGTTTATTTTTTTTTCAATTCATAAAAGGAAATGTAACATCATTTGAGACATTCAGGTATGTTGCTTGTCCTATCTCTTTATCTGTCTAGTTAGCTACATATGGCTAGTATTTTCAGTAGTTTGAAATCGCGTTTATAACAGTAATTTAAATTCTAAATAAACTATTACATTAACTTTCTTAAATTTTCTTTTGAAATTTATGATCATCTGAGAAAATCTAATTAAGTCAATGAATAAATTGTCATTTCGTCGCCTAACTCTTAAAGTGTCGTATGTCAATTTTAATTAGATCAATGCACAATTCAATTGGTCTTAATTTGCGTTATCTTTTAGGCTTTGATTCAAGGTTGTGACGTTGATATAAATGGAGTTAGCGAGTATTTACTTTGCTCTATGTCCACATTTTGTATGACCATTTTACCTACATAATGGGGTATGTACTTTACATAAGACACTTTAACCGTAAAACTGTACCTGAACCGATCAAATAACAAGTTTTGGTCATGTGACTCAGGAAACCCTCAGCATTAAATTGCGCAAAATTGAAACTTCCGGCAAGCTTTTGTAAAGCAGCATCGAAAACAATGCAACGATTTTTTTTTATTAGAGTCATAGCAACAAAATATGATTATGACTATATTTAGCTAAACCCTTTCTAAGTGTAATTACTTCGTAAACTTGTTCGTTGCAGAATGTAATTCATTCAAATAATTGATTTTGTTTTGCAAAAGTAGTTGTACATTAATCGGGTAACCAGTTATGGATACATACATGACGGTTACAAATTAAAATTCTGCTATTTTTTTTATATCAAATATTTACTGATGTTATATTTGGTCTAATGTTAGTTTATGCATACTTAATCATGTATGTAAATGATATAATAAGTCAAATATATACATGTATTACATAAATATATGGATCTGAAAATAAGCCAGTTATAAGTATATATTTATTACTTTCCATGTTGGGGTTAATTTATAGCGTGTTTGCACTTTTATGTTCAGTATGCAGACAAGGGTAATCATGATAATAGAAAGATGTGTCACTATCTTCTATCCCGAGGTCTTAATTAAGTACCCCAATGGATGGATTTTCATGAAACTTAAAACATCAGATGGAGTATACATGCTACCTTCAATTCGTTTTACTATATCTAGAATTTATTAAATATGCTTTATATTTAATTTTCATGAAAAAAGTATTATAATTACACTTAAATATTTATCATAATTATTTATCATAATTTTACAGGCATATTTCGTTAAATCAGTTTTATATGTCTAGAGTTATTTGCCGTCCATTGCTTAAAATACTTTATCTGATGAAATTTATTATGCAACACACAAAATACAAAACATGCAATGTTTGTAAATGTAGCATTACCCAAACGATATTTACCAGGACTGCTCACACTATGCCATTCATATTCCAAAGGCATATCACACACGAAATTCTTTGTAAACGGCCTAGTTGTTTGAAACGTCGCATGGATTGGAGACTTCAAACGCAAAACGATTCAGCCAGAAGGAAATGCATGAATAAAAACTCAAGACTGGATATCTAAGAATATCTGGCAAATGTTATATTAAACCATTGAAATATCGTATCCTGTATCGCTTCTTTATTTTATTTAGCCTTAATTTGATCTATCTCCTATAACGCACATTCAGATCAAATAGATGTTACCCGGAACTCGGCAAATGTGGGGTTTCCCCATCTAATCCTGGGGCACTATTAAACTTTAACCGTTACATCTTCACAGCGCAGTGCGTTCACAATATAATTAGTGCAACACCATGCAGTTGTAATTGTAACAGTTTGTTTGTACCCCCGGATTACCTGGGAAATTCCCAAACGTCCGGAGTAACTCAATTCGTAATTTTCTTTATTTCATTTCAAATTAAAAACATAATGTCAATAATCGTTTTGTTACGTACGTCTGTCAGCAGATAACTGTAAAATTCAAGTTCATTAAAGTCACAAGAAAAAATAATATAAGTTGAATATTCAAAGTCGATTTTCTCAGAAACGTGAATTTGGTAGTAAGGACATTTGAAGCGTTAGGCGACGATTTATATATGTTTTTGAGAGTAGTTTCAAAAGCCTCACACTGTGGATTTCGATTACAAATGTATAATTGTATTGTAGTCAATAAACCTCGATAATTTTCTCGAATACAGCCATGTGCTTGTGTATTGTTTCAGACCGAAAAGATGCAGGACGAACAGTTTCTACTGAATGTAATCTGCTTTAGCGTCTTGGTGTCCATTTTGGGTTAGTAGTTTAGTGAACAGCAGTTTTTATTTGTTTGTGTGTGAGTGCTTTTTTAGTGTGTGTGTTTTGCTAGGGTTAACGTTCCGCCGACAGTTTTTCAGTCATGACACGAATACTGTCACCTTTAGCGTATGATATATATATATTAATCTAATCTATTGTTAGTACTATAGACCATTTCACCAGTGGATCGACTATTTCCGGTATAATTCGCTGCTTTTAATTGAAACCTAGTAAAATTGGGTGAACGCTAAACGTGAAACGTGACGGTATGTAAAGTAAACCGTAACAAGACTTTGACACGGTCCGTAATGGGGCGGGAAGCAGGCTGATGTTATCTCGTCGGAATCTCGGATTAAAATGATTGCTATTGCTTGTGCTACGTCAACACTGTGTTCACGGCGGCCACGGAAGCCCCATTTGCTCGATACGTATTGCGCCGTGGGATTTTGGCCATTGTTTTTCTTTATTCAAGTTTTCTCACCGTCTATTACGGTAAATCCGGGAATGAGGACTGAATTTAAAGAGGTTCTACAGATAGTTCGGCCAGCAGTGTACCGCGGATGCCAGTACGTTCCGTCCCGGCCCGAGAGCCTTGCGTTTCTCACGTTTTGATCAAGTTCTGACACATTTCTTACGTTCTTTCTATGGATAAGACGTGGACGGCCATGATTGTATTCATGATATAAATTAAAGCGCCGATAGCGCAGAGAGGACAGGGATTTTATTGTAATGATGTCGTTTTCAATTTTTATATTGTAGGAAATTTGATAAACGAAGAATAAATTTTCAAGCGATACCAATAACCACAATTTTTACTTGCGTAAACAAAACAAGATTAACACAAAATGTGTTACTATGGACGACTTATAGTAAAGCACATTGTCCCTCGTGTCAGTCAATGATTAGAAAATACTACTCTTAACATGTGATACTACACAATCTAAGAATTCTATAAAGTATAAAAATGATTAAACCTATATAAGTAATTAAGAATACCTTAGTAGAATACCAGTATTATGGAATTATTTTACGGCCTAGTGCTAGTAAAGCCTTTTTCGTGCCAATACCCATATCGGCTCGTGTATTATATATAAATATGCCTCATAAAAAAAAAAAAAAAACGAATGGAGAAATACAGACCCTAACTCCACCAAAATAACAACAATACCAACCCCTCCGTATATATATATATATATATATATATATATATATATATATATATATATATATTTATATATATATATATATATATATAGAGAGAGAGAGAGCAACATTTTAACAATAGAACAAACACAACCATACCATCAACAACACATTCTATTATATTTTTGATGTCAAAAAGCAATTGCATCATCAAAAATAAAAACACATACACACACAAACAAAATAAATAAATAAATGAATACATAAAACAAATTTTCTCAGTCATTAAATCGAGTTGCATTAGTGGTACCATAGTCATATTATGTCATTATGCTTTATTTGAAACCTATGTCTTCAGTACACGCCTGTTCCGTCAATAATTGTATCATTTGCCCTTCGATGACATCGTGTTTGAAATGTATGGACGGATATTACAAAGATGATGACGGTTCCTGCTCTCTGTGTCCTGATAATTGTGTCACGTGTTTTCCGGGGTATTGTACGAATTGTAAACCAGGATATTATGGTCGCCCTACTTGCCATCGAAAGTGTGACACATACTGTATTGAGACAACATGTGACAGATATGACGGTACATGTGCAGGCGGATGTCGGGGTGGATATGTCCAGTCCGACTCCAGATGTGTTTGGTGTTCTGATTATATAAAGCATTGTGAAGAATGTTCAGATAAGAACACTTGTACCAAGTGTGCCAGTGGATACAATCTGCGGTCTTCTTATAACGCCACATACTGCTGTTCTCCCAAGACATGGGGAGACAAATGTCAGTACAGTTGTTCCTTCAGTTGTTCTAACACTTGTGACGTCAGCAACGGCCACTGTGACGGATGTCCCAAATACGCATACGGAAATACTTGCCAGTTCCGGTGTAGTGTCGGCTGTAACGATGGTGACGGTACCAGTGTGTGTGACAGACAGAAGGGACATTGTAGACATGGATGCAAATCTGGGTTTACTGGACGACACTGTCATAAAGGTTAGTTATATTTTTAGGTTTCTTGGGTTTTAAGTCCTACCAGAAGTATTTTTGTTGACTGCGTTATGATGCTGTAATACTGAAGTATCGGGTTATGAATATGTGGTTGATACCAAGAACTTTTTTATAGACGTTGCAAGGTTAATTTACATAGATTTTAAACGTGTTGAGTGTTCCGAAATATCTAAATATACAGAACAATGGCAAGTTCAATAATGAAAGAGGACTCTTTTATACAAAACGAACGAAAGAGAGTTCTTAAATTCCAATGATCATTCTATGAAATAGAACATGATCGGTTTCTAAGTGATTCACGGGTACATTGTATATTTCTCAACTCCTCATTTGATCATGTTATGGATTATAGCCTATTTATATGCTTTCTTGTGACCGTATCAACTTGTTTTGATCCTATTTCTAAAGTTTAACTGAGTAATAGCTGTACTGTGAACACGAAGATGTTGACTTGAAGAACATCATGGTATATACGAGTAGATTTTCCTTATGAAATAACAATAACATCATATTATTTATGTG